>CM055092.1:51446140-52046140 GCA_029204225.1 Diphasiastrum complanatum | reverse complement strand
AAATCCTTAGCTTCCATCGAGAGATTGTAGCGTCGTCAGCTTCGGGTCTTGCCTCTACACCTGTGACAACATCATACAACTCCTTAGCCATTAGCACAGTTTTCATCCTAAATTTCCACAGATGGTAATTGGCTCCATCGAGCTTGTCCACGATGGGACTGGCTTTCCCTTGTGAATCCATGTGGAAGTTTAATCTAAGTGACAGTAATAACTATCAGTGACTCAAGAATGAAAATCTAATGGTATTTACAAAACAAGAAAACAATTGTTCTATCAGATGATAGAACCAGGTTCTGTCAAGCTATAATGATAATAGTCCTGATACCATGTTGGGTAAATGGTCCGAAGACTCGGACGAGTCGAGCAATCAGATCGGAACGATCCTACTACTGCACGATGGCAGTGGTGGACTAATTCCCTCGGTGCGTGCACTACTACTACAGTAGGCGAACACAAAATAGAGTTTGATTGCGGAAGCAGAAGAGCAATCAGACAAATCAATTAGAGAGTCAGACAGAAAATGTAGAGCATGCAACACTGACAAAATCTGAACACAAAACCAGACAATAATTTATTCAGATTGAATGTATAGAAATACAAGTCAGATGATGTTGGTGAGCACACATCAATAGCGGGCGGAACCGCGTGCTCACAAAGCTAACTACGATCTGTAATAGCTATGAGCTTATACTGACAATCAGTCTGAAAAGAATCAATGCTAGAAAAGCATCTACTAAGTTTGTCTCTGATAAGCTGGAATCTCGGCGACTATGGGTGCGGCGTTCGAGCGTATGTGGAATCAACTTATTTTGTCTGGTATCACAACGTAGTAATTGATTCCAATGATCAACTATAAACAATTTACATTTGTGCAGATGTATGTACAAGAAGATGGCATGGAGCTGTTTGCGCCGTCTGGAATAGATCGTGGCTGCTGCTGTCGTTGTCCAAGTAGTTGCACAGTACATGAAGTGTGTATTCGGAGTCGAGCGTGTCGCTGCAGATAGTCAATGGAGTCAGGATGGCCTTCGACGATAGTCGGTTGAGTCGATAAGTCGGACTCCCCAACAAGTCAGCCAAGTTGGGTTTCCCCGATAAGTTGGATAAGTCTGACAAGTCGGGTGACTTCGACAAGTCGGACTGCCACTCTCTTGCCTGTCTTCCATAATAGAGTATTCTGCAGACTGAGCGACAATGCGAGTAAAATTGCAGCAATATAAATGGAACTAGATCAACACGGGATTTAGGAGAGTAGAGGAAATAAATCTAACAACTCCCAGGACCATTTCAAATCAAATTAGATAGAGATATGTTAAACAAAGGTATGGGAAAAGTTATAGATGCTCCTTTTCACATCAATGAAACTTGTAGCTCAAAGGTAGGTAGTTTTTCTCATAACTCAACCAGCAATTTGTTTGTCGACTTGACTCATTTACTAGGTTTTATTGTGAAATTTTATAGCAACACAAAATAAAAAGTACCAAATAAGTTCATTTCAAGCTGGATAAATCGAGAGTGATTGAAGGTTGCAAGTAGTCTTGATAGTTTAGCTCGTACTTGCTAAGAGTGGTCTCTCTTGGATCTTCAGTTACTTGTAGTTCTACCATCCTATCCTAGTATCAAAAGCTTTCCTAAAGTCAATGAAGAAGTTGAAGAGGGATTTACCTTTCCCCTTCCCACCTTCTAGTATGGCTCTCTAGGTGGTGAGATGGTCTATTGTCAAGTGATCCTAGGATGGAGCTCTGACTTCATTTCCTTCCACCTACTTGTTGATTTTATAATTTATAATCATACCAAAAAACTTGCCATCAAACCACTGATCATTATGGTCCTATGACTTTGGGGATCTTGGTTATCGCCTCTCTTGAGAATTGGGAAGAGTTGATCAAGAGGATTCTCTTCCTCTCTTGATATGGATTCGCTTGGTTGTGAGTGAAGTGGTAATCTTGAACTTCTCCATCACTACTTCCCTATGAAGCTTTTCATGTTCATCTTGTACTATAAATCCTTGCTATATGCCTACATGCAGTGAATATAATGGGATAGCTACTTTCTATCACCTTACTGATTGCAAATTGAGGCTTGGTCAATCTTTTATCCTAACAGGCGAGGGCGATCATGTTGCTACGTGATGGAACCAATGGGAGGAAAATCTAAGTATGCTTTCTTGCAAGCTCCACATGGATAGGGCAATCTACATGTTGAAATCCATCCTAGTTTGAACCACATTTTTTATTTTCATTGCATGTGTTTGTCTCCACATTTACTCTATCATGAACCTCGAGGGTGATGCATGCAGCCATGTCTATATGTGCAGATCCATGCATGTGCGTACATTGAGCATGCATGTGATTATGACAGCTTGTATGTGTTGGTTTGCAGCTTGCATTTGCATGCATCTATGATTGGTTGGAGAGTTATCATCATGAATTCACTGTTGTATCTTGCATATGAAACTATTAGATTAACTTCTAGGAAAAAAAATGCTACAAAAGCAAATTCATGAGCAAGCGAAGTAGATAAATACACACCTGTAAAAAGGGAAGACTGGCAACAACAAACTTGCGGTAGCCAGAGAAGTCTTGGCAAGGGTTTCCTGTCAAATACCTTACAAATATAAAGTCAAAACAACATATAAAAACAAAAAGTAATAAATTCACAGCAGCTAAACTTTTGCAATCGACATTGTATGCAAGGGAGTGGGAGGGGATACTAGAACCTTGACAACAACAATCACGCGACAAGAAAAAGACTATCTTGAAGTTGTTCAGCTTCTTGAGCTCCAAAACAATCCCCTTCTTTCAAAGGACACTTCATAGTTTTTTTAAGCACTAACCTTGACATGCAACATGTCTGGAACCTTATTCCTAGGTTTTTCGGCTCTTAGATCCTAATTTACAATGTGCTTCAGCAGTCCAAATGACACTCAATAAGTTGCAAGTATAGTTATGAGGAAGCTCATCTGTTGGGTTTTTTCATGCAAAAACTCATTTCCCCAACTCCACATTTCACAAGCTCATTTCCCAACCTCGGGAAAAGTTTCTAAAACATGTTATGGGAAAGAATGTGAACATTTTCCAATATAAGAAGATACATCTTCCATACTACAAAACAATGCCAAAAAGTTAATTTTACCACAGAATTTTTTGGTCATTGGTAGCTCCATTGCCTATTTTGCATCTATGTTTTAAGTGAACTTTTGATCTTCCGCTCCACATGTTTACTCTTTTTATCCACCCCTCCAAGTGATTTATTGCAACTATTTTCATGACACTGATTGGAATTATGATGTGTCATTTCCCCATTTCCCATATCCAAATCTTGCTTGCAGCTTCATGCTTCTAGTTTCCAAGGTGTCTAAGTTTCCCAAGCATGAAACATCTCCCAAAGCTATGGTTAAAGGGAGCCCTCAAGTCCAAGCACCTACATTGCTAATGAATTGCAGGTCTTAGGGCCCAATTTACTACATATGCTCCTAATAGCTTGCAAAATAAGAAAAAAGATGCTCAGCATTCAAGCCCCATTGTAATAATGCCAAAAAGTATGCTGCAAAAACTAAGATGCTAATGCCACAAAAGATGCTAATTGCTACAAAACGAAGATCGTGATACACCAGACATGAGGAGGTTGATGTTGCAAATGAAGATGCTCATGTTGCAAAATGAAAAAGGATCTGCAAAACTAGAAATCTAGAAGATAATCGTTGAATGATAATGCCAATCAGAATGGTTCCTCAAGGACACTCTTCCAGGCTATATGTATTGAACAGGAGGGCCATGTGAAGGCATTAGTGAAATTGTCATGGCCAACAGATTGTACAACAAAATTGTTCAAGGATCCAATGGTGCTATCCAGAACAAATAGACCCCAAGTCAAACGTATAAATGAAGAAATGCAATAGAATAGTAGCAACAGACTACTTGGTACTAAATAATGTTCGATGGAGCTATAGAAGGATCCATCAAACCATCATCCACAACCTAGAAAGAATAAGATGCCATATCGAAGGACGACGGAGCACTTTAAGAATATGTTATTAGCTTTGAAGAAAACGTCCTTATAGAAACCCCTTATCACAACTACTTTTGTACTAGACTATATTCAGACAGATAACAAACAAAGCAGGACATGGTGACGACATGTCACAGATAACTAAGAGTTGGATAGATGGAGATGGAGATGGAGCTATAGAAGGATCCATCAAACCATCATCCACAACCTAGAAAGGATAAGATGCCATAATGAAGAACGACTGAGCACTCTAAGAATATGTTGATAGCTTTGAAGAAAACGTCCTTATAGAAACCCCTTATCACAACTACTTTTGTACTAGACTATATTTACACAGATAACAAACAAAGCAGGAAATGGTGACAACATGTCACAGATAACTAAGAGTTGGATAGATGGAGCCATTGGATGAATAAATAATGGAAAAGAATGAAACAAAAATAGTGCTCATCTTCAGCTGTTGGAGAGATGTTGGAGACCAAAGTTGTGAGATGTGTAACAATTGAAGATGTCTAGTGATCAACAAAGCATAAACAATGATTTGAAGATAGAACATGCTTGGGTACATAGAAGTAGAAACCAAATTTGAAGATAGAACATGCTCATAGAAGTAGAAACCAAATTTGTGAACAGAGTGAAGCTCTAAGCTGTGACCCAAACTTGACTGCATACACTATAAAGAGACATGACCAACATCGAAGCACCAGTCTTCCCATAATCCAGCCTTTCAAGCAGATGCGACCACAAAAGCAGTAGACTTACAAATTGTAGCCCGAGGCCATGATATCCATCAAGGAAGAGAAAGGCATGTCAACAGTAGTAGAGCAAAGTGAGCAAGAACTTGATTTGTAGGGCCAGATAGACTGACCAGAAACTCAGCAAGCTGAAAAGACAAAACCTCAGAAACTTTTAAGCATAAAACATGCTGTAATATAGATATAGATATCATAGAACCCATGGTTCTCAGAACCGTGGGTCCTGGGAACCGTGGGGTGAACCGTACCACGGTTCATGAACCGTGGTACGGTTCCTCTATTTAATTAAATAATTAATTACCAAATTCACAGATTTCACAGATGATACAGATTTGCCAGATTTCACATGATGTACAGATGATTTGACAGATGTGAAATCATCTGAAATCATCACTGACTTGACAGATTTCACAGATTTCAAATGATGTACAGATGATTTGACAAATGATTTCACAGATGATATAGATGATTTGAGTCATTTGACAGATGATACAGATGATTGACAGATTTCACAGCTGATTTCACAGAATTCACAAATTTCACAAATACTTTTGGCCCTTTTTTGCATATTTTTGGTAGGGAAACTAAAAAAGAATCAATCAATAAATTTAATAATTAATCAGTACGGTTCACCACGGTTCTAAGCAAAAAAATTTAAGAACCGTACAGTTCTCAGAACCGTGGTGAACCGATAATGGTTCATTAATTCTATGATAGATATCAATAGTATACCACCACTGATCGATACAACAAATGCGATCAGAAGGTTAGAGTTTTGGGCCCTAAAATGAACGTAATGGATGCTATTTTATTTTCTAGCAAACTAGAGGCCACAAAGCATGTGTACTAGAGTGTGTTCAAGCACTAACCAAGCTGCAAAATTATAAGAGAAGCTCCTTAGATCCTGCTTACAAATCACAAACACAATGATAACACACTATGGAGAAACCACCCAACCAAGTAGAAGCATCCAATCAAACTCTAGAAGCTTCACCCCCAAGCCAAGGAACAAGAAGCATGAATGTAGAGTGAGAGCCTGGCAATGAATCCACAACCATGATGAGGAGTAGGGCGAGTTTGGACCCAATATATAGAGCCAAAAGCATCCTGGGCACATAGACATGCATAGCCCTAGGTTCCCTATACATAGATTCACCTAGAATAGAGTCCTAAGCATGGACCAACTATTCATATAATTGCTATTGATAACTCTACACATGCATACACTGTCTCACACCTTGTCTAAACTCCATTTAGTGTGTTCTGGGCCTCACAAGGATATTAGTTACTTTCGGGTCACGTCCAGTATGACGTGGCATAACTAACAGCTTGTTTCACTGGAGTATCGTGTATCCAAGACTAGGAGTATACTGTATCCTATGTACTGGTCATGGACATAACATTCTTCCCTCCTTAAACTGTTTCTATCCTTCGAAACTAAACTTCGGGAAATTCTTCTTTATGCTATCAACTCTCTCCCATGAATCATCATACTCAGTACGATCCTTCCACCGAATTAAGCACTCAGAGATAGAACGATTTCTCAATTGTTTATCTCTGGTTCTGAGCACTTTCTCAGGTTCCAAAGGTACACTAAGCGACAAATCTTCCAAATGGGATAAATCCTCATCCGATTCAACTGTATCACCATCATGTAAACTCAGTTTCAAACGACTTACATGAAATACTGGGTGTGCAGTCGATTTTCCTTGAAGATCGAGTTCATACGCCAAAGAACCAATTCTACGTACAATCTTGAAAGGTCCACAATAACGGGTAGACAGCTTATAATGTTTCCCTGTATGTAACGTCTTAAAATCTTTTGGAATCCTAAGATATACCCAGTCGTCAACTTTAAAATCTCTTGGAGATCTCTTAAGATCGATATAGTGTTTAGCTCTATCCTGAGCACTTCGGATACTATCCTTAGCCACTTGCAACATTTCTTGCATATCATGCAAAAAATCAGCAACCTTCTGGATCTTAACAGACTTCGTCTCAACGTTTACTGGAGATCTAGGTTGAAAACCGTACATAAGCATAAAAGGATTGTAACTTGTAGCAGAATGTTTTCTACTATTACATGCAAACTCAACCAGTGGGAGATAATCTTCCCAATGAGATTGCCTGTGAGAAACATACGTCCTCAAAATATCTTCCATAGTTTGATTAGTCATTTCTGTCTGGCCATCTGATTCAGGATGATCAGACGAACTTAAACTCAAAGAAGTTTCAAGTTTATGGAATACTGCTGACCAAAAGTGACCTGTGAACTTAGGATCTCTATCACTAACAATGTCACTTGGCAGACCATACAACCGAAATAATCTTTCAACAAAGATCTGGGCTAAATCAGAAGCCTTTATAGTTGACTTGACTGGTATGAATGCAGCTAACTTAGTTAACCGATCCACTACAACCCAAATAGAATCATTTTGTCGTTGGGTCTTTGGAAGTCCAACTACAAAATCCATAGATATGCTTTCCCATTTCTTATCAGGGATATCTAACGGATGCAACAAACCACCAGCCTTATGGCGTTCAGCCTTTGCTAGTTGACAGGGTTTGCATTTAACAGCATATGACTCGACATATGGCTTGAGCTTTGGCAAATAAAATTCCCTCTTCACCAAGTCCAGAGTCCTGTGTATACCGGGATGTCCTGCACAAGGAATGTCATGACATTCAAACAATATCTTACGTTTGAGCTCATCATCACCAAGTACACAAACTTTCCCATTCCGAAATAGTAACCCATCTCGAATGGTGAACTGTTCCACAATCTTCTTATCTTTCTTAGTTAGTTGAGTCCCCTGTGTTTCTGACTCAACACTGTCCACATTTCTTTCGGCCTGAACAATGTTCCAAATGTGACCAAAATGGGAATTTGATTCATATTTTCCTCTCAGCAGTTACAAATAGAGCCACAACTGATCTAGAGCTAAGCTATGAAAGCATCACATAAGCAAGACTTAAGCTATGAAAGCGGCACATAAGCAAGACTTAACCCTAGAAAGCAGGAAAGAGAGAGATTAAGGAGGCTAAAGAGAGAGATCATTATCATCAGCTGAATAACAAATGACACAGTTTCCCTACTTATAGCCAAGAGGAAGCCCTAAAAGGAAGCTGCCGATGGCTAGGGCCCAACTGGGAGAGAAAATTGTGCGCCCTCCAAGAAGGCCCCCACTCTCCAGTAATATGTCCAAATGGCCTAATAATGAATGATAAGGCCAAAGGCCCATCGGAACTGGCCGTAAGTGTAATCCCAAAGTACACACCAGGCGCACAAGTGAGGAATAGAAGAAATGCACTGGAACGAGGAACAGGTTCCGCAACATTAGTAGCAAGCATCGGAGCAATATCCACGTGTAGCTGGGAATGAGTATCAAAGCACATATGAGCAATACTGAAGTATATGGCGGCAACATCCCCAAAAACTATCCAAGAGAGGAGAAGGAACTCTCTCAAGGTAATTTGATGGTCTCAAAAAACCAGAACAAAGTGGCAACTCAGCATCGGAGACCAAGCGATATGGAGCAACCTGAAATGATGGGGAATCTAAAGATCACCTGGACAAACAGTAGCTGGAACAGAGGAAATAACCCAAGCCATCATGATATGCCAAGCCTGAAAATGAGCAACAATCCAAGGAACAGATAGAGAGCCACATGCATAATCATCGAGATATCCGCACCATAGGCGATCAGTAATATGGAAAAACCAGCACCAATCAATAGGTCCAGGTGGAAACCAAGCTATACGTAATAACCAGGAATGCCATATATCCATAGCATCGGCATGGACTGCAACAAACCTATATGTAGAAACACAAGGAGACTAAAGGATGCCCGTATACTCATCTAGAAAGATCCCAGCATATAAATACCCTAGATAAGTAATAGTGACCATCTCGCAAATATCCTCGGATGGAAAATGTGTAACAGTAAGGGCCAAAGGAGCATGAATCATGTAAGGAACCGTAGAAATATCATGAGGCGGTTCACAAACCTCAAGCAGAGATCCATGGAGTAAAGTGAAAGAAGATACAACATGATCACCAATAGCGAGGGAACCATCAAACGTGGACCCATGAAGAACTACATAGAAATCAGCAGGAACATCGGCCATAACAGACTCAAGAGATGGGGATATAGAGACCAATGGAGAAGATACTGCACCAACCACCGAACCAAGAGGGCAATCTGAAGTATGCGCAAAAGCAATAGTAGAAATACCACCAAGGTATACGGTCTCAATATCAATGAAACCAGGAATGACCACTGAATACGATATCTGTGAATCAAGGCATATAGGTGCAAGGCACACAGCAACAACCTGTAAATCCGAAGCAGCATCAACCTGAGGAAGAGGACCCACGGATGGTGAAAGTGAAGCAGCAACTGATGTACTCTGAATGGAAAGAAGAGCTGCATCGTCAGCCTTTGGCAGGCTACGCATAAACTGCTTCACCAATTTCTAGCAGCGCTATTCACCAATTTCTGACTTGAAATCCGCTCAGACCTGCAAAGATTTATCTAATTTTGTAGCACTGACAGCTGAATTTTCAGCGCTAGAGTAGGAAATCAATCCCTATCCAAAATCCGCTCAGGATTCAAGAGATTTCACTTGAAGAACAGAGGTAGGTCGCTGATTCTACAACGATGAGTCTGTACCACAAATTCTAACTCAGATTCCGCTCAAACAAGTGAGAATTTCTCTGAGACTTGCCCAATAGAAGGCTGTCCCTACAGCGCTGGCTCTGCTCTCTCAATTCTTGAAAAGTTGAAGAGATTTTGTGCACTCTATCTACTTTCTCCACTACTGCTACTAAGCTCCCAAAGATGGAGATGGCTCTGATACCAGTGTAATAGATCCTAACACCACAGTAGGACAAACACTAACTGATCCACCCAACCTTGCCTACTCCCTGATATGGAGTAAGCCCCTCCTAGCCCAGTGTGAGGACTGGTAGCATGCATACTGCCAAGTGTCGGCCACGTGGCACTGACGTGGTCGACTGCATGTCGGGACCCAAGGGGGGGCCCTATCCTGCTGACAGGGTCCCTAGGCTGTGTTAGGCCCGCCATGGCTATGGACCGTGCTGGGGCACACTACTCACACTGTCTTGCCCTGTTGGTCGTGTACACTGGACATGACCCTGACTGTGGTATCTGACCTCCTGTATTCTCTAGAGTTCGGCACTGGTCATGTGCTCATAACACAAACCTAGGACAACAACAAACTGCCAAAGTGCCAACTTCGCATCGAATGATGGAACCCTATTCCATAGGTCCATGAATTCCTGGATATAAGAGTCTAAACTCTTTGTACCCATTCTACAGTTCACGAACTTCATGTAGTAGTCAACGTCATCAGCAACTACAAAAGCTTTCTTGAAAACTTCCGCAAACGCATCCCAAGTAGTTGGCTTCACTGGTAAATCTCGCCACCACGATGACGCTTTGTCGCGTAAGAATAGCACGACACTTTCAATTTTCTTCTCATCAGGAACACCGTGCAGATTGAAGTAACTACTCCACTTGGCCAGCCAGTCCTCGACGACTTCAGGTCTTCTCCTTCTTCTCCCTCGCATAAACCTCCCGTTGAAAACCAAGATTGGGTGAAGACATCAATTTGACTTGAATCAACAGAACCTCCATTTGCTGATCTCTCCTCTGATTACGATTATTCATATCATTGAGCGTCGTACTCAACTGCTGACAAATCACCATATAAGATGGCGCACCTGTCTTCACAGCTTGATTTGAAGTTTCTTCGGCCATCTCGATATATCTATCTTGGAAATTACTAAATTTAGTTAATATCAGATTAACTCATAGTGAAGCACAGTTGACCAAAACCGACTGAAATTGACTCCAGCATGGTCAAATCACTATTTTTAGTCAATTTCATAGATTTTACAAGAAAATGGAAAAAACTACAAATTTTGAGTTTTCGCACTTAATTTTTTTTTAAAATTTTATGTTTTCTCGAAATTCGTAAAAACCACTATCAATTATTAAGCAATCGAAATCGAAAATTCGATTCACTGTTCGATTCTTAATTTTACTACCTTAATGTCCATCAGGCATGCAAGACATGTGACATTAAACTGATTTTTCACAATTACGGAATTTTACGTAAAATCAAGTTCTACGGAAATTGTCAGCTATAAATCTATCAGTCAAAGTACATGCGTATAACCACTCAAAATAGATCTAAACCACTTATGCATGTCAGAATCACTCTGAGAATCAACATGCAGACATTCCATGCAAGTACAGTACCTCAAAATAAGAAATGGACATGCATGCAATCATTTCGAAATTCTACCAATTTTGCTCACAAAATTGCAAAACTTCAGATGATCATATCTTTGGCTACAGGACACCAAATTGGGTGCTATAAAGCTCAGTACAGAGGGAGACCTAGTGAACAAGACACTTGCCATGTCAGCCCGCCACCTAGGATTCACACATGCGAGTTCAGAACGGCCAAAAAACATGTAGGAGGACGCACTTTTTCAAGCCCAATCTGCCTAAAAACTTGCAAACACTCAACCAAGCCTAAAAGTGATGATCCAAACAGTCTTAAATGGTCTCTAAGAGTTCCATGAAGCCTTCATACAGATCCTATGAAGCAGTATAGGCTGAGAACCATGAATTCTTGATTTCTAGAAGTCAAAATTGCTACAAACTTGATGGAATTGAAACATAAGCCTCTACCCATCAATTTATAGGTCTGATAGCTTGTTGGGAACGTAAAAAGGAATACAAATCATGTTGTAAAAATTCCAGAATGATCTTCTTATGGATTTAGAGAAATCCACCCCCCAAAATTCACCAAAGTTGGTCAATTTTTGACAATTTTTGACATCCTACAAACCCAATTGCTAGAATTCTTGGCTCAATCTTCTAGGACAGCTATAATTCATCTTTTCCCAGCTTTAATTGATGTTCAACAACCTCCTACCATCCAATTTCATGAAAAAATAAGCAAAAATCAAGGATTTTGGCCCTTTCTAGGTTTTTTCAAGATGTCGAAGAACAGAATCAAAGGCAAGTTTGAAATCAACAACACAATAATCTACTTTCTCCCAACAATACCTGGTCTCTCTATAATCTCTTTTGTAATGGCTCTGAGAGAAAAGATATGGTTAGCAGTAGAATAAACCATGTGTGTCCCAGTGCTTGTAACAGACGACATTTTGCCTCCCTATTAAGTATCATCTCAAGAATCATCCCATAGAGCTTTGCTAGCAAATTACTTATCATGATGGTGCAATAATTCTCTTGGCTAATGGGATCCACTGATTTGTAGATAGGATGGATGATATGGTTAGCAGTAGAATGTTGTGTCCTAAATCATGCGGGTCCCAATGCTTGTAACAAACGACATTTTGCCACCCTACTAAGTATCATCTCAAGAATCATCCCATAGAGCTTTGCTATCATATGACCTATCATGAGATGATGCTGTAATTCTTTTGTCTCATGGGATCCACCGATTTGTCGATAGGATGGATGATATTAGAAGACCAGGTGGAGGGAAAACCATTGGTGTCGCCTCATTTAGGAGAGTGGAAAGAAGTGGGGATAGAATATCAACAACATAGATGAGTAATTCACCTTCAAGGTTCTCAATATCACGGGATTGGTCACATTTCAACTTGGTAATTGAGTCATGAACTAGTTTGGGATAAAGAGAGTGAACTAGGATGATCTAGGTGTGATAATGATAAGTGAAGAGGTCAGAACCATGTAAGGGAGGTGGCATGATGGCACCATGTATATAACTCTATGAGGGATATGGATGATCTCCTATGCATCAATGTCTAAACTATTGAGAAATCGTTGTATTTCTGAATGCTTGATCCGTTGGAAAGGACGCCTTGAGGATGATGATTTGTGGGAAAGAGTTGAAAGCATAAAGAAGAACTTCCCTAGTTTCCATTTATGAGGAAAAAAGTAGTTAAATGGGGGAAGAATATTATGTCCATGTCCAATATAAAGGATTCGGAATAATCCTTGACGTGGATATTCGATACTCTAGCATATGAGTTAATTGGTTACGCCTTGCCATTTCGGACTAGGCCAAAAATGTAATTAATAACCTTGTGAGGGCTCAGACGCTCTAAATAGGACATATGGATCTAGTGCATAGTGCTTGACTACTTTTAGTACATGTAAAGGAGATCAAAAGCAAATGGGTTGGATTTGGGACCCTATATGGAATATTCTTAGGCTCTTGGAGTCTATATATACTATAGGAACTCGCCCATCTCCAAAACCTATTTTTTAGTTCCAATTGCCAGGATCCTCTCCTCTCATGTATTCAATCACCGTGGCTCGAAGGTGAAGTGACATAGTGTAATAGATCCTAACACCACAGTAGGGCAAACACTAACTGATCCACCCAACCTTGCCTACTCCCTGATATAGAGTAAGCCCCTCCTAGCCCAGTGTGAGGACTGGTAGCATGCAACTGCCAAGTGTCGGCCATGTGGCACTGACGTGGCCGACTGCACGTCGGGACCCAACCGGGGGCCCTATCCTGCTGACAGGGTCCCTAGGCTGTGTTAGGCCCGCCATAGCTATGGACCGTGCTGGGGCACACTACTCACACTGTCTTGCCCTGTTGGTCATGTACGCTGGACACGACCCTGACTGTGGTATCTGACCTATCTGTGTTCTCTAGGGTTTGGCACTGGTTACGAGCTCGTAACACTCCCTCCCCCTTAAGAATCGTCTTGGTCCTCTAAGACAAAGTCTGGAAAAATCTTGCGAAGGACGCTGCCTCTTTCCCAAGTGGCATTCTCAACAGGCTGATCATTCCACTTAACCAGATATTCTCGGTATAGAGTATGACGAGTCTGCGTCTCTCTACTATCAAGAATTTCCTCTGGTTCATGTGGAGGTTGTTGAGGATCCAATGGGAGAACTAGAACACTGTCCCCTACCAAATTATCTGATCTGGTTAAGGCTTTCCGTAACTGACTTACATGAAAAACTGGAAAAACCTTACTGCTGTGTGGGAGTTCTAGTTCATAGGTGACCTCGCCTAGTCTCCTACTGATGGTAAAGGGACCACAATACCTTGGAGACAACTTAGCACACACTCCTGATTTGAGGGTTTTAGAGTCAACTGGGACTCTCAAGTAGACTTTCTCACCAGTGGAGAACTGCACATCCCGTCTGTGTGGATCTGCATAATGCCTGGCTCGATCGTGGGATTGTCTAATGCTACGCTTAGCATGTTCTATCATCTGGTTTAGGTCTTCTAAAAAGTTTCTGGCTGCTTCAACTTTTTCTTGTTTAAACCCTACAGCTGTGGGTGAGCGTGGCTGAAAACCGTACATCAGCATAAATGGGCTGTATCCCGTAGCTGAATGTTTGGTACTGTTGTAAGCAAACTCTAATATCGAGAGATACTCCTCCCAATTAGTCTGCCTCTTGCTGACGTATGCACGAAGCATATCCTCCAGCACTTGATTTACCCTTTCTGTTTGACCGTCCGTCTGTGGATGGTCGGTGGTACTCATATTAAGTTTAGTATGGAGATGATGGAATACTGCCTTCCAAAAATTTCCAGTAAACTTACTGTCCCGGTCGCTGACTATGCCGGAAGGTAGACCGTACAATTTAAATAGCCCGTCTACAAACAACCTCGCTAACTCTGGAGCTCTAACGGTTGTTTTGGTCGGAATAAAATGAGCCATTTTGGTCAGACGGTCAACTGTGACCCATATAGCGTCATTACCCTTTTGGGTTTTAGGCAGGCCTACTATAAAATCCATGGAGATACTCTCCCATTTACCAGCTGGTATTTCTAAGGGATGCAACAACCCTCCTGCCTTTAAACGCTCTGCTTTATTTACTTGACATTTCTGGCAACTGGTTACATACTGGTGGACGTCCTTTTTCATACTGGGCCAGAAAAATTGCCTACGAAGAAGCTCATAGGTCTTCTGTATGCCTGGGTGTCCCGCGCTAGGATTGTCATGACATTCATATAGGACCTGCTGCCTATAATCCTCTGAATTGGGGACACATACTCTATCTCTATAGAGCAAGTACTCATCCTGAATGGAATACTGTTTCCATTTGAATCCTTGAGTCAACTGACCCTCAACCACTGGGGTTTGCTTGGGTAATACAGGATCAGAATCCTCAACGTCATCTGACGACGTATACTCGGACTCATCATCATCCTCAACGGAAGCTGCCGTATTCTTGGATGAACTGGCACCAGCCCCGGGAACTGGTTCTGGAGTCTGTAACTGTCTGTTCTGGACTGAGTTCCAGATAATAGAGAAGAATGCATCATGCTGGCATTTCCCTCTCAAGGACTCGAGTAACTCATTACGAATCTGAGTAAAACTCAGTTCGTTTATCATAGGCATTCTGCTAAGGGCATCTGCTACTGTATTGAATTTTCCACGCCTATATCTGATAGACATGTCAAACTCTTGCATCAACTCTGCCCAACGAGCTTTCCGACCTCTAAGCTCAGGTTGATTGCAAAGGTATCTGAGACTCTCATGGTCTGTCAGGACCTCAAAGTTGGCACCATACAAATAATGCCTCCAAGTCTTAAGGGCATGGACTATAGAAAAGAGTTCCTTTTCATAGGCACTATACCTAGTCTGTGCTGGCTCGAGTTTTTTACTCTCGAACGCAACTGGTCGTCCACCCTGAGTTAGCACAGCACCTACTGCAAAGTCGCTAGCATCTGTTTCGACCACAAATGGCTGATTGGGGTCGACGACCTTTAAAACTGGTGCTGTAGCTAAGGCTGTTTTGAGAGCATCAAAGCTTTCCTGTTGTGCGGACTCCCAAATGAACTCCTTTCCCTTCCCCTTAAGGAGATTTGTCATAGGGACTGCTATCTGAGCGTATTCCTTGACAAATCGTCTGTAATATCCCGCTAGACCAAGAAAGATTTGAAGTTCCAAAATATTCTGAGGTCTCAGCCAACTGAGTATGGCTTTAACCTTATTTGGGTCCATCTTAATCCCATCTGAAGAGATAATGTGACCCAAATATGCTACTTCTTCAACGAAGAATTCACACTTGGATTGTTTAGCATAAAGCTTATGCTTTCTGAGCAGTCGAAACACCTTTCTGAGGTGTTTTAGATGCTCCTTCCTGGTTTTGCTGTAAACGAGGATGTCATCTAAAAATACGACTACAAATTTACCCAAGTATGGTCTGAGGGCACTGTTCATCAAGGTCATAAAGGTAGCTGGAGCATTTGTGAGCCCAAATGGCATCACCTTAAACTCATAATGACCGTGACGAGTCCTAAAAGCTGTTTTCGAGACATCTTCCGATTTTATACGGACTTGATGATATCCCGATCTGAGGTCTATTTTACTGAAAAACTTAGCCCCGTCGAGTTGATCAAACAACTCGTCTGCCCGAGGCATAGGGTATTTATTCTTAATTGTGACTTTATTGAGGGCTCTGTAATCTACGCAAAGACGCATAGACCCCTCCTTCTTTTTCACCAATAGGACTGGTGAGGCCCATGGTGAACTACTGGTCTGAATTTGGCCTTTCCCAAGATAGTCTGTTAACTGCCTAGTTATTTCTTCATCCTCTGTTCGGCTGACCCGATACGGAGGTTTAGAAACAGGTGCTGTACCTGGTACTAGGTTTATTACATGATCTACCTCTCTGCTAGGTGGTAAACCATGTGGCAAATCTTCAGGAAAAACATCTTTAAATTTAGACAATAAAGTTTCTAATTTACTGATTTTCTGCTGGATAGAACTGGAAATAGAAACTTCAGGAATAAACTGAAAGTCACATAAGAATACCTGATGGTCTTCGTCTCCGATTAGCTGACAGAGCTCTGAACTGCAGACCATAGGGCTGTTGGGAACATCATGCTCCCCATGCAACTGGATCTCTCGGCCTTTATACTGAAAGCTGAGGATGTTCTCCTGATAGTTTCTGTGGAGGGAAGGTCCTAAACTGTAGAGCCAATCTCTCCCGAGAACAATGTCTGTTCGATCCAGGTGCATTATCTGAAAGTTTATTTGATCTTGGTACCCCTGAATACCAAGATTTAACTTACTTACCATAGTTTCCCATATTTTTTTATCTTCATCCTTAGCTAATGAAAACCTATGCTGACTAGGTACTTCTGGTAGTTTAAGCTTTTTAACCAGGGTGTAGTTGATGAAATTATGGGTTGCCCCATCATCTACCATAACTCTTACTGACTGGTTACCAACTTTCCCATGCATACGTACTAGGTCATGCGGCCCAAAGCTGAAGGGTCTCGCTAGCATTGCAGAGGTCAGCTGGCAACAGTGTTCATGATCTTCATGATACACTTTGATCTCGGAAGCTGCCGAGTCACTGGGGAAACATACAGTCTGAACAAGATGAACTTGTTTTTTATCTTTCTTATCTTTTTTAGTGAAAGGCCCCTTGGGACACTGTCTGACTGTGTGTCCCTTGCCCATACACACAAAGCACAAACGTTCTTGTTTGGCTTTCTCAAAATCATCTGGTTTTAAGGGCTGTATGAGTGAAGGGCGTTTCTGAGGAGCTTCACCTTTAAATTTATCTTCTTTCTTTCTTTTTAAAAATTTCTTTTTAAATTGAAAGTCTTTCTGAGGAAGCTGCTCAGAAAGTGGTTGTTGTCTCGCTCTCTTCCTACCCACTGAATCATCATAGATTTGAGCATATCTGAGAGCTTGCTCAAGGGTAGTAGGCGAGTTTCTCTGGACCTCTACTTTATATTCATCTTTGAGGCCACGGACAAATCCCCTGATTTTTTGATAGTCATCCATATTTTTAATCTTTAAAATTGCCTCTCGATACTGCGAGATATATTGGATGAGGGACTTGTCCATTACTGTTCTTTCCCAGGCTTCCCAGGCTCTATCAAGTTCATTCTCTGGTAGAAATTCTCTTAGGAAAGCTTCTTCAAAAGCTTTCCATGACCGGGGAGTCTGCCCAGTCTCCTGGAGATTTAACCACCACTTATAGGCCATAGGCCCTAAAGAAAGACTGGCCTCAATTGCTTGCAAATGGTCAGGGGTCTGTTTAAGAGCATGAATGTTCTTCCATTTGCTGAGGAAGGTTTGTAGAATATCTGCATTTCTATCCTTCTCTTCCCCATTAAAAGTAGGAGGCTTTAAATCTTTAAAAACACTGGGGTGAGACCGTAAAGTCTCACCCGAAACTGATGGAAGTGGAGAAGGGGATAACTGAGAAGTGGAGGGAAGGCTTCCTTTCGCGGAACTCAAAATCAAGTTTTTGAGTTCAGCGAACGAGTCGTCCACACTGGACTTGAAATTGGCTAATGCCAGTTTCAGTTCATCCACCTCTGTTACCAATTGGAGGAACTGCTCCTTGGTAACCAGTTCGTCGAGTTCTTCGGCGAACTGTTCCTGTTCTTCTACTTCCTTAGGTTCCTTCCCTTTTCTGTAAGCCAAGGCTTCTGTTTCAAGTTCGTCGAAGCCTCTCTCCTGGGGTTGATCAGGTCCCTGAGGAGTGGTCATCTTCGAAACTGAAAGAGAGCTACCTTAACTTCTGAAGGAAAAAAGTCTAAAAGACTAATTTACAACTGTACAAGGGAAAGGAAAGATGACTTAGCTGTTTCTGAGGACTGTACTTCCAAAGAAAGAATGAAGAGGAACCCTTTCAGCTCTTTTCCCCAAGATTTCAGACCTGCTGTTCCGAAAAATGCCAGTTTGAGGCTTCAAAACGGTACTAAATTTCCCGGTTTTTTGAGGTTAGTAGCTCGCTGGTCTGATTGCAATCCAACTTGTCCACAAAAAGGCAAATCTGAAGTCCAAAAACCCTTCTGAGTTCTGAAATTTCAGAAGTCTCCTACTCGCTGATCTGGTAGGAATCCTCTTGCTCCAAATCTCTGACGTTGGGGCCCAAAAACTTGTTGAAAAACCAGATTTTCAGAAGCACTGGCAGCGCTGGCCCTGCTCCTCTTTTTTGGCTTCCAACTCGCTGAGAACCAGTGACTTTTTCCCTGGAAATCGGATGTAGGTCTCTGACTGTACAGCGATGGAGGTGCTGGCTTCTTCCTACTCTAATTTCGCCGGGAAAACTATAGAGAATCCTTTGAACTCAGTGAGAAACAGCTGTTTTTTCAGCGAGTTACCAACACTTGGAATCTAACTCCTTGCTACTGTGATTTCTCAGTGGAAATCAGAAGTTTGAAGGCTGCTCCTACAGCGATCCTCCTCCTCTATTCCTCTCTGAGAATCTGAGAAACACTTCCTATCTTCTGATAGCTTTCTCTACTGCTGTCCTAAACTCCCTAGGATGGAGATGGCTCTGATACCAGTGTAATAGATCCTAACACCACAGTAGGGCAAACACTAACTGATCCACCCAACCTTGCCTACTCCCTGATATAGAGTAAGCCCCTCCTAGCCCAGTGTGAGGACTGGTAGCATGCAACTGCCAAGTGTCGGCCATGTGGCACTGACGTGGCCGACTGCACGTCGGGACCCAACCGGGGGCCCTATCCTGCTGACAGGGTCCCTAGGCTGTGTTAGGCCCGCCATAGCTATGGACCGTGCTGGGGCACACTACTCACACTGTCTTGCCCTGTTGGTCATGTACGCTGGACACGACCCTGACTGTGGTATCTGACCTATCTGTGTTCTCTAGGGTTTGGCACTGGTTACGAGCTCGTAACACATAGCCTATTTAGTTGAAATAGTTCATGAGGTAACATAGTGTTAGGAACAACATAACGACAGGGAAGGCAAAGATTTACTATTGTTCGAGAGTTCTAGCTCGTAGGAAACTTCGCCTATTCTCCTAGTAATGGTAAACAGACCACAATACCTTGGAGACAACTTAGTACATACTCCTGTTTTGAGGGTTCTAGCTCAGCTGGGACTCGAAGAAAGACTTTCTCTCTCACCAAGGGAGAACTAAATATCCCATCTATATGGATCTACATAATGCTTAGCTCGATCTTGGGCTTGCTTAATGTCATGGTTAGCGTGCTCTACCATTTGGGAGGGTTTAGTTCTTCTAAAAAGTTTTGAGCTGCTTCAACTTTTTCCTGCTTGAACCCTACCGCTGTGGGTGAGCAGGGCTGAAAATCATACATCAGCATGAATGGGCTATATCTCGTAGCTGAATGTTTGGCATTGCTTTAAGCAAACTCTAATATTGGAAGATATTCCTCCCAATTAGTCTGCTTTTTGTTGATGTATGCACGAAGTATATTTACTCTTTCTGTTTGACCATCCATCTGTGGATGGTCTGAAGTACTCATATTTAGTTTGGTATGGAGATGATGGAATACTGCCCTCCAAAAACCTCCATCAAACTTACTATCACGGTTGTTGATTATGCCGGAAGGAAGACCACATAATTTAAATAGCCCATCTATAAACAACCTTGCTAATTCTAGAGCTATGACAATTTTCTTGGTTGGAATAAAACGAGCCATTTTGGTGAAACGGTCAACTGTGACCCATATAGCAGCATGACCGTTCAGGGTCCTAAGCAGGCCTACTATGAAATCCATGGAAATACTTTCCCATTTACCAGCTGGTATTTCTAATGGCTGTAACAACCCTCTTGCCTTTAGACGCTCTACTTTATTAAGTTGGCACTTCTGGCAATTGCTTACATACGATTGGACGTCCCTTTTCATATTGGGCCAGAAGAATTGCCTACGAAGAAGCTCATAGGTCTTCTATATTCCTGGATGTCTTGCACTAGGGTTGTCATGATATTCATACAATACTTGGTGCCTAAAATCCTCTAAGTCGGGAACACAAATTCGCTTCTGTAAAGTAGATACTCATCCTGATAAATGTTGTTTCCATTTGAATCCTCAAGAACTGGATCCCTTAATCGTAATGGTATGCTTGGGGTCTACAGACTCAGAATCCTCAATGAAATTTGGCATATGTTTGGACCCTTCATCCTCAACAAAAGTTGTCATATACTTGGATGAATCTTCCATAGGCCTAGGAACTATGCATCTCTATTCTAGACTGTTTTCCAGACTGTGGAGAAATACATATCACTCTTGCATTTCCCCCTCAGGGACTTGAGTAACACATTACAGATCTAGGTAAAACTCAACATATTTACTATTGACATTCTGCTAAAAGCATCAGCCACTGTATTGAATTTTCCTCGTCTAGATCTAATAGACAAGTCAAATTCCTGCATTAGTTTGACCCATCGAGATTTTCGACCCCTAAGTTCAAGCTGATTACACAAATATCTAAGGCTTTCATGATCAATCAGGATCTCAAAACTAGCATCATACAAATAGTGCCGCCAAGTTTTAAAGGCATGAATAATTGAAAAGAGTTCTTTCTCATATAAATGAGAAAGAACTCTTTTCAATATATCTATCGAGCTTCTTACTTTCGAACGCTACTAGTCGTCCGTTTTGGTTCAGCATCGCACCCAATGTAAAGTCACTAGCATATGTTTCGACCACAAAAGACTAATTTGGGTCTCCAACTTTCAATATTGGTGCTGTAACCAATGTTGTTTTGACAACGTCAAAACTCTTGTTGCTCTAGCCCCCAGATGAACTCATTTCCCTAACCCTTAAGAAGATTGTCATGGGAACTGTTATCTGAGCATAATCCTTGACAAATCATCTATAGAATCCCGAAAGGCCAAGAAAGACCTAAACATCTGAAATATTGTTTGGTCTAGGCCAACTGAAAATGGCTTTGACCTTATTTAGATCCATCTTAATCTCGTCTTTTGAGATTATATGGCCCAAATACGCACACTACTTCTTCGATAAACACTCACATTTAGGTTTCTTTGCGAATAGCTTATGCTTTCTGAGCAAACGAAACACCTTTTTTGAGGTGAGCCAAATGCTCCTTTTTAGTTTTGCTGTCATCTAGAAAAACTACCACAAATTTTCCTAAATATGGCTAACGAACACTATCCATCAGGGTCATAAAAGTCGCCGAAGCATTGGTGAGCCCAAACAACATCACCTTAAACTCATAATGCCCGGAGTTCTGAAAACTGTTTTCGGGACATCTTCTGCCTTAATACGGACTTCATGATACCCCGACTGACTATCTTCAAGCAAACATCTGACTAGTAATGACATGAAGTATACAAAAAAATCTCCATGCTTTTATAGTTACAAATCCTATGTTACACTCATCAATGTCCTTGATAATCTTGCAAGGCCTGCTTGACATAACAATGAACTATTGATCAAATTTCTTAATAATGTTCCAAAAGACTTCTTTGGCAAGATCAATAGGCAGCAATAATATTTTCTTGATAATGTTCCTAGAGTCACATTCAACACAATTTCCAACATATTCTCTTCCAAAAACCTAGATTCCACCATGACAAGCAGGATCATCATATCACCTCCTCAAAACATACAGGTAAAAGAATGGTCTTCAAGCATTCTTGGGGAGTAGGAACATTAACTACTGGTGATATCAAGCTATGGTCAGCTATGCATGAGTGAGATCTTAGCACTTACAAGTCACGCAAGTGAATATTTTTGCGCAAAGAAGAAACTGACATCAATTCCTTTTCTTCTACAAAATTGAGTGTTAAGTCCAGTTTTTCCAAAAACTCGCAATGTTGAAGACCTTCTACCTGGTGCAAATTCATACATAACAAGAAGAGGCCATTCAGTCAAAGACTATAAACACTAAGGAAAAACCTAGAAAATCTCATAAGAATTATCACATTTTAAGGCAGCAGCAGACTTGTGCCCTGCCCACTGCGCTCCTAAACAATGTGCTCCTTGTTTAGGCTCAAGTTACCACCCGATGTAGAATATATATATGTACATAACAAATGCTAGTATCAATAGTCGCAAATGAACCAATCCACCAACAAAAGAAAAAAGGAATGTTGAATGTTAATTACCTTGACAATGTTGTTTATTGCAAGGTTGAGGTAGCGGATTTCCTTAAGGCGATGAAAATTTTCTGCATCGAGAAACTACAAGCCATGAGTTGGTCTACCATCTTGAAGCATGTATGGTATACGATTCTAAGTTCACCAATTTTGATGGTATAAGATTCACAAGGTACCAATTTTGGGAATGAGGTTGTTTGGCATGTAAAGGATTCTCAAATTGGGACACAATGTTCCTAGCACATTGTCGATTTTGTCAATTCCTTCCTCCTGCAGCACCAGTTCCTGTCAATCCGCTCCTAAATCAGCAACTATAGTGCAATGAATACCGCTGTTTTGATACTTAAGATCAATTCCTTGGCTCCAAAAAGCCAAAATTGAGGCACATACATGGGCATAGTAAGTAACCCACCTCTAAAGTGTGGAGAATTCCTTCGTTGTGCTCCGCTCTCCTTTTGAGCATATCATGAGTAATTCCACCCATTGCGTTCTCTTTGCCTGGAACAAGAGCTTCATATATTTTTATACAAACCGCTCCTCTCCTTCAGGTCACGAGTTCGAATCCAATCCGAAGCTCCAAAGAGGACGTATATAAGAGGGGCAAAAAATATCTTAGCCCAAAACTGTCTTTTAGATACACGGACACAATATTTTGGTTAGAAATTCATAATGGGGAAATTGGAGTATGACCTTGTGGCTATGCAGACCCATGCTCAAATCCAGGTCCACACGAGTGCGGACCTTGTGTGGCTTTCGACCCCCCTTGCATATGCTCCATGTAAATATGTGGCCTGCTAGAACAAGTTAGCAATTTATGAAAACATTTCAAATCTTCTCGAACTGACACCCCTCGACATATGGCAAAATTCTTTGAATCCTATAAGCAAGCATAGCTCCTAAAGCAAATCTACATATGTGAACAAACCCATGTTTTAAGTATTTGTGCTTGAAGACATCTTGATAATATTTGGATTGCGTATTGAAAAGTGGCATTATGTGGCCCATGTGCCATTTTTTTACCAAAATAATAATTGGTGCACATGGACGGAGGTTTCCTCCCGGCATAATTGGGTAACCATATTTGCAACCCATTTTCTTTGGCTCATGCATCGAATGGTTTGGATTATGCTTTGCAACTGCACATTATTGGCCAATGCATATTCAAAAATGTATTGGGCAAGTTCAACAATCTCACACATGTGAGTGTATCTTCAAAACGGGCTTGACCTATACATGTGAATGTTAGTGTAAACATGGTATTTGCCCATCAAAGCCGAGTTAGATAAGAGTGTCACTTGTGGCAATGAAGAGTGACCTCGAATCTTGGCATGCTCGTGGAATAGGTACATCGTTGCAAAAAAAGGGGCCAAAATAGATGTAGGTTGTGGACTCAATGAGAGATAGCCCAACCATGTGTGGGTTGCAATTGAATCACTGCTCGTATACTATCATTCTCGAGAATGGAATGGCCATTGAGGATGTTGACATTTATATTTTATGTATGAGCCTTAAAACTTAATAAAATAGTTACATGGCTTCTTCCATGTTTTGACATTAATAGTAATTTCAAATAGCTTTATTATGCACAATATATACATTGTACATCACATGGTAAAGCCAAACCAAGATGGAGCATAAGGCTCCAAATGTTCACTTACTCATCAACCAGAATTCAAGAATGTGCCAACACTATGGTGAAGGACATAGTAATGTGACTTAAAACCCTATATTTTTACAATCTTTACATCTAGATATTAGGACTTGCCAAGATTAGAGCACACGGGTAAGAGGTATCACTAATCCAAAGTGTCAAGGGTTCGAGCCTATAGCTTTTTCTACACAACAACGACCCCTATCCAACTCAATCACAATGAGGGATAGCTTAAGTTTTATTATACATAGGAATTGGCAAACTTATACGACAATGAATGTTGCAAGCTTTGATATTGTATATGCATATATTCTAGTTTTATTTATTGAGCTCAAACTATAAAACCAGGATCTCTTCTTGAGGAAGGAGGAGCCACACTCGTAGAAATTCAATTAAGAACCATTGGAATTCTTTTACTACAATAAGCTACAATAGCTAATTGATATGAATGACTTCATTTCTTTATTCTTGAGTTGTAGACTTCAAAAAGCAACAATTTTCAATGCCATCAATGAAAGGGGATCAAAGACTGAACAATAAACAACCACTCTCTAATTAAAAAATGGTACTCTCATTGATTTTATAGTTTAGGTCGATGAAAGACAGGTGTCATAGCTGAGCATCATTTTGTGAAGTTTTTAGCACGTGTGAACTTCACCACACACCCTAGAAGATCTTACTGAGGTGTTGTGATTGCACAAGATTGATCAGAGAACAGTATACTTGAAAAATCTATGACAAGAGCACAATAGCTTTGATGAAAAAATCTAACTTTTCACTATGAGAATTGAATGTCAGAAATAATTCTAAGTGCTCAATATGGGAAAAACAGCCTGCTCTCGGGTAGAGAGAGAATGAGTCCAAATTACCAAAATCTCATTATTCACAATTTGGCAAAACATGCCAAGCTTTTCCTACATGAGAGAGACTCGAATTCCTATAGTGAAGTTGCATGGAAAGTCTACTTAACTGAACTAATTCACCTACCAGAGATCCACATGTGTAACTACATGCATGGATGTTGCATGTATTGCATGTCAACTGATAAAATTGCCTAGACATGTGTAGATCACATAAACCACTTTGCATGTTGCATGCACTGATTGCATGTGGCTTGCATGCATACAGTATGACATTGCATGCTCTCTAAACTTCTGCATGTCATCAAAATTGAATCTACGTAACTCAAATCCGACCTATACTAGAAGGTTATGTGCTCAATTCACATACCTTTTATGTACAACATGAAATATAGTGGAAATAACCATTGGCATGGCCCCAAACTCGAGATAGGAAGATAATATTTTAATAATCTTCACACTTCCCCCTAAATTTATGTTCCTATCAACATAGACTTCGAAATTAGGCCAAGGTTAAACCTCATCTTGATAAATGTCGTACTATACCAACAGGGTTAATATAGATTTTATAGTAAATACTGTCGTTCCACAGAGGACAATGTTAGAAAGTTATGTATTTGGTACAATTATGGCAAGTGGTTTCAAGTGTTATTCTGGTTGTCGACAGACATTAAAAAGTAACCAGTATTACTTATGTTTGGGATGGGTAATGTTAATAGATTCAGAACAACAATCTGGCCTCTATCGAATCGAATGAAGCGCGTTCTACAGATGAGTTGTTATCAGAGTAGTACAACAATACTACACTCTGGCTGATTAAGGTGTCAACAGAGAATCGAGAATTGTTCGATGTATTCGTGACTGTGCAGACAGTTAATCAATCGCGTTCGCGAACTATTCGTTTCTAGATAGAAGTCCTCAACAACTAAAGCCCAACTTAATGGTTAAAGAACACGAAGAGTTTTAGAATACGTTAGAAACTTATGTCAATGCCAATCAGGAAAACAGATCAAAGACTCAATTCTTCATATAGGGATTGTCATCTCATATGTATACATACAGCTTTATTCAATGATCGTGCTAGACTGTACCAAAGATAGTCGTTATTCGAGTGCCAAAAAGAAAGTTTTCGCGACAGATGAATAAGATGGTTTTAAGATAGTTCTTTAGAGCATGCTTTACGGAAACATAGCAAACGATTGTAACACACTAGAGCAACTCAATCCATCTGCAGGAGCAATGGCCAATCTGCATCACCAAAATTTTGGCAACAGCACAGGTGCCTTGTAGATCTCAGACTATCTTCTGCTGCACCCAAGAGCTCCTCACAAAGTATACTGCCAATGCTAATGGCTACTCATGATGAGCATCCAGTTTTGCTTCCAAAACAGATTCTGTATATATATGAACATATATAAGCTGATTAGGAATGGAAGGTTGAGTAATAAGCATGATGTTTTGGTTGAAATTAAGAACCACATAAATGTCACTAAGTCTAAGATAATGTGATTATTTTGCATATTTTTACCCCTGTTTGAGGTCCTTCCTTGCAAGTTAGGTGAATGGGGCGAATGGCCGAGGGCAGTCCAAGGCCCATTCACCTCCCGTGGGTTTGAATTTTTTTTTATGATATTTTTCTGGACGTAAAGCACTAGTGTCTAAAAACAGACATCATTTAATGAATCTTACGATTGTGTAAGGTGCGTTTTCATGCTTAGCAAACTTTGGTAAATAGTAAGTACAAGATAAAAGTACGAGTTGTGTGACTGATAACATTTCAAATCATGCATGAGATTAATGTTTGGATATACTTACATATAGTAATAAAGAAAATATGTCCATTCTAGTGGGGTGTATGGGTACAGTTCTTGAATGCCACCAAAAAGTTGCAAGCTTGAATTCCAACCATTGTGTAGTGTCAGCTAAGCCCAACTCCATAAATGGTGGCCAAGTAGTATGTATGTTGTATATAACAACCACTATATAGAACATATAAATACTTGTCTCATGTCTCATGGTTAATGTTATACTAATAATTTTAAAGCATAATCATATCAGTAGTAGATTCTATAGTAACTATGCATATTATTGAGATTAATACGAATAATAAATGGTCTCAACTCTCACTTGAATGACTATGTATTAGTACAAACAATACAGATTAGAAATCTTATTGATTTGTGTTGTATATAATGTATACCCTATGTAATGCATATTTATTGAATAATTCTTTGCGATATATTAAAATTCTAATCTATTTTTATAGCTATATTTCAAATATTCAAACTAATTTTTTTTTTTAATTTGAAAACTATGAAACTGAAAACAAAGCCAGTTATCAAGAGAATTTTGTTATTTTATAAAAAAACATTTGATCCAAATTGTTAGAACTGATATCAAATTAATGTATCAAATGATATATGGAATAATTCAATATAAGAAATTATAAGAGAAATGAAATTATGCGCAATTCATATTATGTTGTAAATAGATGTGAAATATTCAAAAATAAAAATTTCATTCCATCTTGTGCAATTGCAATCAAAATTTCCTAATAAGCAATTATAGACAAAGATAGTAAGGACACAACACTATGTTTGTATATAATGGTTAAATGATTAATCATGAGCAACCACTTGAAACATACCACTGAAAGCTCCCTCCCCTCAAAATTATGTTCAACAATAAAAATAAAAGTTAAATATAACTCATGGCCATATTTGCTAAAATGCTTTCATGTATTGATCTAAGTTGCATCGTAACACCATTTTGGAACACAATATTCCAAAACCTCAAAACCCTTGAAACTACGTGAGTTCATTTTCAAGCTGTATAAAAATTTCATAATTTGCCAAGAAAGTAGGTGATATCATTTTCACTTTTCATAATGTGTTTTGAATGCCATCCAAAGTTTTATGATGTCTTATGTTCATGCTTTCCAACAAACATGAGACAAATTAAAGTAATCTTCCATGCAAATCTTTTCCAAAATTGACAATTCTTTTTACAATATACTCTCATTAGAATATGGGATAAAATATGAAAATAGTCTAGAAAGACCTCATGAAATGAAATAAAATACAATAAATTCAAAATTTTCTTCTAAAGTCCGACTACCAATCGTGCATCCTTTTCCTTGAGCTAAGCAAAATCAATCATCCATCACATTTATATGTGAATGTAGTGTTCATATACTGGCACTCGACTGGGGTAAATCAACAAAAAGAGCCTACAAATACAAATTCAATTTCTACTGCTTTTTTTCAAGGGTTTGTCTTTATGAGAACTTACAACAAGCATCTATCCGCTTAATGTTGAAACAAAGAACGCCATGCATGCATATGCCTTGAAATTTCAACAAGTGTCGTGAAAAACAATCAAATGTGAGAACTCCACATCTAGCTAGAACAATCTGATCAACGCATTAAATGATATGCAACACTGCAATGTTTTACATTTTCACTCAATAATACACACTTTTAAACTAAATGAACAATAGAAAGATAACCAAAGGCTTGGGAGAAGCCTTGGGCTTCTCAATATCTCTTTATCCACAAGCAAGCCTCCATAAAAAATATAAATGCATGAATAATAGCAAAAAGCATTTCTAGCATTTAAAGCAACAATGCATTCCCAAAGAGGAAAGAACAAAAAATAAGACAAAAAGTTTTTTGAAATATAGCAATAGCATTAGAAGAATAAAAAATATCTATGAGGGTTGAAGTCGATAAAGACAAAGTGGAGTTTATTCAAAATTTGAAGGAACCGACAAATCCATGTGATCGAATATGAATGGTCTGCTGAACGACAACAATCGTTCTACTTATTGAAATAGAAACTTATTAACGCTCCAATTCTAAGGCCTCCTAATTGGGTAAGAACCTTTCATGTCTATGTGGATGTCTCTTCATTTGCAATTGGAGTCACGCTCAGTCATAAGATCGATGAGAAGAAAGATTATCCTTTATATTATGCAGGGTGTCAATTGAGTTTATCGGAAAAGAACTATTCGGCCACAGAAAGTGAAGGACTCAAGATGGTTTTTTCAGTCAAAAAAATTTGACATTATTTGTTGGGCTATCCCTTTATCGCAAAGTAGACACGCCATCCTTCGGAATTGCCAAGCTAAACAACTAGGCCCGAAGAATGAGAAGTATCGTCGCTCGATAAATGGAGTGACGAGTACAATTTACCACTATTTTAAAATTTCCACTCATCAAACAGACAATCTAGTGAGACACCCATGTGAAATTTTGTTGATTCTCTTTTGGAACTTGTGTCGAGCTGAATTTTGTGATAAGAGAGAACGCTAAAACACTCAGTGGTACATTCAAGTAGCATACAACAATGAATTAAGGCCAAACCCTGAGAACAATTGAATTCCCTTGATAATTGCCTAGACTCTACCCTTAATTCATGTGAGCTTTAACCTGAAGGCAATTATATTTCTGTATCTCAATATTAGTGCAGTTCCTAGATACCACAACTCACAGGATGTTTTGTTCTAACCTTCCAGTAGGATTTGATATACCATATACCCCCACACCCTATCTAATCATAACTGTGTTGTTAGGATTGGAAGTGCATCATAGACATAGAATAATATCCATTCTTGGGGTGGACTCTTTAGAGAAAATTCTCAGAGCCCCCAAACCCTACATCCTATCTATTATAGATCTTGGAAGATCCCGTGATGTCATTGTTCTGATACTGTTCTAAAGGTAGAAAATGAAGTACCGATGCCATTGCTCTACACCTCTCGTATTGAAGTTAAAGGCATAGGCCTCAAAATTTTAGGGCCTATCCTAAGAGAATAGTACTCTAAAAGCCACGGAGACCTTTTTAGGACTATAGGCAGTGTTCCAAAGACCAGAGAGCGCATTAAACCTATTCCATCTCGCTTCCTAACTCCATAAGGTTTGATGTTCATATGACAGAGATTGAGTTTTTGCCTTCATTTGGTGACGTTTGTTAGCTGATTTGAAGAGGGATCCTAAGCTACCATTTCTACACTCCAGAATTCCATCATAATCTATGCCCTGAGAATATCTAACAACCCCTCCTTGCAGTCGTCCCTTTGAGAGCTTGGAAAACTCTCATCGATTGGGGAGCATGGGGTAACAGAGAAGGCCCTCAAGATTGGATGTGGTGGTACCTCTATTATTCATGTAGGGCCTAACCACCATTAGAAGTGGTGCCCCATGACCCTTTTAGGACTTTTGGGCTGGACCATACCCCTTTCAAAAAGGAGCTAACATGGGTGCATCTGTCGAGAGTGACTAGATAAGGGAATATTGCTTGGAGGGTAGGAAAAAATTTGTTTGAGGGTAGCTATCTAGACCGATGAACTATACGTATTAGCCATTTGCGAGTTAGCTGTGGTGGTTGGGCCCATCAGATGTTTTAGTATTGATGCATAATTCTTAAGTTTGCACACCCTTGAAGAGATCTACCAAGCACATTTAATCGGGCCACGCAAATATTGTTTGATAATATGAGTTGTAGGACCCACATCGATAGACATAATAGCTTTCGATGGCATACCCAATGCACTGGGCTGCCCTAGGTTTTGTATAGACCTTGAACTTCATAGAGGAGAGATAGTACATTATGAGATTTGCCATAAAATAGCGGGTCAAGATTAGACCTGGGTTTTGAAACCACACCCCAACCCTGATCACGCCACTCGACCTGAAACCCCCCCTTATATTCCTCTAGACTTGACATATAGGAGAAATGGAACTTGGTATGAAACACCAAACCATCTAAAGTTATGGGATTATTAGGGTCCAACAAACTAGCAACCAAGTGGAGTTAGTAAAGACGTATGCGGTGTTGATCAATGGAATCTGGAAATGGGGAATCATGTGTCGTGCAAACAACATCAGTTGAGCATCATCCAGTAAATGGAGTACTACCCAAGATCAATCATCATAGGTATACCGTGGAAAACTAGATTGAAGGGAACACCATCCGGAGAAACATTAAATCCCCAAAGAGACCGATTAGGACTTAGGAGAAGCAACCGTGGGCATTTGACCCCCGCTGCCTGGAGAGCCTGATGGTGGATCAAACCAACACATGATCATCACAGAACCTATAGTCCATAGAATGGCAAGATGCTTGACAAAGCCGATTGTAGTACCCCCAACGATGGGAGGGCTACCCAAATTGAGTGGATACACCCTTGAATTCCACAGAGCACCTTAAGAGAGTGCCGAAGAGCACATCGATGCTTTGGACTGCATGTTTTACAAGTGGCATCACATACCCACATCACGAGATGATGTGTTTTGCCACCACCTTGACTGGAACTGCTAGACCTTGGTATCATAGTTTGTAGTGAGGCTCGATTCACACTATTGAAAATTCCATAGATTGTTTTTGATTGAGTATGCTCCCCACTGGACGGCCGATGGCCTACTATTCACCCCGACCTCCCTACAACAAGGGAATAACGAAAGTATCAAATAGTATTAGCATCATTTGATAGAGTCGTCATGTCAAGTGGAAACCACTATGCCATTACCACCCCTATTACTATTGACCTTCTTTTTGCAAGAAACAGATGATTGTACATGTTAGAGATTCATGTGAAGATTCTTCTAACTGATTTCGGCCATCATAAGAGCATAAAGTTTATCAGGCAACGGAGTCAAGCCACCAAACTACAATAAAGAGTGTCGACAAATCACCGATAAGGACCTCCAGAATCCATATTTACCAGGAGGGCCAATGCCAAAGAAGTTGACAAGTAGCGAACCGGCCAACGAGCAGATACAAAGCCGAGAATAAAATGATGGCCGAGTCGGCATAAAGACATGGATCTACTTGGGATGTAATGTCAAACACCCATAGAAGGTGCACTATACTCATAAGCTTATGGCACGAGAATTAGAGGTAGATCAACGCTCAAATGGGTCCAAAGTGAAAAGGGACTCGAGTAGTTAAATTAGAATTTGGTTTTATGAAACTTTGTAAGTCAAATTCTTATGGCACATGGTTTTGGGTGAACCAAAAAATCCTAACCCTAGGTTTGTCTATATAAGGACATGTGACACCATTTTGTAATCACTTTTCATTGTGTGTGTGTGTGTGTGTGTGTGTGTGTGTGAGAGAGAGAGAGAGAGAGAGAGAGAGAGAGAGAGAGAGAGAGAGAGAGAGAGAGAGAGAGAGAGAGAGAGAGAGAGAGAGAGAGAGAGAGAGAGAGAGAGAGAGTATCTCCTCCTTCCATTCTTGCTTTCTTGTGAAGCCCTCCTATTTTCCTTGTGTGTGATTGTTGTGGATGATTAATGCATGTTTTGTTTTTGTTAATCAAGCTATGACAATCATGAATGATCATTAGCACTTGCATTCATCCACTAGTTTCAAAACTAATCCATAAAATCCACACTCAAGCAAAATAGTTGTTAGTAATCCACTTTGGAGTGATTATTAGGATCCATTAAGTAGTTTCCCTTTCATTTTCCCTTGAGAAGATCAACCTCTTGAGGAGAAGATCTAGAGGCAATGATGCCTAGATAGGCCAAGAAACCAAGATTCAAAAAAAGGATAAAAGCAAAACCAAGAAAACCCCAAAGGGAGAAGAAAAGAAGCATGAAACTCACTCCCCAATCTAAGCCATTCCACTTTTAGATCCAAAACTAAGCTTGACACCCTTTGTTGGCTTAGATCCCCATCTCTACTACGTAGTTTAACCCTCTCCCCATTGGATTGAAGCCCGTTACTACACACGATTTGGAGATCCAAACTCATTCTTGGCCCTCTTGATCACACCGATTGGGGAGGCACGAAAAGGGTCCAACATTTTTTTTGGCATTGTTGTCGGGGAGACGGTGCTAAACTCTCCTACGGATGGATTTTTAGTTTGCATTTCTCGGATTTTTTTCCTCTTTTTGACAAGTTTATTACTCGCCCACTATGAGAGATTTCAACTAGTTTAGTCTAGTTTAATCATATTTTGGTAAATTGTCAATAAGAGGCCAAAACTCATTTTAGACTTAGAGATAAACTTTTTGAAGTTATATTAGTTTAAAATATATTCAATAAACACTTTTTGAAAGTGTGGGAAAGTTGGTAGTCAAGTTTGAGAGAGATTCAAATCTGAACTTTGGGTACATTGAATCTAGACCCAAAAATAGTAGGGTTTACATTGTGGCCAAATAGGGTTTGGACACTCTATAAAAGAATGTAACTCGTGGAGAGACACATCTTCTCTCTTCTATCTCTCATTTCATCATTATACATGGTTCTCTTTGGGTTCTACTACTCATTGGTGCACTATCTTGGTGATATCTTGCAATCTTGTGTGTAGAATGCTCATATTTTGCTATTTTCGGTTCCACACGAGTGAAATATAGTAGGGTACTGTAATTGTACGGACAACAAACATATTTTATGTTTTGGTTCATGTTTGATCAGTATCTCTTAGAGTTTGCATCTCATTTTGTATGTAGATGCTGATTTTTTTACATTGGCAAGATTGTTGGTTTGCTCCTTATTGTAACCAAAGATAAGGGACATGGAGTGGATCTTGAATGATCTAAAATCCTTCACACCCACCGGGTTTTTTCCACTTTCTTGCCATTATCTTTACTCGCCACTTTTTCAATGAGCAGATCAAACTCTGATCTACCATCAGACAGCTCGGCGAGTAATGTCTATTACTCGCCCCAGTAAATATTACTCGCCAAACCCAGTTTTTGCATTTTTACTCGTTGACTTTACTTGCCATCAGCCCAAAGTGCTCAGGGACCTCAAAACTAGCATTTTGATGATTGGCGAGTAATTAGCTATTACTCGTCATTTCTCGCCAATTTGAATTTCCCGCCAATTTTTTTATTTTTCCCATCTTTCTCCTATTTCTCTCAATCCACTCAGTATCTTTACTCGCCATCAGTATAGTAGCAAGTACAGTACTTGATCTACCAGGTACCAGACCAGCGAGTAATGATCTGATTTTTCGCCTTAACTAGCAAACTGTTCCACTTTACTCGCCCACTTCATAGTGTGTTCTGATTTACAACACACAGGTAGCTCGACGAGTAATTAGCCATTACTCGCCATTGTCTATTACTTGCCATCAGAGAAAGTTGAAAAAAAATTCTGAGTATCTGAGACATTTTTGAAAGAATGAGATTTGTATTGCTTGTTCTAAGTTTAGCCCAATTGGGGAGACACTCATAACGACTGTTAAAGCTTTATCTTATTATCTAGGAGGACATAAATTTGTTAAGACAAATAAGATCATTTTTGTGAAGAGATCTAATGTTTGGACATTCTAGATTTTACTGATGAAAATGTTCCTTTAAGGAGGTCTCATTATTCATTGTACTCTACATACATTGAACTTAGTGGAAACAAGGATTATACTTTCATCCTTCTGTAGCCTGTAGACAAAACCGATACTGCAAGGAGACCTTACAGAGGATGATAATATTAATCACACAGTTGAGAGACTAAAAAAGAATCTTTCTAGGCTCTAACTTACTAGCTTACCATTACAAGGGATTGCATACCAAGGGAAAAAGATTTACTCATACAAAACTTGATCTTTGAGTGCTCCTTATTTTTAGAGAAACTCCTACAATCATCAATGATCTTTAGCTAGCATTTTCTCTAAAGTGCCACCATCTAAACATTTGGAGACTTTCCTTGAGATCGTTCCTACAAAACAATTACATTCCCTCATGGCTTGCTTTTACATCTAATTAAGATTTGATAAATAGAAAACTATGTGAGAAGAGAAAATCAAGCACACTAACAAAGGGCAAGAGAACAAAAACAAAGAAGATGGGTATTCCAAAGAGGTTGAAAAGCCAACCAAATATCTACTTCTTTTAGTTGGTAACAAGATCTCACTCTCAATGGAGCAACAATTTCATGGTAGCAACAACCAGGTAGCCTTCAACCCTACGCTATGAGAATCAAGCAATTTTCCTTGTCACCATAGCAAGGGAAGACATACGCAATTCATGCCCTCTTGAAAGATCTAAAGACAATTCTATCATCTCAAATTATGGCATAAGTGAAAAGGTCCTTCTTGTGAGCATAGTAGAGACAAGCCCATGTTTCAATGAGGATACGTGCCCCTCTTTACAAGAGGGGACCCATCATGTCCTTTTAGAAATCAATGATAAACTTATTGTTATTTACGATTTACTGTTGACAATTGTTACCAGCTGTAAGTAGTTGTAGGCTAGTCTATAGTCAACTACTAGTTTCTCTCTCTCTCTCTCTCTCTCTCTATATATATATATATATATATATATATATATTCAGGGTTTATTGTACTCTTCATTATTCAGTGTAATAGTGTGATGGTGTGTTCTTTCTCTTCCATGTGGTGATTGATTGATAATGCTCATCTAATTATTGACATGGTATCAAAGCATGCGTGCCTGATCAGTAAATACAGCTTGTCACACCGCAATGAAATGAGAAAGTCCTTCACAGGAGGTGAAAGCTTAGAGAGGCAAAAAGTTGGAAGAAATCCTTCCTTGGAATATATTGCAGGTTTTGGAGTCCGGAATCATCTGTGGGGAACGAAGACACAGTCCCAGAGGCACAAAGGCCAGGGTAGCATCAAACAATTAAAATTTGTTGAGTGGGGAGATTTTTAATAATACTTTCTAATTTTTGTGGAATAAGTGCAAATTTTCGAGAAGTTTCAATCATAAACTTGCTCAATGAATTTGTGGGAAACATTTTTTAGCAATACTGCTACTAGCAGTTTAGAACTGTTCCTAGTAGAGCAATTTTTTGTATTTCTTGTGCATTTTTGCTTGAAGTAGCCTTGTAATAGAAAATCAGAGTTTTAAGCCTCATTTTCTGTAAAGATGACTTTGATCAACTTTAAGGTTGAGACCTTTTGTTATTCATATTCTATAATTAGACTCTTGATGCCGTTATGTATATTGGACTACTAAAAGTAATGATCAATGTTGGTTGCCATTAGTCATAACAGGGTTTAAACCTGTTTGATGCTTTGATAGCCGAACAAATGCAACACCCTCTTAGTTCAGCCCATTACAGCTTTGTTGCAAACCTGTTTGATGCTTTGATAACTAAAACAAATGCAACACCGTCTTAGTTCAGCCCATTTCGTTTTGTTGGAAAAGTGCCATCAAGTGCCCGCCATATTCTTTTTGATATTTTTCTTTCATTTATCCAAAAAGCACAATCAGATGACTTGCACCTGCATAAGCAACTAGCTCCAAGGCGGTTTGTGCAATTTTGGATAACAATATTCCCTTTAAAATGAACAGAATGAGAAGAACCCCATGTGAGAATATAGCTTATGTTTTTGCACTACATAGTAAGCACTACATAGGATCGAGAGACAAATCGAAGTGTGCAACTGAAGAAGCAATACATAGTGAGGACGACGAGTTTGTTGAGTAAGCCATGGAAAGCTATTAGATCCAAGTACAAGTCAATTTAGGGAGGATTTTCACTCAAAATGGCATTTTTTGGTGAAGATTTGGCTTAAAAAGGGTGATTTTTGCTTAAAAACAGACTTTCTCTATCTCTGTAATACTCACCAGAAGCCTCTAGTACGGCCTGAAACGCCGAAATAGGCTCCGAAACGCATGTTTTTCACCTGAAACGCCAGTGCTTCCAGCCGAAACGGCTGCCTCTAGTCTCGAAACGCCAGGGAACGGTCCGAAACGGATGTGAAACCTCCCGAAACACCTCCCCAGGTCGCGAAACGCCCATACCTCGCGAAACGCGAGTCCGCGCACCCAATTCGTTTAAAAATTTCAATGCTTAGTCGTGTCCTTCGACCAGCAGAGGAGTGACAACACACTAGTCTGAGTCTGCCACATGTTAGTAAGAAAAGTTAGGATCAATCTGGACCGCACATGACACTTCAAATTGAAGTCCCACAGCTGCCTAGTTTTTGGGACTGGCCCATTAGTCATAATCAAAAGCGATATTTGATTGATTGAAATTTTTTCACAAGTGCATACAAAATAGATAGAGTTATGTAGAAAATCTTGTCAAAACAAATCATGATATGGAGAACTGCTACTTTTCCTTTCCCCATGATCAGCCTAGTTTTGTTGGCACATACCCTAGTTGCAATAGATGACAGCGAGCGCAAATATTTGAGAGTAATGAAAATATAAGATGTGCAAGTTTTTTCACTTTTTGAGAGTAATGAAAATGTAAGATGTGCAAGTTTTTTCATAGATGAAAGTTATTGTTACAGTCACTTATTTCTAGTTATTAGGATAACGTTATAACCTTTTGATATTAGCTCAAAATTTTTATTTGTAAGAACCCTATTCATGCATGAGGATCCATGAAAGATGAGACAAAAAAATGCATCCACTTTATTTGCCTTGAAAAATAATTTTTTAATAAACCCCACTTGCATGCATAAGGCGATTGTGTGTGGAGCATTTGGATGTCATATGCCATCTCTCTACATCCTTTCAGCCCTTCTATGGCAAGGGCATATTCAAGATAAAACTGGGGGGGCATGTGGTCTCTCTCTCTCTCTCTCTCTCTCTCTCTCTCTCTCTCTCTCTCTCTCCTATGAAGGTTACAAGCACATTGAATATTGCAAGGTGGCATAAGCCTATCATGGCAACAATATTGCAAAGCATAACGTGAATGATCTTGATCGATGCTTTATTGTACTTCATAAAGATTGCCCTATTATTTTCATGTCAATCATGCTGCAATCATTTGGCGGTATCAAATCTACGGGCCATACATACCTTGAAGCTACCTTCCTTCTTTAAGATTTCGTAACTACTAAGAAAGTATCCATTATGGTCATGGTCCATAATTATAATAAAGTATCAAATTATTGGGCTACTACAAGCCAAAACACGGGAGCACAAACCGAAAAAAATTACGTCGCATCAGCACCCAAACATAGGTTTCTATCTGGGTTTTAAAATCATCCAGATTTTGTTCGCCATGAAGGAACAAACGACAATAAGTATACATGACTTCTTACCCTTGAAAGAGAACAATTGAGTACATCGAGCAGAAATTGGCTCAATATCCAAATCCATGTCACATGATACAAAAAAATCCAATCAAATTTATTCCGCTTCAGTTGTGCCTAACATGAGGAGGCTTGATTCAAGCATTGCAGTTATGAAAAAAGTTAATCAAGTACTCCTGTTCTACTAACAAATTGTAGTTACACTTGTACTGCATCTATCTGTAACTTTCTATCCATGGGATTCAAGTACTCTCCCTAGCAATAGAGGCAGGGAAATAATATCTGAAATTCAAAGGATGAAATATACTGAAACATGCACGTCTTTACATTATCACAACCAGGAATTCCGCCCTAGGATTGTATGATATCCATGCCATTGAGGCCCTTTTCCTGTAATTCCTGAACGATTTGTCTCTTTGCCCTCCGAACCTCACTGGCCAAGTTGTATTTTTCTAACTGCACGTAAACATGAGGAGATTGTGACATCAGAAACCAATTCATTCATGGCATAGTGTTAATGGCTGCAATTCATGCACTGGGCTGCTGTAAGTGTATTTTATGCGCCAAATATTCAAATCGTTCTGCACATACATTAACAACAAAAGAGTGACGTGCTACATACTGCAAATGAAAAGAACAAAAGTTTGCAAATATTGACATCCCCAACCAACAGAGAATTACACGACTCTCTGAGCAGACTTGATGACTAGGCATATAATGCAGAAGGAATGGCTTGGGTTGTAGTCTTCAAGAAAAAAATCCTGAGGCAATTCATCTATTAATCGTCTTGAATTTTTTAGTTGATGTATTAACAGCACATATAACTTGGCCCAAGGGCAAATGGCCCACTCAAGCTTGGTGCAAGGGCAATCTCACAGCTAGTTATCCAACATCACATTTTGTGAGTGAACTTTTTAACTTGTGCTAAGAACATATGTCATAAACTCATACGTTACAGGATGAAAAATATGAGTATTTGTCCCAGAGAAAGCAAATATCCTCAAGAAGGCAATGATTGTGCGACATAAAAAATATGATATTTCAAACTTATAGAACACAAGAGAAAGTGTCTGATAGTGGCCATGAAAGGTAACAAATACGCTGAGAACATTCGCGAGGCTAGTGTTCCAAAATCTCATCCATTTCTGTGAATGAACTCCAAAACTAAAATATGCCACATAATCTGATAACATTTACTAACAAAACAACAGAAGACGGATTATCTGAGCCAGAGAAAAGGCAGTCCTCAAGAATCCAGGCCATGATATAGCAATCCAGGTTGTTGAAAGCTTTCTGAGAGTCAGGGGTCCACAGAAAACTTATGCATCTACGTAGCAAAATATAAAGACTGGAGGTGACTGGGGAAAAATGTGGGATAGACTTTCACATATGGATAGCAAATCCTAGAATTTGTGCACTTGAATATTTGGGTACTGGCTAAGCCTATTTGAAACAGACTTTAGCAACAAGCAACAAGCAACAAGTCCAGTCAAGTAGCTTTGCTCAGCTGCAATGTCAAGGCGTTTTTCGACACCTATAGCTTGTCCTGAAAACACCAAGCCAATGTGCCACTGAGATTGCAATCACTTCATGTACTAGTACATTATTTTGAATGGTGTATAGCTGTGTTGCAGCGGATCGCGATCCGCTGCAAAAACGTTCCAAATCGTGCGATCCGGAACGTCAGCGATCCGCCACCCGGATCGCATTTTTTTTTTTTTTTTTTTTGTGGAAAAAGTAGTAATGGCCAAATTTTTTTTTTTTGAGTTTAATACTAACTAAATCAGTTTTGAATGGTGTTCTGATGCCAATGGTTTGCAGATCTACTGATTCCGTTTTTTGTTAGAAAATGATAGAAAGAGTTAGAAGGAGCCTTCCTTAGATTGGCAGGAATTGTATACTTCGTTTGGAATAGCTGAAACAGGGGGTTCGGGGGGCGGTAGCCCCCCCGAGAAACAGGGGGTCCAAGGGGCGGTAGCCCCCCCGGTGGAGGGTTTGGGGAGGAACGCCCCCCAACGGCGGGGTCCCCGACGGTAAGGCCTCTTCATGATTTGGCCTTCCAACTCCCTGAGTGAAAACACACTTTTTGGTGTTACGCACCCGAAACAGTTGGCAAACTACACACTCCAAATTTCTGAAACCATATGAAAATGCAGCCAGTTTTCTTAAACCATCTACTGATGTCCAGATTTCTAATCAATGTAGCCCGCAGCCATCTGAAACCAAGCAACAGATCTGCATAATTGCTTTTTTGATATCCTTTCACATGATACCCATATTGGCAACTATACAAAAAAAAAAAAAAATTGCGTTCCGGGAAACCCTAATGGGAAATCCCGGATCGCATTCCGGAACGCGGACTGCAACCTTGGTGTATAGCACAAAATTCCTAGTCTACAATTCCAAGATATAGTCGATTTTCAAGAGACAGCCATCTTTAAGAAAAGGCTTTCACGTGCTTGGCAAGCCACTTTGCCGCTGAGATTGTGAACACATCATGTGCTTATTATTTTAAACATGTATTCCCCCATTTTCTGCGTGAGGGCCAAATCACTTGCCAAATTATTGGCAGGGTGGCCAAAACATCAAATTTCCTTTAAGAAACTTCAAAGTGGTATTTAATTAAAATTGGGATTGAGTCCCTAAAGGCTGTCCTCGGCCTTAAGGAACTGCCCTTCTTTATGAAAAATTGCATAAACCCAGAAACGGAGTGTTAATTGCAAATAGAGAACGCAGCTTGAAACCACAATTCTGTTGTGGAAGAGAAGTCAGTCAGAAAGCTAGGGTTTCTACAAGAGCAAAAATAACTGTTGGATGAAAAATGAGTATACAGTGGAGGAAGAGTGGTAATAAACAAAAAATCTTAGCCAAACAATATTGCTTATGTCTCATCAGTACCCAAGCATAAGTTGCTAACTGGGTTTTGAAAGAATCTGGATTCTCTTGGGTAGACCCAGTGTTGACTAAGAAGCAAAAGACAATCAATAAGAAAGAAAAAAATAATAACGATAATACTTCAAATTAAATTAAATCAAAATTTGAAAACTAAATTAAAAATAAAAAATAAATAATAAAATTTAAAAATTAGAATTAAATTAAATAAATATAAATAAATAAATAAAAAACAAGGACCAGAATATGTAGATGAGGTACCAAGACAAAGACAAAATACAAAGTACTAGAAACCATACTAGTGAATGTTTGACAATAGTTGTTTTGTGTGTACACTCGTTGGGGAAGGACTAAAAACTCAGCGGTTTTGGTCTAAAATGATGTTTTTGGATCTTGAGGTAATGCTTTTCTAATCAATCCTTCAACAATTCAAGAAGTTTTCAGATCCTAAGCGATTTTCTATAGCCAATTTCAGATGTTTCCATATTCCAAGTTAAGTTTATTTGCAGCCTAGTTTGGGTGATTTACAGTGTGATATAGCCTTTCAGTTTGCAACACAACCCTGTTTGGGTGATTTACAGTGTGGTTTAGCCTTTCATTTTGCAATTCGCTAGCTTTGTTTCTAGGGAAAGATTTTCACTGTCAATATAGTTCCTCAAGAATCTTGTTCTCCTTTGCAAGTCATGGGTATCAGTCCTCCTACTCGACATAGAGAAAAGAGATTTGCTTGGCCTTCAAACAAACCTCCCCATGGTTCCCCATCATGCGCATGTCGTGAGGCCAATCGTAATGTTGTGAACTCCTTATCCACCTCATCTTCGTCCACACATTTCTTCCTCTCCTTCAATTTCTCAGGTTCCTCCGTCTTCTTCCTCTCACCTCCGTGTCCCTTGTTCGGGTTGTGGTCGCCTTTGCATGGAAGCTATTGGTCTTTCTCGTCATTAGAATGCTTGCTCAACTGTTCGTCAACAACTTGCCTTAAATAATGTGGATCTTGCTGCTCACACTGCTCCCATGTTGCCAACTTCCCTTGATAGTTTAGCCGCCTTCCACTTATGTTTGCCTCGTCCTTATCTTCATGCACACATCCCCTTTGCTTTGCGCCTAGATGTCCAAAGAGCTTCGTCTTTCCCTTTGTCTCATTCAGCTTCCAATCCTTATGATACCACAACCTGGTATGCCTTTTTGCTTTTTCGTCTTTGGTATTTGGCTCTGTCTCCTTAGTAGTAATGTTGGTCACTATGAATCACACAACAAAATTCGCCCGTTTATGTCAAGAGATTGGGAAATTTGCAAAATGAGCATTTCCTTCGATGCCATGCACCTGCTCCACAGCTGAATTTTGTACAAATTGTATGTTCGTCCCACCTGTTTATCGTCAATTATGTCGAGTGGGAGAATATTGCAGTGCAACTCGTGCTCTCGCTCCTATAACTCCAACAATCCCTTTATTTGCTACAACGTTTTAGGGTCCCGTTTCAAAACGCGTCAAATGAGAGGTTCGGGTTCAAAATGAGAGGTTCGGGTTCGGAACAAGAAACTTTTGTAGGTTTTTTTTTTTGAAAATATGTTTTTATGGTTTTTTGGGGTTTAGACATGTCATAGAAACACTAGTACTAAGTAGATAAATCCAATTTCATTTTCTATCTCCAACTTAGTGGCTTTAATGCTTATTGTAATTTGTGATCACTGATAAGTCATAAATTAAGAAAATTAAAACTTGGGGAGCTATGAGAGTGAGAAATTGTTTTGAAACATAGTCGTTTCGAACATAAGAACATAATCCAATTTCATTCGTACAATGCACAATTGGTTCTCACAACACAACAGCAGGTACATGATTGGATGGGTACCTGCTAATCATGTACCTGCTATTGTATTGTGAAAATTCATGCAATTGTGCATTGTACGAATTGGATGTGTTGAATTAGTGAAATTGGATTAAATTGGAATAGCAGGTACCCATAATGCTAATCATTGCTAATTGTAAGAATTGGATTACATGATTGGAAACTATATTTTTTGCAATATTTATGCCCTTCAATTTGTGAAATTGGATTACACTCTTACGCTCTAAACAACTACGTTAAATTGGAAATTGGAATAGCAGGTACATGAATTGGACGTGTTGAATTGGTGAAATTGGATAACATTCTTACATTCGTACATGATTAGCAGGTACCTAGTCGTTTCGTAGCAATTGCCTTCAAGCATTGCTATTAGCAGGTACACAATAGCAGGTGCCCAGTCGTTTCGAACGTAAGAAACGCGTTTCGAAACGGGTCCATTTCGAACGGGACGTTTAAAACGCATTTCTTTGTTCAAAACGTGTTTCGATGAATCATTGATTTGCTACCATTGGAACTATTTCATCCGCAAGCAAATGATAGTCTCCCCTCTATTCTAATCTCTAAATTGCCGAATCTCATTTTCTTAATGCTCTTCTTTGCAATCTCCATCTGTCAGCTTGATGATTTTGCTAGTGGGTTTGGTTTGCTCTTCCGCAGCATGTGGGCATATTCCTAGTACCATCGCTTGCATTCTTGGTGGTGCTCAATTGATAGCCTTTGATAAGCTTGGCAGTGGTGTACGTCCAATTGTTGTTGGAGAAGTTTTATACAGGTTTCTTGAGCCCTTGGTCTTCAACTTTCATGAGCACCTTTGCTCCAGCTGCGTTTCTAAAAAGTTGGGCCCCAAAGTTGTTTGTTAGCTTCTCATTAGATACTGGTGGAGTTAACGAAATGTTTGTGCAGTCAACGTCTAGTTCAGGTTCGAAACGGGAAATGTTTTTTTGTTTTTTGAAAATGTGTTCTTGAGGGTTTTTGGGGTTTACAAATGTCATAGAGTCTAGTAACAAGTAGGTACATCCAATTTCATGAGAACGCTCTAGAGAATGCAATTTCAAGAGGAGAAGTTGTGTATGGTGACTATGGTCACTTTCCTCAGTCAATTATTGATACTGTCATGGATAGGTTATTAGGTTGCGACAATCTGTTCATGCCTATGGTGCGGTTTCGGAAAAAAAATTGGTTTTTTTTTATAGTCATTTTGAACACTGAAACGGCGTTTCGAAACGGGGTCGTTTCATACAGCCCGTTTTGAACGCGTTTTAGCGTTCAAACACGTTTTGAGGAAACACTGCATCTTATGTGCTAACCCTCCGATGGAGGTCACAATGCAACTCACGATTTCATTCGTGACATACTTGCATCTATTGTGCATGAATGCAAATTTCATGTTGTTCTAGAGCAAACAAACATCTTGCCTGTGTCTGATTCGCAATCATCTTGTCATCGAGTTGACCTTCTTCTCTTGTGTGAAGATGCTTGCACTCTTGGGGATCTTATTGCGTAGTGGAAGGTAAATTGTTGAGAAGTTGCGTGTAAGCGTGACAGTGGAATTGCTCCATAAGGTAATTTTTGAAAATGAGCTCGTTGATGACTGAACAAAGTCTCAATCGGAGGCGGAGAAGCTCGCATATGTGGAGAGAGATCTCTAGTTGCGAAATAAGTGCATAGGTGGATCCACTATGCTAGTTGTTGTGCTATAGAAACTTATGGGTGCTTGCATAAGAAATTCAAAAAGTTTCTATAAGCTTGTGCAATATAAAATGAAATTCAAGGACACGGTGCCTCGCCTTTAGCTATCATTGTCTCCTAATATTGTCAATGTGTTTCTACCACTTTACAATGCACTCCAGCACTATCCATAAACCTCTCTCCTAACTCTCACGCTCCATAAGAAGTATAATAACACCACCATCTTTTAGGATCCAATCTAGGATCGTTGGTTTACAGCAAACACTTGAAATCCTCTTCTTTGTTTCCACCCAACCATAGCCACTAAAGATAGTAGCCCCCCCAACAGCCACAAGAATAATGGAGTTCTCCTTCGCCTAGCTTCTCCAAATCCACCTCCTACTAGCGTCCCATACCAACAGCATGAGGGGGAAGAAGAGAGAGCTCTCCTCACCAATCAAGCCAAGAGCAAAATGATGCTCTCTCCACGCCCTCCTAGCCTTAATATAGAGAGGAGAGAAGGAGTCTTCCTCATGCATGTGCACCTGCATGAGCTAGAGTGAGAGGGTCTGCATGCATTAAGGTGCATGGGACCTTGGACCCTCCAAATGTAAAAATATCACCTTAGGCCCCTTAACCTTGACATCCTCAAGGTTAATAATTATTATTCATCTTGGGGCTTGCAGTTCCAAGTCCAACCATAGTTGTGTCGAATTGCAGTTCGTTCAAAGAACCGCAGTTCGAACCGCCCGTTCGAATCAGCTCGGTTCAAACCATTTTATTTTTTGGCATTTTCCACAGAGAGAGAGAGAGAGAGAGAGAGAGAGAGAGAGAGAGAGAGAGAGAGAGAGAGAGAGAGAGAGAGAGAGAGAGAGCCTTCAGGGTTTTTTCGAGTGTTTCATTGTCCATTTTAATATGTATGGTGTGACATAAATGTTTTGAGTGACGAGTAACAATGATCAATCTTTCTACTCATGTATGGAAGTTGGTAGTTACTAGCTAATGTCACAATGATATCAGATAGATCATAGCTAAAACTACGGGCAACAGATGGATCACAGGTGACAGGTATTGTTAGGTAACAAGACTCAGGAGTTGCACATCAGGATTCAAATTTCACTATCGATTAATCACGAATTATAATGTACATGTTACCCATTAACACTAAGAAAGCACTTCTTTTTGACATAATCGAAGGGTAGAAACTAAGGGAGGGGGCGGAAAAAAAACCCCAAAACCGATTCGCCAGTTCGAACCTAGAGAAGCTGATTCTTTCCCGATTCAAACACGGTTCAGAAAGGCGATTCGAAAGGCACCATAAAACATTGTTACTGTCCAACTTCATGGGTATTAGACCTAGTTAAGTCTAATACTTATGTTAGGTTCCCTAGCCAATACCCCCTAGGTAATTAGCCATAGAACTTTAGGTTCCAAACAATCTCTGAAATCATGAAGGTCTCCTACTATATATAAAACCATAACGATTCCAAAAACATATCCGCAATGAGTGTGTCAAGACCTTGAGGTGGTGCCTGTCTTCCTTTGTCCTCCATGTATCCAAATTCTTGTGGCCAATGGCAATATCAAGGAACTGATGAGCCTCTTGTATAGCATCACTTGTATCTAGAATACCACATACACTTATATTGAGGGTTTTACTCTCTCAATTTATCATCCGAGAGTGTGGTTGCGATCATCATCACCATTTGGTCTTTTCTTTCTCATAAGTGTTTCTTGACTACAGTTGTCCAAATGTCAATCTCCTTCTTGTGTTGTTCTAATTTGAACTCAATGTCTTTGATCTTTGCCTCCATTGCCATTTTAAAGTTCTCTTACCTCAAACTTGCTACCTCTTCTCGAAGTTTGACAATTTCATCTTCATAGAGCCTTTTGCTTGAGAACCGACTCTAGCTTCTCAATTAACAGATGCCGCACAGGGCTGGTTGTAGGAAAATAGCTGTCATTTTTAAGGAGGCTTTTAGTAATAGAATCATTCGATGAAAATAGCTAGCAATGGAAACAAATGGATAGTAAATTCATGGACAACAAAATGTAAATTAAACTCACATCAGATCAAGGCTTACGCTGCCAACAAAATAGCCTAAATTGTTATGCTCTCAAGGTAATGAAGCCACAAAAGAGGGGACAGCCCTTATCTAAGACAGCCATTACAACCTCTGGTATTGCCTTAGGAAGCTATGGAGCAGCCCAAGAAGAGCAGGGTCCTTGATGGTCGGCCCCTCCTTTTCTTCACCAACGATGAATATGTTCCCGGCGATGGCATCAGCAAGGCTCTTAGCGATCGCAGTAACTCCGAAGTGCGATTCCTTGTAGCAGCCGTAGAGAGACTGTGAACAAACTCGCTCATTTTGAAATCATCGAATGTTGGCAGGAACAATGTCAATCAACCACAAAATGGGGCTATAGACTATTGGTAGGAATCAACGATGGCAGAAAAGGGGTTTCCAGTCACGATGGAGCAAAACTACATGAGAACCAACGATCGCGACAGAGAAAGAGAGCCTTAACCCTCAACCCTGAGCCATCTTCATAGACTGATTAGGGTTAGCCATTCTGTTAACTGAAATGCACTATAGAATAGGACTTGCACCAATCAATTTTCTGAAATTCTGCTAGCTATATAATCACTCATCTTCCTAGCTGTTACTTGGAAATGAAGAACGATGGTTCATCAACTCCAAAGAATCTTACACTTATTTGCAATCTTAGGTTATATAATTGTGAAAATTTAGAGCAAAGTGTGGAAGATCCGCGAGCATAACCTGCTTATCACGATGCTTAGCCATCCATATATGAAACTTGTCCGTGCCTTTCAGCGCCGCATAAGCCACAACCACCATTGCTGCGAAAGTGTATGTGCGCACCATCTCTCTCTCTCTCTCTCTCTCTCTCTCTCTCTCTCTCAACTCACATTAAGATTATGCTCTTTCTCACCCAACTCTAAAAAAAGAAAACCCTAGCCCTAAAAAAACCGCTCAAGTGACAATCTCTCTCTTTCTTTCTTGTTCAATTTACTTATTTCCTTCCGGTTTTCTTATGATGAGTTGATTCTCTTAGCAGCCCTCAGCCCTCGTGATTTTAGGGCTCTCCAGATTTTTGTCCCTTAACAATGGTCCATAACCTTCTATAGGGTTTGCGATTCACCCTTGTTCATCTTCCCTCCTAGGAGATTTGTGTTAGAATAACGACATTCGAATCTAGTGTCACACATTAATTATGAACATGGTTAAGAATTATAAAGATAACCTAGTGTCGTCGAGCTTGCCTGTCATTAAAATATCACACACATACACACATTAAATTTCTACATGCACATGTCATTTTCAACCCATTTCAAATGCCTTTCAAATATGTTTTGTGAGAAATTTCAACTAGTTTAGTTAAGATTGGTCATAGTTTGATAAATTGCCAAATACACAATTGAGGTCAATTTCATATTAGACTTAGAGTTTGACTTTTCAAAGTTATATTAGTCTAAAAGCATTTGAATAAACACTTTTTGAAAGTGTGAAAAAGTGCAGTACACGAGTTTTGGTAGATTCAATTTGAATGTGAAGACATTTGAATCTATACTAGGTTTTTTGTTATGGAGGGAAACCAAACTCATTAATGACTCATGGATCTGCTATATATAGTTGTATACACGTTTGAGGAGAAGCATTCTCTCTCTCTCTCTCTCATCTCATTTCATGCTTATACATGAGTTCTCTTTGGTTCATCTATCCATTGGTGCACTATATTGGTGATATCTTGCAAGTTTGTGTGTAAAATGTTTAATTTATGCTACATTCGGATCCACACGTGTGAAGTATAGTAGCTTACTATTTTTGTACGGACAACAACTTCATTTCATTTTTTGATTGATGTTTGATCAAGATCTATTAGAGTTTGCATCTCATTCATAGAGTAGATGTTGATTTTTTTACATTGGCAAGGTCGATGATTTGTTGTCTTTCTAACCAAAGATCAAAGGGATGATTTTGGATCTTAATGATCTGAAATTTTTCACATGGTATTAGAGCTATTGTGTTTCATCTTATGAAGGAACCAATCACATCTATCAAGGATTTGGAGGAGATATCAATGCTAGAGCATGCTAGATTGACTTCTACTCAAAAATCAAGTTTCTTGCATATGTAGATTGGATCTTTTGTAGATCAAAATTCAAATTAGGTTTATATACTTGATCAATTCTAATTTCACACTTCACATACTAGATTTGGCCTATTTTTTATGCATTAGAAAAGCCTAAATGGTGGCTACAAGATTGCATATCAAGTTTAAGGCAATTGCATGTAGAATTTGAAATATTTTTTGTGATTCTGTCAAAACCCTAATTTTAATTGGATCTCTATTTTGTGAGGTTACTAAACTTCATTAGAGTGTGTTTCAATATTAGGAAGTGGCAAGAGTCATTAGATTGAGGATAGATCATAGGTTGATCAAGATTTCACTATTCTATGTGTTGATTTGCTTGATATAAGTGCTCGAAGAGAATTGAGAGGTTCCATATCTTTGTGATTTCTTTTTAAAAACATTTGTTGTTGTTCAAAAGAGTGCTTTGTGCATTGGAACAGGTTGAAAGAGAAGGATCAAGTCATTGCAACATGGCTACATCAAGTGGATACATGTTGGAAGGCAATGATAGGCTTACCTCAAGCAACTATTCATTGTGGAAAGTGAGGATGGAATCACTTCTTGAGATGAATGATGTTTTGGATTTTTTTGTAGGTTTGGAGGAGAGGCCAACAACACAACAAGAACAATTGAGGTATGACAAGAGGGCCAAAAGAGCTCTACCTATGATTCAGATGAATGTTACCAATGAACTTCTCATAGAAGTTGGTAAGTGTACTTTATCAAGTGAGGCTTGGGAATCTTTGAAGAAGCTTTATGAATCCAAGTCTACTTCTAGAGTGTTGACTCTAAGAAGACAAATCTTTCAATGTTTGCAAAAGATTGAAGAAAGTCCAAGGATTGGCACAATTCCTATTTCTCTCTCTACAAATAGGAATGTTCATTTGGAGAATGTTTTGTCCATTCCATCTATTACCAAGAACTTTCTTAGTGTGAGTCAATTGCTAAGTAAAGGTCTCAATGTGGAGTTTGATGGAGATGCTTGTATGATCAAAAGAAAGGATATCTTGATTGCAAAAGGTAAAAGGAAAGGGAAGTTGTTCAAACTAGATGTTGTTGGATTTATCTCCTTTACTCTCCTGAATCCCATTTTAATTTGCATCCATTCATGCTGCATTTTTATTCATGTTGTTGCATAGTCTGCATATTTACATGTAAAATAAGATAGGCAAAAAACACGAATGTCTGCATATTACAAGTAAATTTCCACAGGCAAAAAAGACGAAAAACGCGACACTATGTTTTTACACGTGATTTGTGACAGACGAAAAAGACGACACTACCTTACAAAATGTCGAAGGTGCCCTTACAGAAAAGCGAAGGCAACTGTAAATCAAATCTTAAGGCATTTGTCAGAGTGTCACATTTCTTCGCATCCTCACCAACGTTCATCTCAGCAAAGGCTGACGTCGCGGCCTTTTTCACACTCATCCCATGCAACTGTGCAAACAGATTTGACGACGACAACAGCCACCCATGATCTCCTAGAGACAACACATCCACTTTGTACTTTCTTCATTTGCACACCTGTAAAATTGTGTATATATATTGAATACCATTTGCATATTCCATACATGTGAGAAAACATATATGTGAGATAACAACGTATGTGAAAATAATAGAATTTTTCCTATCACTTAGACTAATCTTAGACATGGATTCCCAAGGGAAAGCCAGTCTTATCATGGACAATACCCGACAAAATGGAGTAAACTTTCCTTTATTCGGACATTCAGCAATTCTGCGATTTTCTCCACATCTACCGGATATTGCAAGCAAAGAACAACAAAAAGGGGTAGTCGAATCAAGTGGCAAATACAGCTATAGAAGCTCCACAACCTATTCAAGAAGCGGATCATGATGCCTTCATGACCAGCCATCAAGGAGCATCTGACGACAGTTCTTGATTCCTAGATTTCGATGCCACTCAACATATGACCAACCTTATTGGCTGTTTTGAGTCCTATACACCTTACAGTACGAATAAATATGTTCACCTTGGCGACAATAGCACACAAGCTATTAAAGGTAAGGTACTGTAAGATTAAGCTTTGCAAATGATCAATCTAAGCTACTCTCTAAAGTCTTGTATGTACCAAATTTATCTACGAATCTGCTCTCTGTAAGCAAGATCACAGATCTAGGACATAGAGTAGAATTTGAATGTGATCAGTGCAAAGTACTTGATAGGACAGACAAGATCCTAGCACTCGGAAAGAGACATGGATACTTGTATAAATTAAGTCATTGTTTTTCTGCCTCTAGTCAGGCGCTCAGTACTTCTATTCATGCAAATAAAAGTTTACTTTGACATTATAGACTTTGGCACTTGAATCATGCTGCTGTAAAACAAATGTCTAGACAATCTATTATTCTTGATCTCGACTATCCTCGTGATAAAGTCGAGTTACCTGTCTGTCAAGACTGTCTAGTTGGTAAACAGACTAGAAAACCATTCAAATCAAGCCATCAACATATTGCTAGAGGATTGTTAGACATTGCACATTCAGACATTTGTGGCCCAATGAAAAATCCTTCGCTGAAGGTTGCAAAGTATTTTATAACTTTTATTGATGAATTTTCCAGAAGGACTATGGTGTACTTTATAAAGAAGAAATCAAAAGCCTTCAACTGCTTCAGAATCTTCAAGGAGCGTGCAAAAAAGGAGACTGGAAGGACGATCAAGGCCCTAAGATTAGACAATGGTGGAAAATATATCTCTACCGAGTTTAAGGAGTATTGCCAAAGCCATGGCATTGAGCAGCAATTCATCACTTCTTACAGTCCTCAGTCCAATGGCTTACCCGAGAGTAAGAACCGTACCATGGTTGAATCAACCAAATGTATGCTAGCGCATGCATCACTGCCCAAGAGATTTTGGGCCGAAGCTATCTCCACTGCAGCTTATGTCCATAACAAATGTTCGACCAAGGCCCTCTCAGGCAAGACACCCCATGAGGTGTGGACAGGCTCTAAGCCTTCTGTGAAGAACCTAAGAGTGTTCGGATGCGTTGCCTACGCGTAGATCCCAAAAGACATGAGGAAGAAATTGGACTTCCAAGGTCTCAAGACCATCCTGATTGGATATACTTCATCCAATAATACATACGAGTTGTATGATCCTGATACCCAGCAGATCTTGTATAGCCGGGATATAGTCTATATCGAGGATCAGCTCATCGACATCAAAGGCAAGGATATTGTTCCAAGAGAACCTTCATCACCTGCCATTGACACGATTGTCCAAGCTTCTAGCTCAGACGTGTCCATTGCCGAACCACTTTTTGACAGTGAATCAGACGAAGACGTTACTGCTACCTAGCAACAAGTCCCAAAAGTGGTTCATCAGTCAAATCCTCCCAAAAGATCAAGCCGAGTGCGCACACAGCCCACAAGGTATATTGTTGAGTCTGCATGTATCTTGATACAGGAACCGACGATAGTCGAAGAGGCACTCAGTCAACCAGACTCGGATCTCTGGAGAGAAGCTATGGACAGAGAGTATTCCCCTCTGATCAAGAACCAGACGTGGTCACTAGTCGAAGCTCCTATGGGCTGCAATATCATTGATTGCAAATGGATCTTCAAGATCAAATACAATGCCAATGGAGCAATTGATCGTAGGAAGGCAAGATTGGTAGCACGAGGATTCACTCAGATCATCAATGTCGACTACAACGAGACTTTCAATCCAGTAGTCAAGCATTCATTGATCCGAGCCCTCATATCTTATGTTGTAGTTGCCGACCTCGAAGTACATCAACTTGATGTACAAACAACTTATCTAAATGGAGTTATACAAGAAGACATCTACATGATCCAGTCCAAAGGATATGTTCTGGAAGGTATGAAGATCATGTCTGTAAACACCACAAAGCACTTTACGGCTTGAAACAGTCTGCCAAAGTTTGGTTTCAGAGAATCAACACATTTCTCATCGAACAAGGATTCCAACCAAGCACTGCTAATTGCGACGTCTATTCCAAGTCAATGTAGCAATCCTTCATTATCATCACCTTATATGTGGATGATACATTGCTCTTCAGCAACAATACCAATTTGGTCAGGGATTCTAAGCAGATGTTGTTTTCAGAGTTCGACATGACTGATATGGATGAAGCTCACTTCTGTCTGGGCATTCAGATCCACAGAGACAGAGTGAGACGATTGATTTACATCACTCAACAAAGGTATCTTCACAATGTTCTTAACATATACAATCTAATGAATTGTAAATTAGCTCACTCACCGATGGATCCAAGCCTGCATTTGTCAAAGGACCAATGTCCCCAAACCAAGTAGGAAGAGGAGCAGATGAGAGAGTATCCTTATCGATCGATACTTGGATCTCTCATATATGCAATGGTCTGTACAAGACCAGATATATCTTTTGCAGTAAGCTCACTCATCCAATATGAGGTATATTCGAGCTACCATGGACCAGTGCATCTGCTATGGAGATGTCAGCAACAACAATCTTCATCAACTCAGTGGATATTCTGATGCAAGCTGGGGAGGAGATGTAGACAATCGCAAGTCCACATCTGGATTTACATTCTTTTTCAACAACGGTCCTATCTCATGGAATAGTCATAAGCAAACCTCTATTGCACTTTCTTCTATAGAAGTAGAATACATTGCTGCTTCTCAATCTATTAAGGAAGCGTTTTGGTTTAGACATTAATTTGTATCAGTACAACCCCACAATTTTATTTTGTGATAATCAGAGTGCCATTGCCTTATCGGCCAACCCTAGATTTCACTCTAGGAGTAAGCACATTGAAATCAGATATCACTACAACAGGGGCAAGATTCTCAACAAGGAGGTGAGCTTAACATACTACAGAACGCAAGGACATGGTTGCAGATATATTCACGAAGACATTAAGTGTTAATGCACACAACAAGTTTTGTGCATTCATTCACGGATCCAGATTAAGGGGGGGTGTTGCATTTATCTCCTTTACTCTCCTGAATTCCATTTTAATCTGCCTCCATTCATGCTGTATTTTTACTCATGTTGTCGCACAGTCTGCATATTTACATATAAAATAAGACAGAGAAAAAAAAACGACTGTCTGCATAAATACAAGTAAATTTCCACAGGCAAAAAAGACAAAAAAACGCGACACTGTGTTTTTACACGTGCTTTGTGACGGAGGAAAAAGACGACACTACCTTACAAAATGCCGAAGGTGTCCTTACAAAAAAGCGAAGGCACCATGTAAATAAAAAATGCGAAGGCACCCTGTAAATCAAATCTTAAGGCATTTGTCAGAGTGTCGTATTTTTTTGCATCTTCACCAACGTTCATTTCAGCAAAGGCTAACGTCGTGGCCTTTTTCACGCTCATCCCATGCAACTGTGCAAACATATTTGACAACGACAGCAGCCACCCACGATCTCCTACAACACGCGGTTTCGTCCGCTATTGTCTTGTGCTCCACAGCATTATTGACATGTATATTTTGCTATACTTAATCTGATAACAACTTTATTTTGTTCTGCATTCAGATTTGTGTCAATATTGTTATGCTTTTCTACATTCTGTCTGACTCTCTTTTTACTCAATCTGATAATCTGTTCTTAGCGAATTATTATTAGTCTAGCTGTTTGCGACTAATATTTAGTCTTGCCTTTCGTGACTAATTCGCGATTGATTATTAGTCTAGCTCAGTCTAGCTCTTCGCAAATCATTCACGACAAATAATTTGTCTAGCTATTCGCAACAAATTATCCTTCTGATGTTTTGTTGCTTATTGTTTGGCTATGTAATCAGATCGACCATGATTTCTATCACTAATGTTCTATTCGTTTCTGATAGGCGTAGTCATGCTTAGGAAAAGTGTAATATAGCTCATTCCGCTGCGCACGAACACTTTCCGTTCGAGTTTCGAGTTCGTTTCTTTTCATGTTCGTTTCTTTTTGAGCTATTTTCGTTCCTCACACTCACAACCCTCTTTCTCCAACAGATGCTTGTGTTATTGCTAACCAATTGGATGTGTTGCAAGAGAGCAAATATCTATTCAAGAGGTTTGGCATAAAAGGATAGGGCACATCAACTTCAAGTCATTGGAGTTAATGGCTAGGAAGCAAGTTGTGATTGGTCTTCTAAGTTCCTTGTTGTCTTTTAGGATTCTTTTTCCTACTATGGCTTCTCAACTAGTAGGGTTAGGGTGTTACTAAAAGACATTAAAGTATAGTGGTGGTGGGGTGTGAAAGATTCAAGTAGTAAAGTTCATTAGTCTAAATGTCATTGAATAGACACTTTTTGAAAGTGTGGGAAAGTTAGAAGGCAAGTTCCTTCTCAGTGATTGTTGATTAGCGGTGGAAATTGGCCATAAATAGTCTGTCTGCATAAATGAACCAAAACTGTCACTCTGCAAAAATGAACTAAAACTGCCACAGACAAAGGTGTCGCAAAAAGACAATAGTGTCGGCATTTGCGAAAAATTCGACAGTGTTTTAAAATCTCATTTAGGGTTGCCCTGCACTTTGCCAGAGTCATTTCCTTAACATGTGAGGCAATTTAGAAAAAGCAAAAAATGTGACTCTGCATTTTTACTTGCAAATCCTGACAGGCGAAAAATATGAAAAAGACGACACTGCCACAAGATTTCTGACAGACGAAAAATGCGACACTATTGTCAACTTCATCTGCAGATTGTGTAAAAACACTTGTATTTCTACAGATTGTATAAAAACACGGGAAAATCTGGATAAACAATGGATGAAGATTAAAACCGATTAGTCGATTGAAGGAGAATAATCCAACACTCCCCCTTAATCTGAATCCTTGAATGCTTTGACCTTCAAACTTAGTTCTACACAGAATCTTCTGTGTGCTTCCAAACTTAATGCTTTGGTAAAAATATTTGCTGTCATATCTTGCGTTCTACAATACTGCAATTTGACCGCTTTGTTGAGAACTTTGCTTCTGATGAAATGATATTTCAATTCAATGTGCTTACTCCTAGACTGAAATCTAGGGTTGGCTGATAAAGCAATGGCACTTTGATTATCACAAAATAATGTCGTCAAAGCATATTGATTTAGACTGATATTTGACAGTAAGTTTCTCAACCAAATTGTTTCCTTTGTAGCTTGAGAGGCTGCGATATACTTCGATTCAGTGGAAGATAGAGCTATCAAAGATTGCTTGCAACTGTTCTAGGAAATTGGACCATTGTTGAGGAAGAATGTAAATCCGGAAGTGGATTTACGAGTGTCTATATCTCCTCCTCAGCTTGCATTTGTGTAACCACTGAGTAAATTGAGTTTGTCATTGCCGACTGCTCCATAACAAATGCAAAAGTCCATAGCAGATCGAAGATATCTCATGACTCTAATAAGAGCCTTCCAATGTGTTATACCAGAATTAGTCATAAACTGACTGAGAGAGCTGAATGCAAAAGTTATGTCTGGCCTGGTACAGATCATGACGTACATAAGAGATCCTATAATAGAATGATAAAGATACTCACGCATCTTCTGCTTCTCATGAATTGTTTGGGGACACTGGTCCTTTGACAATTTGAGACCTGGTTCCATCAGTGAGAGAGCTAACTTGCAATTGATCAGATTATATCTGACTAACATGTTGTAGATGTATCTTTGTTGTGTAATGTAAACCAACTTATGTTTTCTGTCTCTGTGGATTTGTATACCAAGGCAGAAACGAGCTTCGCCTAGATCGATCATCTGGTTCTTGATAAGAGATGAATACTCTTTATCCATAGCTTTTTTCCAAAGATCTGAATCAGGCTGACTGAGTGCCTCTTGGAGAGTCGTCGGTTCCTGAACAAGATAGGCTGAGACACGTCGATATACCTCTCAGGTGGTCTGCTAGTCCTTGACGATCTTCTGGGTAATAGAGAAAGTTGATCATTTCCATCATACTGTAGTTCCTGATCTACAACATCATCTTCTTCTGATTCATCATTGATTTGTGGTTCGTCAAAAGTAGAAGAGCTTGGACCTTCAATGGGAATAGTCGACTAAAGAAATGGAAAGTTCAATGTGTCAGGAGAATCTGACAGGTCGGCTACATGGGGACTGCCTTTTCATTTGAGGTCTTGAAACTGATCTTCGATGAAGATGACATCCTGGCTAGTGAATATCTTCGACTCGATGGGATCAAACAACTTGTAGGCTTGATCTAAAGTAGTGTAGCTGATGAAAACACATTTGATACTCTGGAGGTTGAGCCTCTTCTTGAGATCATGAGGTATCTGCGCAAAAGCAGTACATCCAAAAACTCGTAGGTTTGATAAAGAAGGTTTGGTGCCTGTCCAAACTTCAAATGGTGTTTTGTTTGAGAGACCTTTAGTAGGACATTTGTTTTGAATATAGGTTGCTATTGAAACAGCTTCAGCTCAGAAGCACTTGGGAAGTGTCGCATATGATAACATGCACTTTGCCGATTTAACTAAGGTTCTGTTCTTTCTCTTAGCAAGAGCATTTGACTGAGGCGAATAGGAGGTAATGTATTGTTGCTCAATGCCATTGTTAAGGCAATACTCCTTGAATTCGGTGGAGATGTATTCTCCCCCGTTATCTGACCTCAGTGCTTTGATTCGTTTGTTAGTTTGATTCTCAGCATGCTCTTTGAATTGTCTGAATTTAATGAAAGCCTCTGATTTCTGTTTAATGAAATAAACAACTGTTCTTCTGGAGAATTCGTCAATAAAAGTAATGAAATACTTTGCATCTATCAATGAAGGAGTTTGCATAGGTCCACATATATCTGTATGAACAACATCTAACAGATCTTTTGTTGCATGCCTATGGTTTGATCTAAAAGGAATCCTAGCCTGGTTTCCAAAGATGCAGCTATGACAGATAGGGAGATCGACTTACCAGAAGGATAGTCGAGATCAAGAACCACAGATTGTCTGGACATGTTCAAAACATATGCATAATTCAAGTGTCCTAAGCGATGATGCCATAGTAATGCTTTATTGACTAGAACAGAGGTTTTCAAGGCTTGACTAGACTCCAAATAACAATGTGCCAATCTATATAAGTAACATTGCCTCTTGCCGAGTGCAAGGATCTTATTACTCCTATCAATAATTTTGCATTGATCATATTCAAATTCTTGTAGGAAAAATAGTAGTTATTCTTCCACAGAGAATACGATGAAAATTTGAATAAATCAAATTAATATCAGTGTCTTCAATCAAGATTGTATCTGATCTATGTACTAATAGAACAATATTAGCTCTGATTGAATATGCATGTGAAAATTATATGCGGAAGTAAGAGACAACTTAAGACGAAACTATTGATTAAAAACAAATTTTTATAACTCTGAATCTGATTCATCAATAAACATCTCTTGTTGTCTTATCTCGCTGTTGTGTCTCTGATTGAGTTACTTACAACGAGTAGTGCACATGTATTTATATTGCTACAGGACATGTCTTTTGGCCTTTCAATGCTGTAACAGTAGATATCTAACCATTTACAATGATTGATATTCAAATAGACACTCTGTTTTCAGGGTCGAATAAATTTTGTTCGCGAATTATTCGTGACAGTCTATCTCTTTGTCTCAGCTTCGTGTTTCGCGAATTGTTCGAGACACTTGTCTCTTTGCGACATTTTCGTCTTTCATGAATTGTTCGCGACAGATGACAATTCTTGAGCTTGAAAAAGAAATCTAGAATATTTCGTTAACTATTCGAGACAGTTTCGCGACAGGTGAGCTTGAAGAACAGTCCAGAAGATTTTGCAAATTGTTTGCACATCTGAGGTTTGAACAAGAAACAGAATATTTTGCGACAAGATTTTGTTCGCGAATCTTTAGAGCTTCAACAAGAAAGCCACGAGCTTCCACTAGAAATTGTTTCGTGAATCTTTTGAGTTGACTGCAAGACAAATTTTGTGAATCCTTCGCGAATCTTTCAAGTTGGTCACGAATAGAATTGTTTCGAGTTCGCGTTCGTTTCTTTCTCATCCTTTGTCAAGTAAACTGTGTGTTTTGTTAGTAGAATCAAGATCTATCTGATCACTTCTTCTACATCTCCCTCTCAAAGTGGCAGTTGGATTAACTCCAATCTTCTTTGCTGCTTCTCGAACAAAGCTTTACTGAGTGGCTTTGTAAAGATATCCTCTGTGGGTATGAAGACTGTCTTCAATATTGTCTTCTCAACTAAGTCCCAAATCGCATGATACTTGATAGCTATGTGCTTCATTTTTGAGTGAAATACATGATTTTTTTGTAAGAAAGATTGCTGAAGTGTTATCCATTAACAAGACATAAGGTTTAGAAATAGATTTATCAAATCCTTCCAACATCTGTTTGATCCAGATCAGCTCGTTTGCCATCTTGGCTGCTACTACATATTCTGCTTCACAGGAAGATTGAGCTACTGTTGTTTGCTTTTTGCTTATCCAGAGTATGGCTGTGCCAGATGCTAGGGTACAACCTCATGAAATACTTTTGCTATCATCTTTCATGGATGTCCAGCTTGCGTCACTGTAAGATTCGATGTGAAATCCAGCTTCCTTCGAATAACACAGTCCATAATCTTTCATTTCCTGGAGATATTGTAGTACTCTCTTTGCCAACTTCCAATGCAACGATCTTGGGTTCTGATTATATTGGCTCAGCCTATATACTGTAAACTCTATATCAGGTCCGGTGTTGTCTACTAGATATAACAATGATCCAATCAGCCTGCGGACAATGGCCATTCGTTCCTCTTCCTCAAGAGCTGCGGACAATCGCCTTGCTCAGTATTGTCCCAGGTATCATGGGAGTATGCACACCTTTACATTCGAGCATGAAGTCTTCAATGATTTTTTGAGTGTACTTTTGTTGGTGAAGATACAACTTACCACCTTCAAAGTCTCTCACGATCTGCAATGCTAGATAGATTTTAGCTTCTCCTAGGTCAACAATCTCAAATATTTTAGAAATGTTTCGTTTGACATCTGAAATTAACTTATCTCTTCTTGAGAAGATAAAGGTGTCATCAACATAGACAGCTAGAATGATTATTTCATTTTGGACATGTTTAATATAGACATTTGACTCAACAAATAGAGGTTTGAAGCCTAAGGAACGTAGTGTTTCGTCCTTCTTTCTGTACCATTGTCTGGCTACTTGTTTCAAACCATAAATGCTTTTATTGATGTGACATCCATATTCTGGATATTCTTGGTTTACAAAACCAAGTGGTTGGTCCATGAATAAGTCTTCTTCCAATTTTGCATGCAAGAGAGCAGTCTTCTCATCCACAATATGGATTTTCATGAGCCACTGCATATGCGAATAACAAGCGAATTGATGTATTTTTGACTACCGGTGAGAAAGTATTAGTGTAGTCGATTCCATACTTCTGTGAAAATCTTTTAGCAACTAACCTTGTCTTATATCTGATGGTTTCTCCATCAGGACCTGTTTTGATCTTGTAGATCCACTTGCACTTGACTGATTTTCTGCCATCAGGTATAGGTGCAAGTGTCCATACATTGTTTTTATACATGGATGACATTTCGTCCTCCATTGTCTGAATCCAGCGATCTTTATCTGGTCCATCAATAGCTTCCTCGAATGTTTGAGGTTCATCAAAGAAACCACAAAATTCGATGGTTGTATTAAAAACATCCTGACCATACCTTTATGGTGGTTTTTTTGTTTGTCTGATCTTCTCACAAGTGGTTTCGAGTTTGATTCTATAGGTTTCGAGTTCGATTCTGATTCGAGCTTTTTTGTTGGAATTCAAACTGGCGATTCGAGTCTATCAGACACTCGATCTTGACCTCCCTCTGAATTTGATAATTCTCTTTCATCTTCTACTTGTTTTTCTTCTGTTGTTGTTGGTAGCTCATTATTATTTTTGAGAATTTCATAGCCGACTAGATCACTGTCTGCTATGTATTTCGACTCATCAAATTGAACATCTCGAACAACTTTTATCTTCCCAGTTTCCGGCACATAGACACGATAATATGACGAATGTAACTCGAATCCTACCAAAAAACCTTGTTCTGTCTTTTCATCGAGTTTCTTTCTCAGCTTATTTGGTATGTGCATATAGACTGCGCATCCAAATGTCTGAACATGTGTAAGATTTGGCTTCGACTTCTACCATAACTCATGAGGAGTTTTATCCGGTATTTGAGATTTCAGAATACGATTCTGAAGACAATTTGATGTAGCCACTGCTTCTGCCCACAACTGTTTTGATGTTTTTGCATGAGCCATCATACACCTTGCAGCTTCCATCAGTGTACGATTCCTTCGTTCAGCTATTTCATTGTGCTGAGGTGTATATGATGCAGTCTTTGTATGCACAATACCTCGATCAGTATAGTAAGCTTTGAATTCGTTGGAAATGTACTCACCTCCACGATCTGTGCGAATTTGCTTCAGCTTATTGCCTGTCTACTTCTCAGCCCAATTCGTATACTCAACAAATTTCTCGAAAGCTTCAGATTTGGTACGAATAAAGTATACCACATCGAACTTGCTCAAGTCATCAATAAACGTTATGAAGTACTTTGCATCACCCAACGACAATACTCCAAATGGTCCACAAATATCTGAATGCACAATTTCAAGTACCTTAGTTGCTTTCTAAACATCCTTACTGAAAGGGGTTCTAGTCATCTTGCCTTTAAGATAGGATTTGCAGGTAGTTCAAATATCTCTACTTGTGATTTTGACTCCTTGAATTCTCTGACTTTTGTTGGCTTGGTACAAGGCTTCCATGTTCATGTGACATAGTCTCTTGTGCCACAGTACATCTATTGATTCTTGAGTTTGATTGACTTGTTCGATTCTTGTTCGAATGTTCTGGTGATATAAATTTCCTTCTCTGTTGCCTTTAGCAATCAGGTTATCAGAATCTTCTTCGAACAGTCTACAAAAGTTCTTCGTGAAGGTTACTGACATGCTTGTATCGACTATCTTAGCTATAGATAGAAGATCTTTATCAAGAGTGGGGACTTAGAGAACTTCCTGCAATTTCTTGTCTCCCTGATTCGTGTCCAGCCATAATACACCAGTTCCATCACCCACGTGTTTAGAACAGTCTCCAAGTATAATGAATCTCAAATAGTTCATCTTCTTGTACTCAGACAAAATTTGTTTCGAGGAAACAAAATGTGAGGTGGCTCTTGAATCAAGTACTACTTCTCGAATTGAATTAGATGAACATCATAGATTAGCACTAACATAGGCTGCTGAGTTCCTTGTTGCTCTGTCGTATGCTGCTCTTGAGCATTCTACTTTGTCTTCGACATAGTTTGAATATGAAGGTTCGTTTCAATTCTGCTCCTTTTTGTTTTTGGAATCCTGATAACAGTCTACTGCTACATGACATCGTTTATGACAATGAATGCATTCAATTTTTGGATTTAACCAACACTTTTCTTTTGTGTGACTTGATCTTTTGCATCTGTTGCAGGTCTTCTTATCACCAGAATTCTTCTGTTGTTTACCAGATTGTTGTTCATTTGTCTTAGACTCATTCTTCTTAATTGACTCCCTCTTAAACTTAGACTTCTTAGAAGATTTATTTTTCTAAGTGAATAGAGCATTTTCTGAATCGCTATTGTCGTCATAGCGTTCATGAGTTTCTATTTCCTCCTTCACTCCGTCTATTGCCTTTTGAAGTGTCATTGTTGCATCTTTCGCCAATAAGGTTCTTGTTGTGTGGAATGACCTGGGTAGGGCTCGAAGAAACTTGCATGCTTTTAGTGATTCAGATTTTGCAGGGGAAAAGAAGGACAGAAAGTCAACAAGTGCCTTTGCAACTTTCATTGGAGAAGGTGCGGTTTCTTTGCTATCAAAGAAACAAGAAACAATTTCTCTTTCATCAACCGAGGCCGAGTACAAGGCTCTAACAACCACAACCAAGGATGGATTAAGAGGTTGCTTGAGGAGCTCAAGGTGATTAGATCAGGTGTCATTCCACTCATCTACAATGACAACATCTCAGCCCAACACCTAGCATCCAATCCAATCTACCATGCAAGGAGCAAACACATAGAGATTGCTCACCACTTTGTAAGAGAAAAGGTCCAAGCTAAGGAGGTCTCATTGGAGCATGTTTCAAGTGAAGAATGCATAGCTAATATATTAAAAAAGCCTCTTCAAAAGAATGCCTTTTTGAAGCTTAGATCAGCCCTTGGCTTAATTAGTAAAGCTTGATCATGAAATCTATTATATAAGAGACAACTCTAATCAAGTTGCAGATGATCTTAGTTGGATCGGTGAATTGAATGAATCATCTTTCACCCAGATTTTTACATATCTATGTCTTTCGTTTAGAAAACAATATGAACATAATTCTCCTTTTGGTCATATTTGGAATATTGTTCGGACATAGATAAATCAGGACGTTGTTGAAATGAGTTCATAGGGGTCTCAACTAACTAAGAAAGGTAAGAAAATTGTGGAACAATTTATCATTTGAGATGGAATGCTATTTTGTAATGGGGCGGTTTGTGTAGCAGATGACAATGAGATCAAACGTAAAATATTGTTTGAATGTCATGACATATCTCATTTTAGAATACACATGACTCTAGACTTGGTCAAAAGAGAGTTTTATTGGCCAAAACTCTAGCCCTATGTTGAGTCATACGTGATTAGATACAGGCCATGTCAACTAGCTAAGGCTGAACATCTCAAAGTTGGTGGTTTATTGCATCCATTGGATATCCCTAACAAAAGATGAAAAAGTATATCGATGGGCTTTGTAGTTGGATATCCAAAGACCCAACAACAAAATGATTCTATTTAGATTGTAGTGGACATGTTAACTAAGTTAGCTATGTTCATACAAGTTAAGTCGATTGCTAAGGCTTTTGAATTAGCCCAGATCTTTGTTAAAATATGATTTCGGTTGTATGGACTCTCGAATGACATTGTTAGTGATAGAGATCCTAAGTTCATAGGTCACTTCTAGTTAGCAATATTTCATAAATTGGAAACTTCTCTTGGTTTTATTTCTATTGATCATCCTGAATCAGATGGCCAGACGAAAAGAACTAATTAGGCTATGGAAGATATGTTGAGGGCATATGTGTCTCACAGGAAATCTCATTGGAAAGATTACATTCCTCTAATAGAGTCTGCATACAATAGTAGAAAACATTTTGCTACAAGTTACAATCCGTTTATGCTAATGTACAAATTTCAATCTAGATCTCTAGTAAATGTGGAGGTTAAACCTATTATGATCTAAAAAGTTGATGATTTCCTGCATGATATGCAAGAAATGTTGCAAGTGGCACGTGATAGTGTCTGTAGTGCTCATGATAGAGCTATCCACTATGCCAATTTTAAGGGATCTCTCAAAGATTTTAAAGTTGTTGACTAGATATATCTTAGAATTCCAAAAGATTATAGATATTACGTACATGCAAGCATTATAAATTATCTACCAGTTATTATGGACCATTTTAGATTGTATGAAAAAATAATAACAAATCTCTGCCTTTATTGATAAATCATAGGAAAACCCATCAACATACAAAAGATAAAAATATATAGAATGATAATGCCGACAGTCTGCAGTTTTACTCGCAATTTATGACCGACAAAAAATGCGACAAAGTGTCACAATTTTTGCATTTTCACCAGCATTCAAGAAGAAATCAGAAGCTTTTAATTGCTTCAGAATCTTCAAGGAGCGTGCAGGAAAAGAGACTGGAAGGATGATCAAAGCCTTGAAATTTGACAATGGTGGAAAGTACATCTCTACCGAATTTAAGGAGTACTGCCAAAACCAAGGCATTGAGCAACAATTTGTCACTCCTTATTCTCCTCAGTCAAATGGATTGGTCGAGAGGAAGAACTGTACTCTGGTTGAATCAGCTAAATGTATGCTGGCGCATGCATCACTACCCAAGAGCTTTTGGGCCAAAGCTGTCTCCACTACAGCTTATGTCTAGAACAGATGTCAACCAAGGCCCTCTTAGGTAGAACACCCCATGAAATGTGGACAGGCTCTAAGCCTTCTGTGAAGAACCTACGAGTGTTCGAATGCATCGCCTACGCGCAGATCCCGAAAGAGACGAGAAAGAAATTTGACTTCCAAGGTCTCAAGACCATCCTGATTGGTTATACTTCATCTGAAAACACATACAAGCTATACAATCCAGATACCCAACAAATCTTGTTCAGCCAGGATACAGTCTTTATCAAGGATCAATTCACCGACATCAAAGGCAAAGGTATTGTTCTAGGAGAACCTTTAATGCCTGCCATTGACACATCAATCTGAGCTTTATGCTCAAGCGTGTCCATTGTCGATCCACTACTTGACAGCCAAAGATGTTGCTGCTACCTAGCAACAAGTCCTAGGAGTGGTTCATCAGTCAATTCCTCCAAGAAGATCAAGCCGAGTGTGCACACAGCCAACAAGGTATACTCTTGAGTCTGCATGTCACTTAGCCAACTAGACTCTGATCTCTAGAGAGAAGCCATGGATAGAGAGTATTCCTCTCTGATCAATACCAGATGTGGTCATTAGTTTAAGCTCCTGCTGGCTACAATCTTATCGATTGCAAATGGATTTTTAAGATCAAATACAATGCCAATGGAGCGATTGATCAAAGGAAGGCAAGACTGGTAGCACTGGGATTCACTCAGATCCCTAACATTGACTACAATGAGACTTTTAGTCTAGTAGTCAAGCATTCATCGATCCCAGCCCTCCTATCATATGCTATAGCAGTTGACCTTAAAGTGCATCAACTTGATGTACAAACAGCTTATCTGAATGGAGTTATAGAAGAAGACATCTACATGATCCAACCCGAAGGATATATTTTGGAAGGTATGAAAAATCATGTCTACAAGCTCCATAAGGCACTTTACGGCTTGAAACAGTCTGTCGGAGCTTGGTTTCAAAGAATCAACACATTCCTCATCCAAAAAGGTTTTCAACCAAGCACTGTTGATCGCAACGTCTATTCCAAGTCAGTGCAGCAATCCTTTACTATCATCACCTCATACGTGGATGATACGTTGCTTTTCAGCAACAATACCAATTTGGTTAGGGATGCTGAACAAATGCTATTTTCTGAGTTCGACATGACTGATCTTGGTGAGGCTCACTCTGTCTGGGCATTCAAATCCATCGAGACAGAGCGAGACGACTGATTTATATTACTCTACAAAAGGTATCTTCACAATATTCTTAACAGATATAATCTGATGACTTAACTCACTCACCAACGGATCCAAACCTGCATTTGTCAAGGGACCAATGTCCTCAGACCAAGCAGGAAGAGGAGCAGATAAGATATCATTATCGATCGATACTTGGATCTTTCAGTACACCTGAACTGACATCCCTCCACCCTTTATATGAGAGTGTGAGCATGAGTGTGTTGTAGTGTTTTGTTCATGAGTTTGAGGATGTAACAATCTCTAGCAATTGAATCAAGATGGGATTTAGCTTTATTCCCCAAGTGTGACGATGTTACCATCATGATGATGGTTACTCCATATTTGTCACAATAATCCAACCAAGGTTGGCTCAATTGGTTAGGTTGGCATTTAAAGTTTCTTCAATCCAAGATTCATATTTTTCATGGTGCTAAGATGTAATCCATTTAATTGAAGTACATTTTGACATTTAGAAATATCGTGTATGGAGGCCTATAAACAAGGAGCATAACCGATTACATATTAAAAACATAAAATAAAACAAAGCTGATATTATGAGGAAGAGTGTGTATTACACTTAGGGTGCAGGCAGGGTCTCACCTTCTTCTAGTGGTGGAAAATAATCCTTGATGATGGTCAGATCATGATAGCATCTCAAAATATCTCTCATACTTGAATGAGGGGGGGGGGGGGGGGGGGACCTAGCCTACACCCTCAACAACATTCCATCCTCGTCCAATGAAGGCAAATTATCTATGACGATAGAAAGATCGGGCATGCTTCACCACTAGATGGGAGTAAAACCATTAGTCACCATGCCAAAATGCTTGTCCAAAGTCCATGCTATGTCAAGCGCAAAAGCCTCCATATTCCTCTAAGTATAGCAATGTTCACTTTTCAACAACAACAACAAAATTATCTCAATTATTTTAAAGAAAATTTGATGTTGGGTGGGTACCTCACCTATTGGTGGAGCTAAATGTCACCTTGAGCCAAAGGTAGGAGGAGGTCATATGTGCCTAACTTGTAACCTCTAGCTCCTATATGAGTGTTGAATGTTTCATTCATGAGTTTGAGGCATGTAGCTCACCTTAAGACATCATTTAGATCCACCCACTGAGCGGCATGTGAAGGATATCATCAATATGATGATTTGTCCATGATTGCCATGGTGATGACATGTATTCCATTCACTTTGAGTACATTTTACTTGTAAGGTAGTAAGTGAATGATATCATCAATATGATGATTAGTCCATAATTGCCATGGTGATGAGATGTATTTCATTTACTTTGAGTAAAGTTTTAATTGTAAGCTAGTGAGCAAGGAGTATCTCCATTTACATTACAAGAAAGTGAAATTGACACTATGTTGAGTAGTGTATGTTGCACCTTGACTTACGGGATAGGGAGGGCCCCGGCCTCTTCTAGTGGTGGAAAATAGTCCTTGATGATGGTGAGGCATCTCAAAAGTGTTCTTCATTGTTGAATGAGGGCGGTGGGGCTAGATCTACATACCATCATCAAAGCCCCACCGGCCTTATCCAATGGTGTAGATTGATTTGTAATGATCATTGAGATCAAGATGTCATCAACTCAAAAGCATGCTTCTCGCCGTTAGATGAGGGTTAATCTCGGCCTTAGTCACCATGCAAAATATGCTCCTCCAATGTCTCATGCTATGCATGTGGTATGGTCATGATTTCACACTCGTAATAGCAATCATGCCTAGACTTGAGACATTGATCTTTTCTCATGCAAACATTTCACTATAGATAGAAAATGTTCCACTTGGAGAATTTCCAAAGCTACACCACTTGAACCTAATTTGGAGACTCCTTCTATGAATAGACCTCACAAGAGCACCAATTTGGAGGCAAAGTTAAAATAAAGATACAACACAAAAGTACACTCAGCTTCCTCGAGGACGTTAAAAACCGACAAGCCTTGAGCGAATATTGCAAATTTTGTCGAGGATTTTTGGATGTTATTGCATGTAGCTCACGAAGCCGACGCATCATCGAACAGAATTCCAGATTTTAATCGCCCATCAAGGTGTTCTGTTCTGCAGTAACAATTTTTTGTTGATTCATTCGCGTCGTGATCGAGATTTTAGAATCTATGAGCTCTAGAAGCCATCGCCATCTGCATTTATTGAGTCATGATATTCCTGCACACTAGCTTCAGACAAATGCAATCGCATGTTTAGTTTGACGTCAAGATATTCGAGAATCTTCATCGCCGATCACGATAAATTACATCATGAAGTTCTGTACACTAAGTTGAGACAATAGCAATTGCATGTAAATCATTGACTTCATTTGTCGTCACTGTAATGTTCTGGTTCATGAGAAATAGTCCAGTATCTGAGAGCCGTGAAGCCTTCCACAGAATGGGAGTATACGCGACAGCAAGAGAAAATACAGTGTTTCTGATTCTGTGCAAACCGAGCCGTCCTTGTTGTTAGATTGAATTGCTTTTTAAAGCTTTTGCTGCTTTCATCTAGAAGATTTTGATGAGATCAAGTATTGTAAGTACAGCTCAATATGTAAAACTTATGCTACTATGTTTGTAGTGCCGATATGCAGTACAAGCATGGAAGGAAAGCATCAGCAGCTATGACCTCAGAAAATGCAAATTGATGTGACCCGGTTTCAATCCAGATCATTACCATCTGCGAGAATCGGTTCGAGTAACTACGTGTTCTGCGTATCATACTTCAACGAGGGAACAACTGCGTTTTGCATGAAGGCTGATAATGTCCATGTTGCATCAGTCATACCCGCTTTCCAATCGTAGTCCTGAGCCCGTGATGAAGCAAGAAAGGTAACAATTCCTCGCATCCCGTCATGCCTCATCATTTTCAGGGCGTTGATAACAATTGCGTGCCACCATTAAACTCGAAGTATGGGGGTGATGTTTTCCAACATGATACCCTTCAAAACAAGTATGAAAAAGCTCCAGAATCGAGAGAAAGGGTGGTGGTGGCAGTAGATGGGTCCAAGGATATCACCAAACATGCTCTGGAATGGGCTCTGGTCAATGCTGTGGAGTCTGAGGACAAGATTACTGTTCTTGCACTTATTCCAGGTACGTTTCTTTAAACCCTCCTTCATTATTCATCCGATAAAGGTGCTGGTGATTATGGTTTCCTGATCCTTACTTGCTAGTCAACAAAAGTTTTAGAAGAATATATGTGATTTTGAGCATGGTGGCTGGAACTGCTCACTAATCTTAATTATCATCTCTACGTTGATTGCAAAAGGACCATCACTCGTCTAATTTGTCTGGGAATCTATTCCTTGTTTGCCTGCTGTATCAGTTACAATAGAGCAAACTGGATGTAGATAACTAGCAAAACAGCTATCTGAATTATAGTGCTGTCAATCAATGGGATACCTTAATAGCATAAGGAGACTCTTGATGATCAAAATAGTGAAGAATAGCGAATTGGGTTACCGATCTGTGCACTGTGACTGACACCTTTATATTTCTGTTGTGTAGCAGCTTGGAGTGCGCGGGGGAAGTCAGTTCTAGGAGCACTCTTCAAAAAAACTTATAAATCTGTGGATAGCAAAGACAGTGATAAAGAAGTGGAAGAATTTAAGATCCGAGAAGCCATATCGGGCGTGGTGCAGCAGATGCGTAGACAAATTGATGCAAAAAAGGTTGTCCATCTACTTTATAACACATTCACCTTTAGTATGTATCTCTCATGTGATAGATATGGGGGGATCTAACCGTACAAAGGAGTTGCTATTTTTTCATTGAATATATAGGTCTGAGGATAAAAAATGCACAAGGCAATAAATGCTAGGTGCACATTTAAGAGTGCACATCAGGTGAGAGCTCTCACCTGATGTGCACCGTTGGATGCACACAAGGCCTTTACTCTTGTGTGCCTATTTTACTAAAAAGCTATATATAGTATGTTGATTACACCATAAGATATATGTCACACTTGATTGATTAGCATATGATATATGTCACACTTGATTGATGTGGGATGTAAACATGTGTAGGCATATGTGTAGATTATATTGTCACAAATTTATCATTGCAATTCTTTTCCTATTTTAATTTCATGTCATTTTTTCTTCTTTCTTTGCCCATTTGGATAAGAACTTAATAATGAGAGGAAGGCGTCAAAGTTGGGGGCATCAAAGCTCTCTCTCTCTCTCTCTCTCTCTCTCTCTCTCTCTCTCTCTCTCTCAAATGAGGAGATGTTCCCAAGTATGTGATATGCTAAACCTAGGAGAGAGAGAGAGAGAGGTTCTCTCTTCTCCCATGGACTCTCGTGTGAATGGACATTCACAACGCATAAACTTCTTCTTTACTTGTCTCCTTTTAGCATATGATAATACTCTTTATATCAGAACAATTCATCAACAATATGGTGAGCTATTATGAAGTTAATCATTCTTTTTTAAAAATTGAAGAATATACCATGGGGTTTGTCGAAGAAATACCAATTTTTTCTATCAAAGAGATAAAAATGTAGCTAAAAGACTAGAAATAGCCCAAATGAAAAACTTGGATGGAAATTTGAGTAAAAGGATAACTAATATTGCTGGTGAAATTATGCCTAGTGCACAAAAATCAAGGTGTTGATTTCACGATAGGTGAAGAGCCTAGCAACTCTTGGCTAGAATACTTTGCTCCTAGTTATTATTGTCATTGTTAGCTTTGGTGCAAGAAGAATCCATTTGGGTACCTAGTTGCCAAGTGTTGGTGTTTGTCACCCGAACCAAAAATCTCACACCTTGTGAGGGCCCATGCACTCCAATTAGGACATGTGGAGTAATGTCTCTTGATTAAGGCTCCAATGCATAACTGAGGAGATCAAAAGCAATTGAATGAGGATTTAGTAAAGGATCAGGATCCTAGAAGGAGTATTCCTAGGCTCTAGGAGTCTAGATATATACCTACAAGCACTCGGCCTCCTCCACTTCGAGATTTTAGTATTTAAGTTGCAAAAACCTCTCCTCTCTTGTATCTAGTCATCATGGCTCGGGGGTGAAGCTGATTGGGATTTGACTTTCAGTTTCTACTTGCTTGGGCAGTTTGACTCCACAGCATTCCTTCTACCATATGCAACAAGACCTTAAGGATCTACACTTGGAGATTGTAAGATTTGATGTTTAAAATTTGGGCTATTCCCTTTACAAATTGATAAATCCATTTGGTCAAGTTATTAGTGTCACAAAATGGTCTTTATGCAGACTCAAGTTTCTTGATTATGGACTTTCATGCTGGTGGGCATGTAAATACTATCGAGGGGACTTTTTGGAGTGAGCTTTTCATTTTGGTAGAGGTTTCTTAGAAAATTGCTCAATGCATAGTTATGATCATTTTGATGCTTACCATCTATAGGTTCTCTACTTTTTGGGTGCAGGTTGTTGTGGAAGTGGAAGTTATCTCAGCTCTAACAAGAGGGGCCACGGCTAGAGAAGCAAAGAGGCTTTGTGCAACATGGATTGTCATTGACAGGTAAAAATTTTACCCATAACATGAAATTTAGCCAACAATTTCTTGAAGGTTGTGGATCAACAGCACACTTCTTGGTTGAGTTTTAAAAGATGCAAAACAGCAACCAAGACCACTCTAGCTGGTGTTCAGTTCCTAAGAGATTGCAATCACTGTATCATCTGAACAATATTTCTTGTGGGTTTTCATTAAATGCCTCTGTAGTGGTTTTAACAAGTTTTCCATTACTGCAGCCTAATGTTGTTCAGAAGAATTAGAGTCAATTACCCATTCTGTCTTGGTTGAGTTTTAAAAAACAATGGGTTTTGATTAAATGACTCTGTAATGCTTTCAACACGTTTTCTTATTCTATGTTGTCCTGCATTTACTGCAACCTGATGTTGTTCAGAAGAATTAGAGTCAATTACACATTCTGTCTAGTGTTCAATTCCTTGTCTGACTAGTTTTTACTTGTGGGCTTCATATATAAGACACAAAAATGATGTTAGCAAGCTTTCTTATTCTAACTTGTCTTGCAATCACTTCAGGCATCTGAAGGAAGAGGGAAAGTGCTGTTTGGAGGAATTAGATTCAAACATTGTGATCGTAACACCATCAACTCCGACAATTTTGCGTTTAAATCTCAAGCCTAAAAGTACAAATCCGCATTTGAAGGCAATTGATTCATCAATTGTGTTACCTGATGTTAACGTGACCAACTCGACCTCTAACCAGGCAATTGCATCAATGAGTTCTGAAGCATGGACACCCTTAACAGCGACAACTCTTTCCAACAATTCTATGTCAAGTTCTGAGCCTAATTCCCCTTCTCGTAGCTCAGATTTTAGTAACTATGCTCTTTCTGAGACTTCTTCTGTGTGGAAGATGGTCCTGGACATGAACTCTGGGTTTGATACCAAAACAAAAGCCCAAAAGGACAACCAATTTTTGGATGAGACTCCAATACATTCACTCTCTAACTCAGGCACTACTCCTGATATAAGTCCCTTGAGCAGTCCGGAACTTTTTTCAAGGAATTTCAGTGAGCAACCGGAGGAACCTTCTCTGGAAAAACGCTTGTTGACAAAAGTCCGCCGACCAATGGAACGCACTTGTAAGATTTCTTGGACCTGGACACATAATCAAATGGTTGCAGGGAATGTAATTTTTTTACTTTATGTCAGATTTACAAAAACATCAAAATGATGTTCAGTATCACTCTTTAATGTCAGTAAAAGAGTTTTCTAGCCTGAAATTCTCCAGCTTAAAGGTCTTATGAGAATAAAACGATACTGTTTTGTACCAATGGCGAGTTTTCGTAGTTCCATTCTTAATTTAATACCATGCATATAGGAAAAGATTATAGCATGTCGGTATTTATTCAAATGGCTACATGAGTTCAAATTTAAGCATTAGTATTATGCGTTACTATATTCTGGATGTTATGGTTCTTTGAGAAACAAGTTTTTCTTTGCTCTTTTTAATTTTTGAGAGCTTTATTAAGACATTACTTTTGGGCATTGCAAGCAGCACAGAATTCCTTGGATGAACAAATAAAACATTCAAGTTCTTTCATGGTGGGGAGTAATTCGTGGGTTTCACCTCCAGTCTCTCCTTTGCTCACTGCAAGTAGCAGCCTTCCTTCTAATTTGTCATTTAGACATCACGAAAATTCCCCGAGCTTCAGGAAAGGGATCTTAAAGGAAGGAGCTCTCCAAACACCAAGGCTACTTACAATGAAACACACAGGGATTCCATTAAGCCAAAATTCATCACCTGCTAAATTTTCCACAAAGTTATTCCCGGATTTTGTAGCAAATGATGCATTACAAGAAGCAGACAGCGATGTCAAAAGAGCTTTTAGAAAAGCCTTGACCTTTCCAAATCCTTCTTGTGAAGGAAATGATAAAATCAAACAATCCAGTGAAAAAGCAAGAAGCAAGCTGAGACTAGATTATTCTACTCAAGTCAATCCACAGCAACCACTGACTACTGTGCATGACAGATTATTAACAAGGCGCACAACTGCGGATTCGCCACCGTTGTGTTCTATTTGCCAACACAAATCACCTACTTTTGGACAACCTCCAAAGAACTTCAGTTTTAACGAGTTGGAGCTTGCTACAAACTACTTTTCTTCAGACAATTTTCTGGCTGAAGGTGGCTATGGCTCTGTTCATAGAGGCGTACTGCCAAATGGTCAAACAGTTGCTGTTAAGCAGCACAAATTGGCCAGTTCTCAGGGTGCTAAGGAGTTTTGCTCAGAGGTGGAAATTCTAAGCTGCGCTCAACATCGTAATCTGGTTATGTTGATTGGCTTTTGCATTGAGGACAGCAGGCAGCTACTAGTCTATGAATATGTCTGCAATGGCTCATTGGATGCCCACTTATATGGTAGGTACACTAGTGTAGACAACTCAAATCATAGGAACAAAATTGGACAAGAGACGACGGCTCAGCTTGTTGAGTATGCAGCTTTTCATAACAGTATTTTGTTCAAATTGACTAGTCGCATGCTTTATTAATATGCTTTTCTATGAACCTCTGTTTATGGTAAAAGCCAATCGTTACGTAATGACACAGGTCAAGACCTAAGCTCCTGGATACTGAAACTTTGTGATGTTGTTTTGGTGATTGACAGGCCGAGGTAAACCTCCTCTGAAGTGGCCTGCACGCCAAAAGATTGCCATTGGGGCTGCACGAGGATTGCGGTATCTGCATGAAGAGTGTCGAGTGGGTTGCATTGTCCACAGAGACATGCGGCCTAATAATATCTTACTGACTCATGATTTCCAACCAATGGTATATGTATACTTTGTACATAAATATACATTCTTTCACTGGCTAGCATCAAGATTGATTGAAAAAATAAGCCAATTCTCAGTCTGATATACAAAAGTTTTAGCAGCTAGTATTCTTGCAAGACAACAATGTGATTGTACTTAAAGCTTGTATCTTCGAACAAGTGAAGCTACATGACTTCTGTTATTAGCAAATATCCTTTTATACTTATATATCTGATACTAATCAGCCGTTGTATCAGAACACTAAACATACTACATCCATGTGGTGCTTGTACATGTGTGAAACAAAGGAAGATTATCTAAACAAGTAGATTTGTTTACCTTACTCTGTTTCCCTGATTTACTGGTTAATAAAAAATAGGTGGGAGATTTTGGACTTGCAAGGTGGCAACCAGATGGTGATCTAGGAGTCGAGACTCGGGTGATTGGTGCATTTGGGTACTGCCAACTTAATCTGCAATTTGAACATTCATGAATTCTCGAGTCATTTTTAGAAATCATTGTTTGGTGTTGACATACTAGTTTTTGAAAGCAAGAAAAATTTGGTGATGACTTTTAACACGAATTAAATGTGCCTTTTGTAGGTATTTGGCACCCGAGTACATACAAAGTGGGCAGATTACAGAGAAAGCAGATGTTTATTCTTTCGGTATTGTGCTTTTGGAGCTTATTTCAGGTCGCAAAGCTATTGATATCGCACAACCCAAAGGACAGCACTGTCTTACAGAATGGGTGCAAACTAGCAATCCTTCATCATATTTTCTTATCAAACCATCAGCTCTTAATTCCAATTTGCCAAAGGAAAATTGAGGACACTAATGATAGATTAGTAGCAGATGTAAATAAATTTGGTACCTTCATTTAGGGTTGGAGTATAAAAGCACTCGTACCCATGCAAATGCAATTTCCTTATCAAAAACTGTATCCATAATCCATCAAAAAGAATTCACTACTATGCTCACAAAAGGTTTTGCACAAAAAACATGGGAATAAGTGAAATATCTAGTTATTGGATTGAGCAAGTTGTCTAATTAATTGCTTGCCTGTGGGCGGAACAGTACTGACAATATCAGTGATTGCAGGCACGTCCGTTGTTGGCAAAGCAATCATATCATGATCTAATCGATCCCCAACTGAAGAATGAGGTTAGCAGCACTGACATCTCATGTATGCTACAGGCTGCATCTTTATGCATCTGCCAGGATCCCCATTCTCGACCCAAGATGTCGAAGGTTAGTCTAAGCTCTTCCTAGCTTCAAAATGGTGCTCTCATTTGTCTACTCCTTGCAGGGAACAACAGTACGTATCAGGTGTGATTCAAAGGATACATGTCAATTTATCAACAGTCCTTGTACTGAATTTTTTTCTTAACACTGTTATGGAATGCATGTCATTACTTGCTTAGGTGTTTTGTATCAGAAAGCTATAACTATTCTGCTAACTAAATGGTTTTATAGTCCTTCGCTTCAAAAAATCATGCAACAGAAGAGTAGTAACTAACAAATGTAATTCAAAATACAGAAGACCCAAGTAATTAATCGCATGCATTCGATGCTAAGGTTACATATCTTTACCAAAGGAAGGAGTTCAGCAGCAAAATAGTAACAACGAGCAAAACACGTGATAATAACAGTCTTTGTAATGCAGAAAGTTTTAACATTAGAATTGAATGCATGTCATTGATTGCTTGGGTTTTTTGTATTTGAGATTGCATTTTCTAGTTGTTACTATTTTGCAGCATAACTAGCAAATTAGCTGACATTGAATCCGGATATACTTCACAACTCTTACAGGTGCTTCGTGTGTTAGAGGGTGACATGACAATTCCCTCTCCCACATGTAGTCCAGTGGAGCCCTCTTACATGACTTCACAGTTCAAAGAGAGACGCAGGTTTAATAGGAGGTTCGTGTCTACTGAGGGCAATAAAAGCATGGGTGATCATCAAACATTCAGTACTAATGGCAATGGCCCATTTGTTCCTATCCATAGACATGGCAGATTCTCCACAGATGGAAGAGAAGTCTTGATGATCAGTGATCAATAATTGCTTCATTGATTTTTTTTTTTTTTTAATTCTTAAGTAGGCATTTGGCACATGTATCCCCCTCCCCCCCCCGTGCTTGGGCAGACAATCTAATTTGAGTGAACAAGCCCAATCCAAGCACACCATCATATTACAATTGGACAACGAGAGATTTTGGCTTAACAAATGGCCAGTAGTTATCTCATTTTTTGGCTTAACCAATGGCCAGTAAATATCTGATTTACGGTGGGCGTTATGGACATTTGGGCTTGACCCCAAGTGTTTTTGTGAGCCAGTGCACTTCACATGACATGTGGTTGTAAATGTGTCGAGCAATTTGTTTCTTGCAAAGTGAGATGTGCTGATATTATATATATATTTGAGTTCAAAGTCATGTATCACATTTGAGTGAAGAAATTATGCATTATGAAGTTACCTGATAGTTGGTACTTAAATATCTCTTGAAGCTGATGCAATGCTACTAGAATTTTGATAGTTTCTATGTTTGACTTTGAATTGCTTTATTTGTATCACGAGAAATCAAGAGATCATGTATCATATGGGCTACATAATAGTCAGTAATTGTCTCTTTTGAAGCTAAATTTTAGATTTTTAGGCATCCTACATGAAAACAATCCAGATTTTACTGTTTTTTTATTACACTCATCAATTAATGCAATCTATAAAAACCAGTGTAGTAGGCTTTAAAGTGAGATTAAGGTTGTCAAAGAAGTCTGTTTTTGCCATTTAGAGTATTTTGTGGATTGTCATTCTTTTCAACATAGTCAAAAAGTGCAATGTAAGTTGGGTTAGAGGAGGAAAGAAGCTGAAAAATACTCCTATGTGAAATCTGTGTATTTTTCTTTATAAACTTATGCCATCCAAGCTGAAAAATACTCCTATGTGAAATCTGTGTATATCCCTTTATATACTTATGCCATTCAAGCTAGGTGAGACTTTATTACTTGCTCAAGGGTGAAGAAATATAGAAATTTTCATTTTTCATTAGTTAATAACAAAATAATGTCTTCACACATTCTTTTATTCTCATAATAAATTCATTAAGTGAATAAAAATCTTCCCCTTCCTCAATTTTCAATTTGAAGTGTCATCCACTTTTAGTCCTTTGTCCCTTGACTAAAATTCTACGTCCTACTTAAAATGCATGTTAGTTATTGAATTTCAGTTCTTAGCTTGCAATTCAAAATAACACTTTCATAACATGGAAAAGTGTTTGGGGTTGATGATTATAAATGTTATTTAATACCTCTTGAGATTGATGTTGGTATGTTTCTTTTTGTATTAATATCATTTATTTTAGGCTTTTTTATAAGATTTCCCCCCCTGAGACATGCATGCACACATGCACATTCAAAACTGTGAAACAAACAACCTAAATTTTTTTTGCGGAAACATGCATTTTCCTGAAATAGATCAATGATGAATTATAGTAACAAGCTAAAGCTACTAATCCAATGATTGGCAAATTGCAATTTTGGGTCATGCAAATATGTGGTCAATCAAATTTTACTTTTCTGTTTGTGCTCTTATGTAACAATTCTATACTCAAGACCATAATTTTTGAGAATTTGCAAATATTAAGCTTCATAAACACATATCACACGTGTGAAAATAGGCATGGGGTAAGTTAGGACCTAACCATAGGAGTTAGTTAGGTTGTTTGTTCAAGTTTCCTAGAATTTAGGAGCAAACTCCTCAAATCATGGAGGTAGATGATTAACCTAATCATCAAATTGGCATAAGTCTATGGTTGGGTAAGATTGACATATTAGGGCAAAAATGTCAATTAGGATCCTTGAAACATGTTGGACTTTCACCTAACTTCAAAGGAGAAGAGCCCTATTGTACTATCAATCCATCATTCCATACATGCAAGATAGAGATTTGAGAGCAAATTGACAATCTCGAATTTTTCCTACATTTGTCTTGTGAATTCATGATTACTTTCAAACTCTCAAAGTTGGCCATACTGGAGGCCGGACTACACATGTGTGGGGTCGGATTTGCACGTTTGATCATTGCTTTTTATTGCTCTTGATTGTGTGATCCAAAATTGCTAATCTAGATCATGAAATTGATGACTAGTTTTGCAATAGATTGGTGTATCAATAAATCAATCACTCTTGGAGTCTTTTGTAGGTGCATTTATGGTCCTTATCATTGTACTTTAACATGATATCAGAGCCAAGTACAAGACAATAATTAATGATCAAAGCATAATTCATTTTTAGCAAGATTGTTGATAGAAAACTAATCTTGTGAGAACGAGTTCAAATCAAGTATCCAAACTTGGAGAGGGTCAGCAGCTCTACTTCCCACGTGTGGGCACCTATGTACCTACATTTAACTTCAATTTTAAACAATTTCATTTTCAAGCATGTTGATGAGTTTTTTGGTTGGTGCAAATCCTAGGGAAAGCATCAAAGTTCATTAGCCATCAATGAGATTTGACTTAGTGTCATGAAATCTAATTAATTGAGGCTGATTTCAAGCCCTTAAAAAAAAAATTGTAGGTCTTGAAGAACCATCAAGAGGGAGAGAGGTTTAGTCATGTTTTTTGTCCAAATCTTGCAAAACTTCTCAAGTAGACAAATTTGTTGTTTTGCTATTCCAATCGATAATGCTCTGTTTAGTGCTTGAATTCTCACAACTTTATGTCAAGCAGGCATGTCTCATTTATTGTTAAGAGGTTATTGTGCTTGGCTAACTACATGACCTTTGCCGATTTACAAAGAATGTATGGCAAGAATAGCAAAAGACTCATGTCCCACAAAGCAATTAATAGCAAACACTATGTTTTCCATTTCATTTTTCGCATGCATCATCTTTCTCATTGTGGTCAAAATTTGCAACTTGATATGTTTGTGAATGTTAAAATTTGATCATCATTACTTGTTACGAGTGGTTGGTCATGGTTTGTCGGCAAGAAACCACTTCATGGTAGTATTTGTTCCATAATCAAGGAATGTCTGTTTCACCCTACACCATTGAAGCTAAGGCAATGCTTCACCTTAAACAAAATCCATGCTCCATTAGGGTCGATTAATTGTGTATTTACAAAGTTTCTACATATTTTTCTATAATAACTACTGAAATGTGAAGCATGGTGTACCTATCTTCCACAATACATGATATAAGGACTGGAAATTCATGCAAGCATTAGCCTCCAAAATATGAGCTCCTATGCATGCTTCAAGTACTAGAAGCATTATTCACAAACTTAAATATCACAAAGTCCAACAAGCTCACATATTGCTTTTCTTGGTCCTCAAGCTCACCAGTAACTCTCATGCATTATTAAAACAGAGCTCCTTTGGACTTAATTGATTGTTTCATGCAATTAGTAAGTGCAACACATCTACATAACTGATTCGAGTAGGAGAAAATTAGAAGTTTGCAAAATTTATATGCTATGGGATCCACACTCAATCCGAAATGTGGATATATGGAAGTAGAGGAAATATTCTACAGCTCTAGTGCTGCATCATACATGAACACAAGCAAGATTCACGTTTTCCAGCCTGTTTCAAGTTCAGGCCTAGAATCAAGAACAAGCATTGTTTGTGTGGCGTTTGATTTTCATATTCTATAACATGGTCGCTATTTGTTATGGTGATAGTCACGGTATGCCGTACACTTTGTCTCAAACTTCAATGTCTTTTATTGAAACACTTGAATTTTTTCGTTCAATCAAGAGTTAAAACACTTCACAAAACCTTTTCAAGTAGTAAGTACACACCAAAAACAAACCACTTCTCAAAATGATGGTGCCCAAAAAGTTAATGTGCGTTGAGCCTTCTGAGCTTACTCAGAATGGCTAGATATATACCTTCAAACACAAAAATCTTGGAGCAATGTAGAAACTTATTGAGATTATGATGTCTACAAGGTGTCAACACCTCTTGAATCCTATCCATCAGTTTTAAGACACTCTTGTGACATGTCGTTCACAACCACACCTAGGGTGTCCAACCATGCTTTGGACATTATAGCTTGACAAATGTTATATTCCATGTCAACTGAGTTAATCAATAATTTTGTGAAAACTCTCTCACAGGTGATTGTAAGCAATCAAGACCTCCAGGTAACACACATGCACACACACACATTCAGGTTATATATACAGAAATAATGAGGTAGCTAAGAGGCACAAACATTGCATGCCCCAGAACAAATGTGTCATTCACAAGAGACCTCAGACAGATAATCTGTACACTATACTTGTCATGAGAAGGCTGCAAGTTGACCATCAATATATAATGGCCAGCAGACATCCAAGAATTAAGAAAGCTTTTCATTTGGTAGCTGTTTCATGTAATTGTTGATTGCATATGTTCTATAAGACATGCTTGTGGATCACGCTAACCTAAATAAGTCATGCATGGATCATGTTGCATGTATAAATACAGACTGCCAACTTCACAGCAGATATAAAGGGTTTGTAACAATAACAGACATGCTTGCAGTGAAACACAAGCCATTGTATTCAACACTGTCCGATCTAAGCAATGCACACAAAACTCATGCTAGAATAATGAACACCTCAGATGTGTATTACCCAGCCCTGAAAAAATAATTTTATCTTCCACTAGTATAGTTATGCAGATAGCAAAGAGTCTTTGCAGAAGTCTGTATTATTATCTAAATGTCAAGTTAAGAGTGCGGCTGCTTGCCACCCTCCAACTGGCTTCACAGCTCAGTAAAGTACACAGTTCAAGAACCACCCACAAACAAGCCCTTCCACAAGTCATGCCCTAGTAGCACTCTGACTGTCTAGCTACAAAGATCTTCTAGCAGAGCCATCGCTATGTCCTAGATCCAAACACCAAAAGTTTCATCTCTTTACTGTCTGTCTCGGAAATCATGCCCACGCCTTTTTCAGAACACAAGGAGAACTAACTGCAGAGACTAGACCACAACAACAAACCTCTGCACAGGTGGTTCCAATCATGAAATCAAAAAATCATCAGAACAGTTTGTGCTAGATAGATGAACTTGTTCTTACAGCAACCAAGAGCTAACAGTTAGCTATCCCAAAGAAGAGAACAAATGAGAAATCCAAGGTTCTGAGAGCAAGTGGGTCTAACTGATACCCTGCTTGTTGAAAAACTATAATGACTTGGTCAGAATTCAAAAGCCAAAGGTTAGCTGCTAGCAACATAAGCCTGTCACTTCACCTCATGCATAAAGCCACTAAACAATATTCAAGTCCGGAATCAACAAGCCTGACTACCATAAAAACTGCACACTAAAAGCCCATCTACAATAAAACCCAAAAATAGCATAAAAGATGGTAGACACATGATTGATCTTGAGAAATTTTTCCCAATGAAAAAGGAAATTGTCTACTTTCAAGTTTGTTGATTGAATTGCCAATCCAAATTCACAGGACCTGATCTGATTCGCAATAACCCTTTACTAAATCAGCTACGCTTCTGATGCCAGTTACTGCATGTGAGAACCACAACTGAATGCTTTTGAGATTGCCCAATCCGACCCAATCACATAGAATAATGACCATCACCAACTAAGATCTCCATAGAATCAACGAGTTCAATATTTACTCTACAGCACATACTCCTACAAATGAAAAGAGCTGCAGAAGAAATAAATAGCAAAGGAAATATTTCTTGTGTAATGAAAGGTCACAGCACGAGCTCTGGCCTGGTCCTGTAGAATGGTGTGAGAAGATACATTAATAAACTCCCACATAGACTTACCAATATGACAATCATCGCATTGAGCAAAATCCAACTGGTGATGATGTCGACTGTGTTGTACTCATGAAGGACATCAACATTCAAAAAAGGGAAATAGCTATGGATCAGTGAGCATCTCAATATCAAGACATCACCATGCCAGTTATGATCAAAATCTCAGGTGCTGAATCAATGAAGCATAAAAGACAGCAGTAGACTAAAGCCCTACAAGCAATAGACAAGACAATAGGTTCTCCCACGAAGAGCCCAAGCAATACCACTCAATAATCTGAAAAATGAGTGTACAAATGCCCCTACAAATACCCTACCAATGAACCCTAAAATGGGAATTCAAAAGTAAAGGGAAGCAAAATGTGGAGGGAAAATAGTGCGCCCTCCTACGGGCCCCCCACTCCACATATAACCATATAATAAGGGCCCAAGGCCAGTCAATGTCATAAAAAAGGACCCAGTGCGGGTCATAAGCTTATAAAAAGGCTCTGGGGCCTGTACATGACTAATATAAAATGCGTAACCAGAAATATACATAACCAACAGTAAATGTAAAGAGGCCTACGGAATATATGCAGAGTAGCCCAGTAGGCCTGTATCCTGTAGTCCGTAACTCTCCCTGGCTATAAAGAACATTGCCCCCAATGTAGGCAAAATAAGATAAGAACCAGTGCTAGAGAAAAGTACTGCATCAAGATATCACATCTAAGAAAGGAACATCAAGAGAAGCCGGAGCATCCCGAGAAGCAATGGTGGCTGCAAGTGATCGAGCCTGATCAGCCAGGATAGGGGTATGATAAAAAACATCAATGGGCTGCCAAGTAGCCTCCTCAATAGGACGACCATCCCACTGGACCAAAAACTGAACGCGCACCTGTAAAATAGCAGCTGGCAGGAATGGAAAAAGCTCTGGATCTATAGGAAATGAGGAATCTCGAGGAGCATCATCCTCAATAGCAGCACGTAATAAACTGACATGAAAGATATCACAAGCCCGAGTAGCAGCAGGTAACTCAAGACGATATGTAACTGGATGAGGTGCTCAAGAATCTGAAAAGGCCCATAATAGCGCGGCGCAAGCTTCTCAGTAGAAGCAAGACCCTGTACAAAACAATGGCAAGCAAAGCGTAATCGGAGAAAAACAGTATCTCCCTCTGCAAACTCAACATGGCGCCGATGACGATCAACAATGGTCCTGTACCGCTGCTAAATATGTTGTAAATGAGTAGCAGCTCTAGTAATGATCTCCCGAGCACTCGAAAGATAAGATGAAATAGTAACAGGTGCATCATCTGGAGGAGCAGGTATACCAGGTAGAACTGGTGAGTATCCATGAGCAAGTAGGAGAAGGAGAAACACCTGTGCTGGAACTAACAGAACTGTTATAACTATACTCAGCCAAACATAAATGCTGATCCCAATCACGACCAAAAGGAGAAACATAATGTCGTAAATAATCCTCCAATACCTGGTTAATAACCTCAGATTGACCATCCGCAGAAGAATGATAAGCAATGCCCATAAGTATCCTAACATCCAAGGTACGCATAAGCTCTGTCCAAAAACCTGATGTAAACTTGGTATCCCGATCAATAAGTATAGATCGTGGGAGACCATGTAAGCGGAAAATCTTAGAAATAAATATACGACCACACTGCTCTGCTGTAATAGTACGTCTGACTGGTATGAAATGAGCTTGTTTAGAAAACCTATCAACTACCACCAAACAAGAGTCATGACCACGCTGAGTACGGGGAAGATCTAAAATGAAGTCCATAGATATATCAGTCCACTGGCGGGAAGGAATAGGCCAACTTTGAAGGAGACCGCCAAGTTTTTCACGGGAATACTTGTTACGAAGGCAAAAATCACAAATATGAATAAGGTGGCAAAGCTCACGCTTCATGGAAGGCCAATAAAAATGTTCTTTCAAACGGAACAAGGACTTCTGAAAACCAAAATGGCCACCAACAGGAGAGGAATGGGCATCAAGAAGGAGCTGTGGACGTATGTCGAGAGTACTGGGAATACATAACGAACCATAGTGAAACAAACGATGATTAACAATGGAATAAACCTGGTGAGGGTGAGAGGAAGGACGAGAGGCAGACGACATAACATCACGAAATTCTGGACATGTGGCATAAGCCTAAGGAAGATCATCATACCAAGAGTGGGGAGACGTAACAAGACTGTAAGTACGAGCAAGTAAACGAGACAAAGCATCAGCAACAGCGTTACTTTTACCAGGCTTATAATGAATATCAAAATGAAAGGACTGTAAAAACTGAAGCCAACGGTATTGACGATCACTAAGATTCTTTTGTGTATACAAATAACGAAGTGACTGGTGATCAGTAAAAACATCAAACGGAATAGATACAGATAATGACGCCACTTCTTTAAAGCAAAAATGATGAAAATCTGTCTGACCACGGAAGTCTCCAATCTGATATGAAAGTTGTTGATATATCTGCGTGCTAGGAAATGAGTGTGCGCTGGCAACCTCAACATGCAGGGGATGAGGCGTAGTGACTGGCATAGCACGAATGCGTGTAGTAATATGACTACCGAGAAACGAGTGAGTGCTACCCGTGTCAACAAGGGCAATAAACTCACGACCAGTGATACGTACGCGAAGACGGATATGGCGCGGACCCGGCTTACCTAGCATAAGCAAGCTGAGCATGGCATACAGCTAGATCAGGGGGATCAGGAACAGGCTCAGTGGGTGTGGCAAACTGATCAACAGGTGGGTCATCATCAAGAATATGAAGGCATATGGCAGAATCAGGACTATCATCAGATGTGTCAGCATCATGGAAATAGACGGCAGTAGCAGTGGCAGGCTGTCGGCAATCACGGGCGATATGATCAGGACTCTTACAGTTGAAACATAAGCGCTTCTCACGAATCTCAGACATCTCAGGCTGTGAGTAGCGACGAACAAAAACAGGACGAGGAGAAAAAGGAGGACGTGGTGCAGAAGAGAGAGTGGACGAAGGTGAACTGACAGATGTGGGACTAGCAAAGGATGGAGAGGAAAAAATAGGACGTGTGAAAGGACACGAAGGACGAGAAACAGAGGAAGAGATGGGAGAATACTTGTGCTGCAGTGCGGTAGCAAGGGAGATGGCGTGAGAAAGAGAGTGGAAAAAAAGAAGAAACATCATACCTGAGTGCGCCTCGTAGACCAGCAACGTAGCGAGAGATGAGCTCCAATGTAGAAATATCTGGGAATAGATAGGAAAGCTCTGTAAACCTTGTCGTATAAGCAGCCAAGTCACCAGTGTGAGATAAACTGCGAAAGATGTCGCGCTGTCGAATAAGCCACTGAGGATCAATCATCGCTAGGCGGAGTGCTGTCATAAACTCTGTCCAGCAAGGCCAGGGTGTGAAGCCGTTTGGCGAAACATGCGCCACCAAGTAGCAGCACGGCCCTCCAAATGTAAAGCATCCAAATGTATCCGCTGAATGTCAGTCTTAGGAAACATAAGGAAGTAGGTCTCAAGCTTAGAATACCAATTCTCGAGTTCATTCCCATCGGATGACCCAGAATACACAGTAAGCTGAACCTTATCCTTAAAGTCTCGTGGCAAAGGACCAGAAGATGAAGGAGTCTCGGGTGGTGGAAATGTACGCTGTGGGGGAACATGTGGAGATAGTGGAGAAACACTGGACTGTAATGATAGTGTAGCAATCTGGGCAAAAAGAGCAGTGAACGTCTCTCGTAACTCCTGGCGTAAATCAGTGCGTACATCACTCATGGCTTCCCTAAGATGATCTCGGAATTCATGTCGTACTTCATCAAGGTAAGTGGAAGACGGTATGTGAGGCTCAGAAGATGTAGGGGAAGTATCCATGGTCAAGGAATGCAGGAAGTGAAGAGAGTGTAAGAAAAGCTTAATATCGGAGGGAGCGGACTTTTGTCGTCACCCCAAATACGCTTTAGGTACACAAACGACACTAAGAGCAAGAAAGGAAATGACAAATGTCAAGAAAAGGTGTGGAAGCAAGGAAAAACCAGCAAAGATACCTCTCGATAGAGCTCCAAGCATGTGCGAAGAGCTGGCTGGAAAATGTGACCACAAGGAGAATGAAAGTGGGCGCTGGACAGCCTCCAATCAATGCTGAAAATATGGCTGGAAATCTGTGGAAAACGTGATGAAATAGGACGATGGACAGCCTCCAATCAAAACTGAAATACGGCTGAAACTCTGCTGGAACAATGGCTGAAAAATGTGATGAAGTAGGGCGCTGGACAGCCTCCAATCAATGCTGAAAAGATGGCTGGGAATCCTCTCCCTGAATCAAATGGAGGATTCAAAAAAAAGAGGGAAAAGGATTTGAAACTTGGGCGCCGGAAATAATCTGCCCAAAAAAAAAAAAAATCCTCGGCCGCCAAATTTAGCGGAAGTACTTCCGCTAACTATCTGCTAAAGCTCCGCCAAGGAAAAATGGGAGTTGGTTCCTCCTCCAAACTGTGCTGAATGTTGCTGAAGCAAAGAGACGAAAGCCCTCAGCAAAGAGAGAAAAATCAGCAAGGAAAACGGGCACCCAGTCAGAAAATCAGATCTGAAATTCAGCAATCAGGAAAGTGCTCTGATACCAAGTTATGATCAAAATCTCAGGTGTTGAATCAATGAAGCATAAAAGTCAGCAATAGACTAAAGCCCTACAAGCAATAGACAAGACAATAGGTTCTCTCACGAAGAGCCCAAGCAATACCAATCAATAATTTGAAAAATGAGTGTACAAATGCCCCTATAAATACCCTACCAATGAACTCTAAAATAGGAATTCAAAAGTAAAGGGAGGCAAAATGTGGAGGGGAAATAGTGCGCCCTCCTACGGGCCCCCACTCCACATATAACCATATAATAAGGGCCCAAGGCAAGTCAATGTCATAAAAAAGGACACAGTGCGGGTCATAAGCATATAAAAAGGCTCTGGGGCCTATACATGATTAATATAAAATGCGTAACCAGAAATATACATAACCAACAGTAAATGTAAAGAGGCCTGCGGAATATATGCAGAGTAGCCCAGTAGGCCTGTATCCTGTAGTCAGGGATCCTAAAGAAAAGAGAAGAATTTGCACATTGATCATTCTCAATAATATTTCACCACCAAAACAGATCATCCAATGCTAAAACACTTCTTGTTTGACGCATGTGCATGGGCCACTATAAACAACCCTAAAGCAAAAATCTATTCAATCCCTTTAAAAAATATAACCATGTGCACTTTATCCTCGAGTCTCCTCACCCCAATTTAGACATGCACCTAATTGGCCTATAATTGATAAGGCAAAGATCTAGACCATGGCATGCCTTTATGAAGTAACTAGACCGAGCTAGAAAGGGCCTAAAAAAACCTTGATCAAAGTGATGTCACAAAGAGAATGGCGAGGGTAATGCCCCCTCTTGACACCTAAATGAAGTTAACATACCTTGACGAAGCTAAGCCAATGATGGAAAAAGGGTGGTCATTAGTGCTCATTAACCCTAAGGGTGTAGCAATACTCTCAAAAAGTGTAGCACCCAAAAAGAAAGGTGTCAATTTGCTTTATTGAATAAAAACAAATTACATATGATGATGTACCTTTTTAGAAACACAAAGCCCATTTGTAGATCAAATTTGCAGATTTGGTTCCAAAAGTGAATAATGTCACAAGGTAAAACCTCAAAAAAAATACATGAAACAAAAACAAAAATCAAAGAATCTCCGTTCATATCATAATTTTTAAGGGAAACAAAACTTAGAAAGCTTGCTGTCTCATGGTGCCTGTCATCTAAGCATATTTCGGATCAAGATTATCTTGGGCAAATAATTCATGAGAAAAAGGGTGCATCCAGGGCACATTCGCTCATCAAAAAATTATCTCTACGAGCTACAATATGCCAAAGGTTTGTAATATTTCTATAACTTCTACAAAATGATCATACAAGTTAGCTTGATGTGCCAAATTACCATTTTAATTAACTCTTCTGCACAAAGCAAAATACATCAAACTATGCAAGCTAAACTTCATTATTCTCGATTCATGATGTTTGATACGGGCTGATGTTGAGATAAATGTCCACGAATGCCTTATTCTCTATAGTTTTTTGGAATTTCACATTCCAGAGCTCTCTTCCTTACAAGGGGTGAACGTAGTGTTTGATTCTAGTCAACCTAAGCAACTAATTCAAAAGAATACATCAAACTTGCAAATGCCATATGTTTTATTAACTCCAATCTATCCAGAAACGTTCTTCAAGCTGAACTTATTTAGGTTATACTCACCATATGTAACTGCAAAAACACCATGTGAAGTTCAAAATAACCATCAATCTTTGCAAAGTTCAGATGGATGACACCAATAATGTTCATACCCACAACGAATTTAAAGCAAGCGTGTAGTAAATTTCAATTTGCGTCGTCATTCAAATGGCAGCATTATGCAACAAAAACCCTAAGAATCATCTGTTGTGGGCTGAGTGATTCCCTGCTTCAACAGCAATTTATTCAAAGCATTTGCTGAACAAACTTGATACTTCACCTCACCCCTGGGGGTTAGAATAATCTCTGTCAACTCTAACTTCTCTGCTGACAGACTAGTACTATCCATAGTTTTACTCAATACTTTCAGGGCAAGCTGCACCGCCTCTTCTCGCGTAATCTCATCCTTATAGTCCTGCTTTAACATCGACTGTGCCGCTTGACTATTGGCACCGATTGCTGCCGCTTTCCATCCGCCATAATTCCCACTAGGGTCGCTCATATAAAGCTGAAATCCAAAATTCTTGTCATAACCAGCAAACAGGAAGGAAACCCCAAAGGGACGAAGCCCTCCAAACTGTGTATACCCCTGCTTGGTATCACACAGCAACTGCACCAGCTGCTCCACGGGGATGGCCTCCTGGTAGGCGAGGGTATAGCGCTGGGCCTGCATACGAGCGGTGTTGATGAGGATGTTGGCATCCGCCATGATCCCGGCCACAGCACAGGCCAAATGATCGTCGATCTTGTACATCTTTTCTGTAGATTTGGATGCCGCCAGGAGCTTGGACGTCACTCGCTTTTCTGCAGCAAGGACGACGCCATCCTTGGCCAGGACGCCGACCGCTGCCCCGGCATTGCTGATGGCCTCCATGGCATACTCCACCTGGTACAGCCGACCTTCGGGTGAGAAGATGGTGGTTCTGCTGTCATAGCGCCTCGACATTACTACTGCGGGAATAGATCACAAAAGCTTGATGATGGATGAAGAGCGACCGCAATGGAAGAAAATCTGTCGATCGATCGATCAATCGATGGAAGGAAGGATGGATCTTCCGAGAGGAGGAGAAAGCAGCGAGAAAGCTGCAGAAGAAGAGAAAGGGGGAGAGAGAGAGAAAGGGAGGGGAGGGGGGGGGGGGGGGTTTCTTGATGGCACGGCTCTTCTAAGCCTGCCCACTCGGATGCTAGACACGCGTCGATATTGCCACTAGGAAACTCCGAATATCAACACGTGGCATAGGCTGATTATCTAAAAAGTATCCAGCGGTGGCGTGTTGAAATTCTTGGGTGTCGCTAAGGTAAGGGAGATGGCTTCACAATGAAGTAACATCTTTGCCAAAGCGGTCTTCTTGTGTGCTTTGCTCTTGCATTATTGTGGACTTAGGGTTTTGCACATGTATTCAGAGCACCTTGTGCCCCCTCGCCCGCCCAATTAGGGTGACATCAGGAATGAGTGAAGGCGTCTGCAATGACTTTCCATGCCGAAAGCCCGTTCTGGGGTGAGGGGATTTGCATTAGACAAAAAGATTAGCTTTTGGAGAGCAACAACCCATGCTCTCCATCTGACAACCTCCTGCTAGGTGTAAAGAGTCACAATTGATAGTTGTAGGGTTCTTGGCAGTTGCAGGACTCACGAGTGCATCGTTTTGGCACCAAGACAACAGGCAGCTACTTCGTGGCTACTATGATCAATGATTTCACAACATAAAACATTAAACAACAAGCTTAGAAGCTCAACACCACTTTGGCAGCAAAAAGGGCATAAACATTTTTGTACTAAGCCTCCACCCTCACATAAAGTGGTCGTGTCTGTTTTCTACCATCAGCATCATTGGCAGGCTCCACCCTAATATACAACACCAATTCAGCTTTTGGCAACAGTTGCAAGGCTCAGCTCAACAGATAATCATTTGAGTAATGTAAGATTTAGAACACAATATTGAACCATGCACGAAAGTGAAAGTGATGGATTTAGAGTGAAATGTATTGTAAGGGAAAACACCTCAAGATCCTACTTAGAAGACACACACAAAGGAATAACAATGGAGCAAACCACTCAACCAATGAGAAGCTATTGATCAATCTCCAATACCATCACCCAAGCCACAGGATAGGATGCAGTTGTAGAGAGGGAGAGAACTGATAATGAAATCTCACAACATGAATGAGAGTAGGGCAAGTTTCTCCATGAGGATATAGCCCATGCTTTATCTATGCATGTGCCATGCAAGCATACCTATATTCTCATACATGCAAATCAGTATTATTGATACTCTACACCATGTCAATAGTCATCTTAACCCATGCAATAGCTCCACATGCAATCAAATGTCCTCATAAGGTTATTAATTACATTTCTGGCTTAGTCTAGAATAACAGGATGCAACCAATATTCTTGAGTATTTGAGTACGTGGTAAAATCTAGGACTATGTTGAATCCTATATACAGGACATGGACGTAACATTTCTCTCTACTTGAACTACTTTTGCCCTTAGAAGCAAAACTTAGGAAAATTCTTCTTTATGCTTTCAACTCTATTCCACGAATCATCATCCTCAGTTTGATCCATCCACCAAATCAAGCACTCAAAGATAGAACAATTTTTCAATTGTTTATCTTTGGTTTAGAGTAATCGCTTAGGTTCCAAATGTACATTGTTCAAATGGGATAAATCCTCATCAAATCCAACTGTATCACCTTCATGTAAACTTATTAACCAACTTAAATGACATATAATTGGGTGTACAAAAGATTTGTCTTGAAGATCTAGTCTGTTTCACTTTCATGTAAACTTAATATGTTTCCACAATTTTGAAAAAATTGTAGTCCACCAATTTGTGCTTGACACGGAGACAGTGTACACACCACTGGCCAGTATGTGCACGACATCTGTCTCGCCACATCAGCATGTTTCAACACGTTGCGTGATGTGAGAGATTTCAACTAGTTTAGTCATATTTTGGTAAATTGTCAATAAGAGGCCAAAACTCATTTTAGACTTAGAGATAAACTTTTTGAAGTTATATTAGTTTAAATACATTCAATAAACACTTTTGGAAAGTGTGGAAAAGTTGGTAGTCGAGTTTGACAGAGATTCAAATTTGAACTTTGGGTACATTGAATCTAGACCCAAAAATAGTAGGGTTTACATTTTGGAGGGAAAGCCAAGTGGCCAAATAGGGTTTGGAAACTCTATAAAAGGATGTAACTTGTGGAGAGACACATCTTCTCTCTTCTATCTCTCATTTCATCATTATACATGGTTCTCTTTGGGTTCTACTACTCATTGGTGCACTACCTTGGTGTTATCTTGCAATTCTATGTGTAGAATGATCATTTATTGCTATTTTCGGTTTCACACGTGTGAAATATAGTAGGGTACTGTAATTGTATGGACAACAAACATATTTTATGTTTTGGTTCATTTTTTATCAATATCTCTTAGAGTTTGCATCTCATTTTGTATGTAGATGCTGATTTTTCTACATTGGTAGGATTGTTGGTTTGCTCCTTATTGTAACCAAAGATTTGGGACATGGATTGGATCTTGAATGATCTGAAATCCTTCACATGGTATCAGAGCTTGTGTTTCAGGTTATGAAGGAGGATCGGATTTTTTGCTTTTGTAGATTGGATCTTTTGTAGATCAAAACACTAAATAGGTCAATGCAAATTGAAATTGGGAAGATCCACCAACTTGCAACCTTGCTTCTCTCCTTGGATAAAGGGCAAGATCAAGTGGATGCTTCTTCAAGTGGCAAAAAGAAGGATAGATCAAAGCTCAAGTTCTTCTATTGTGGCATCAAAGGACACTTTGCAAGTGAGTGCTACAAGAAGAAGAGAGATCAAGGAGACAAGCAAGGTAATCTTACTCTTGATGAGGATGGTTTGGATGTGCAAGATGCAAATGATGATGGTTTTGTGATGTCTTCATGTATGCTTGCTAATGATGGAGATCTAGATCCTTGGTGGATTGATAGTGGAGCAAGTTCACACATGACCTTTCACAAAGAGTACTTCACTTCTTTGTTGGCATATGGAGATGACAAGAGAGTGATCTACACGGCCAATGATGGTGAGTGTGCAATCAAAAGGATTGGCACAATTCCTATTTCTCTCTCTACAAATAGGAATGTTCATTTGGAGGATGTCTTGTTATTCCATCTATTACCAAGAATTTGCTTAGTGTGAGTCAAATGCTAAGTAAGGGCCTCAAGGTGGAGTTTGATGGAGATGCTTGTTTGATCAAAAGGAAGGATGTCTTGATTGGAAAAGGTAAAAGGCAAGGGAAGTTGTTCAAACTTGATGCTTGTGTTATTGCTAACCAAGCTGGATGTGTTGCAAGGGAGCAAATTTCTATTCAAGAGGTTTGGCACAAAATGATGGGACACCTCAACTTCAAGTCATTGGAGGTAATGGCAAGGAAGAAGGTTGTGATTGGTCTTCCAAGTTCCTTAAGTAATGACAAGCATGTTTGTGAGTCTTGTGCTTTGTCTAAGTCACATAGACTACCTTATACTAGATCTATTTCTAGATCTACAAAGCCTTTTCAACTTGTACATTCGGATATTCATGGATTTACTACAATTAGCAATAGTGGAGCTAAGATGTATGTAACATTCATTGATGATTTTAGTAGATTTTGTTGGATGTATCTACTAAAGAACAAGGATGAAGTGTATGATGTCTTTGTCAAGTTCAAGAATGCAAGGGAGAACCAATTTTTCACAAAGATCAAGTGCTTGAGATGTGACAATGGTGGTGAGTACATATCTAACAAGTTCAAGGCCTTTTGTGATGAGCATGGGATCAAGAGGGAGTATACAACATCAAGGACCCCACAACAAAATGGAGTGGCTGAAAGGAAGAATAGAACTTTATGTGAAAGTTCTAAAGCTATGAGGTTAAGTGCTAATCTTGACAAACCATTTTGGGATCAAGCTTTGTTGTGTGCCAATTTCTTGTGCAATAGGTGGTTGAGTGCTATTTTGGATGGAAGGACACCTTTTGAGATGCTATTCAAGAGGAGGCCGAGTGTCAACTTTCTAAGAACCTTTGGATGCACATGCTATGTCAACATTACTCTTGATGATAGGACCAAGGAGGATCCATCTTCAAGGAGAGGTATTTTTGTTGGATATAGTGAGGTGAGTAAAGCCTACAAGGTTTACATTCCTTCTACTAGCAAAGTGATTGTTGGTAGAGATGTCATTTTTTATGAGGGAAACATTCCAAAGGTGCCTTCAAGCATGATTGATGGTAAAGTAGATGGTTCTAACATTCTTGATGTTGATGAGAAGGATCCTACTTTGGATGGTGGTGATGATGGACCTTCACCAAGTCAAAAGCCAAGGAGAACATCAAGAGAAAGACAAGTACCTTCAAGGCTCACATATGATCAAAAGGGTAAGCAAGTAGTTTCTAGAAATTATGTTGCTTTCCTAACCTCTTTGGATGAGCCTACAAGTGTAGATCAAGCAAGGAAAGAAGAGGAGTGGATCCAAGCAATGGATCTTGAGTATCGATCTCTTATGAAGAGTGGAACATCTTTTGGAGGATCTTCTTGTGTAGATGGAGCTATGCAAGTGGTGGATGTTATCTTGCTGTAAAATCAAGTAATGGATCTGGAAAACAAAGTTTGTTCAATGACTTTGATGGTCAAGTTGAAGATCAAAAAGTTGATCTCGAAGCGCTTCAACTAGTCAAAAGGGAAGGTGGCAATTTGGAGCTAGTCAAGAGCATCAAAGGAAAGGTAATTGGCAAAGGTGTTATGGATCTGTTTTTACAACATATTGAAGACTCAAGTAAGGTCAAAGGAGCAGCAAGGAAGTGTTGTTCAAGTTTACTTTACTTGTTCTATCTCATGTTTGAGCAATTTCATGTGGATGTGTGCAAATTGTCAAGATATGGTAAAACTAGCTACATTAGTGAGCATTGTTTTGATGTTGGATTTGTACTAGCATTCTTGGCTGATTTTGCTGATGGAAATGAAGCTATTGGAGGTTCATTATGTCACTCATCCATGGCTAAGTTCTCAAGTGTTGAGCTACTTGGTGCCAATACTTGGAGATTGTCAATTTTTGGTGAATTCATGGTCATTTTCTTGTGTCAAGTAGATCTTGAAGATGGACTAGTGCAACCTACTTGGTTTATGGAGTCATGTGGTGCTGGATTTGCATCATTAATGTACTCACCTACTCATGGATTTCCAAGGTTTGATGGTTTCTTGTGGCAAGATGGAGATGGAGGCTCATTCATGGAGTTTTATGGTGGAGACATATCATGAAAGGACAAAGTTGGAGGACACAAGCAAGCAAATGGTCATCACTCACATTTATTGTTTGGTTGCTGTAATTTTCCAGAGAGTACAAAGTTTGAAACATGGAGGAATCATTTCATTCACATTCTATTTGGTTCTTCATGTTCTAGTTATATCTTGATGTGTAAAATTGATGTAAGAAATAGTGAAGCATCCAATTTGGACACTATTCTCTATATCAATTATGAGAGATACTTTAGAACCTTAGAAAAGAGATCTATACTTAGGATGGAGATCATTCTAAAGTTGGATCAAAGTTCTATTCTCAAAACTATGCCAAAACTAGTTGAAGAGGGAGTGTGAGAGATTTCAACTAGTTTAGTCTAGTTTAGTCATATTTTGGTAAATTGTCAATAAGAGGCCAAAACTCATTTTAGACTTAGAGATAAACTTTTTGAAGTTATATTAGTTTAAAATACATTCTGGAAACACTTTTGGAAAGTGTGGGAAAGTTGGTAGTCGAGTTTGAGAGAGATTCAAATTTGAACTTTGGGTACATTGAATCTAGACCCAAAAATAGTAGGGTTTACATTTTGGAGGGAAAGCCAAGTGGCCAAATAGGGTTTAGAAACTCTATAAAAGGATGTAACTCGTGGAGAGACACATCTTCTCTCTTCTATCTCTCATTTCATCATTATACATGGTTCTCTTTGGGTTCTACTACTCATTGGTGCACTACCTTGGTGTTATCTTGCAATTCTATGTGTAGAATGATCATTTATTGCTATTTTCGGTTCCACACGTGTGAAATACAGTAGAGTACTGTAATTGTATGGACAACAAACATATTTTATGTTTTGGTTTATTTTTTATCAATATCTCTTAGAGTTTGCATCTCATTTTGTATGTAGATGCTGATTTTTCTACATTGGCAGGATTGTTGGTTTGCTCCTTATTGTAACCAAAGATTTGGGATATGGATTGGATCTTGAATGATCTGAAATCCTTCACACGTGACACATGTCTAAATTTTTTGTCAGCACACCACCGGCCAGTATCTGCACGACATCTGTCTCACCACATCAACATGTTTCAACACATGCTGCACGACACGTGTCTAAATTTTTTCATCAGCCATACTAGCACGTGTCCGACAGAGGATATGGCCTACATCTGGCCATGCATTGTCACGTTGAAACATGTGTCAATACACGTGTCAATTGGGCCATACCCTCTCTCTCTCTCTCTCTCTCTCTCTCTCTCTCTCTCTCTATCCCCCTGTGTCTGTGTTTTCAGTCTTTCTATGCATGTTCTGATTTGAACTGCTCTGTCAAAACATTTTCTTTCTTCTGAATGCAGAATACACATGTGGACGCCAGAAGCACATCCAAACATCCAGGTCGTGGGCGTGGGAGGCCACCATCGAAGGTGAAAAAGATTAATTCGCCAAACATGAAGTATCTGGAACTTAGCATCACCGTTGGTTGTGGAGGGGGTGACGTTGACGTTTGCTTGCTACCTTTGCTGCAACAGTTTCTGACAGATAAATGTGTAGCTGGGGTGTGTGCTTTGGAGAGGGGAGGCACACTGCTAGACTTGCATTTTCAAATGACATGTCGAATCATGGCCACCAGTGCCAAAACCGTGAACTTGTAGATTAAGCACCAGTTGGGTTGGGATGACAATGTTAAAACTGATGATCTTGATCATGGGAAGAGCTTTATGCAAAGTTAGGGTCTTCTGAAGTGAAGAACAAAGTCTGCTTGATTCCGTGCAATGTGTTTGAAAGGGCGTTCATGTACAACCTGTTCTATGGAAAGCGCTACTTGGGTCAATCTTTCGTAGCTTGTCTGTTGTCAATGTTAAGAATTGCAAAGTATTTTCCTTCTGCGGCTTGGGTTACACCTTCAAAAGGTCTTGGTATGGATGTAGAGCAAGCAGCATCAGTGTGGCGGGCGATGTTGGTTCCTGGCTTGGTAACGCTGGAAGATGTTCATAACATCTTCTTTGCAAGACAGCATGCACGTGGACGATACTTTGGAGCAAGAACACGAAGCATTGATCATAGCATTCATAGTGCAAATCCAAATGCAAACACACCGACTGATATGTCCACACCAGAGACGCCTCTCTCACCACTTGCTGATGAAGAAGCTACATATATCCATGTCGATCATGACATCATCGATAGGAAAACTATCTTCGAATGGTGATTTTATGTTGTTGTATTTATGTACATAGTCTGTGTATGGATGCATATTCCAGCTTTGTTTGCCTTTTAGGTTGAGCTATCTACTGTCACAGAGTACGCTCCAAAACGTTTATGCATCCTTCAAATGCTACTCCAACAGTTTTGTAAATAAAAATACAACAGTTTTATAAATACAACGAGCAACCTTGCTCTTCTTCTGTGTGCTCCGTATTCTTAGCTAATAATTGGCATTTTGCTGCATTTCTTTTTTTGGTCTTATTTTTCAGTTAACTAGTAATTCTGCATAAATTTTCCTTGCAAAATTAGCTTCCCAACGATCTACTATATGCTTTGATTCAGCATGTTTGTGCACACGTATGATTTTTTGAAATATTTACTGGCTTAAATGAAATATTGGGTGTCCAATAGGTTTGTCTTGAAGATCTAGTTCGTAAGCTAAATAAACAATTTTTCATTACAAAGTGTTACGTTACCATCTGTCATTGTATCTTTCTACAGTCAACGTATTTCTATTGTATTGCAACATTCACAGGCGCTTTCAATTCTTCAACGAGCTCAATTTGTAGGAGTGGCTACTTCAAAGCTTCTTGCATTACCTATTATTGATATTATTCTAGCTAGTGATTCACATCAGGCTGTTGGTTTTGGGTAATTACTTTACTCTTTTAAGTTTTATTAAGCTTTTGATCAAATTGACTCTATATGTGAAGGATGCATTAGGAAAAGCATCATAGGGAGACACTCAAGAAAGGTGGAGCTGCAAGAGCCAAGAAATCACTTGAACTCATTCACAGTGATTTGTGCGGCCCAATGAAGACCATGTCCATGGGGGGAGCCTATTATTTTATGAATTTCATAGATGATTACTCCAGGAGGACATGGATTTATTTCTTGAGTCAAAACATGAGTTCTTCCAAACTAAACTCAATTACCTGGGCCATGTCATATTTGATAAAGGTCTTGAAATCGATTATGACAAAGTCCGTAAGGTACGAAAATGGCCGAAACCTCAGGCAATTTGTGATGTGAAATCCTTTTTGGGCTTCACAGGTTCATTTTCGACTATGCTTTAATATCATTGCCCTTGACGAACATTCTGAAGGGGGTAAGAAAAAATGTAGCCACAGAGAAAGTCCATTGATAACATGGATTGATGAAATGAATGAGAGTTTGAGACTCTCAAGCGCTGTGTTTCTATGGCTCCAATTTTACACATTGTCGATCCTAGTCGACACTTTGTGGTTGATACGGATGCTAGCGACTTTGCTGTAGGAGCGGTCCTTTATCAAGATGGTAGATCGGTTGCTTTTGAAAGCAAGAAGCTGGATCTTGCCCAAACAAGGTATTCTACCTATGAGAAGGAGCTTTTTGCAGTCATTCACGCATTAAAACTTTGGAGGCATTATCTTTATGGTGCCAGATTTATAGTGATGACTGATCACCAATCCCTTAAGTATATTTGTGCTGCCAAGGACCTTCGTGGCCGTAAGGCTAGATGGTCGTCCCACTGGTGGTCAGGTCAGGACGAGTATTTAGGCCTCAGGATATAGGTAGGTGAGGGTCAAGGGTAAGGCATGGTGGTATGGGACACCATGGCTTACAAAAGATCCGAGCTTGCTTGATGGTGGTCTATAGCTTTAGTGCACGGGGGTGAGGTGGCAGTACCTCTATGGTTGGGCGGTAACGTAGTGTTCGTTGTCACCTATTTGTGCTTTAGCAATGACTGGCACGACAATGGAAATTCTAACAGTAATCACATTCCATAATCTAATTATGTACACTTTGAAAGATCTAAAAAGTTGAACTATTATAATAATATACCCACCTATCACAAAGGGGATCCAAGTTCATCTTTTGTCTATACATTGAACATAAAAAAGTCTTCGATATCAAAATCAGTTTGATTGGCTCGTATATTGTCATATATAAGGTTGCATCAATTAATCTAGCACTTTTCACTACCATGCAAAAGACATAAAGCAACATTAATAGCATTTTTTGCGATGAAAAAAAGCTATATAAATTTCACTATCAACATTTTTGAACAATGCTAGTGGACCAGCGCCCTGTGACACCTATAGTGATGTAAAAATGACATTGATATCAAAATTTGTGATAGTTTTACACCAATTAAATGTCACTCAAGCGACACATAAATGTCGCCAAGCATCATTATTAATGTTGTTGCACATTGATTAACTGAAAACCCTAAAAAATTCTCTTAGCGACAAAAAATTGAACATTCAAACTAACATCATCACACAACATTTCCAACCACCGCTAAAATGTCAATATATGTTTCAGAATAATTTTTTGACTAAAAGTACAATGTTACCTAGTGAAATTTTTAGCGACATTTTAGCATTCGTCTCTAAATTGTCGTTAACAAAATTTTAAAGCTAACTAATTAAACGTCGATGAGTGACTCTTAAAATTAGGGTTTAGGAAAAAAAAACCTTTTTAGTGGTGTTGATTTTGGATTCAAATTTTTTTGGGCCCCTTTATTGTTTTGGAGATCAATACATTTTGGAGAAAGATGAATATTCATCAAAATTGCCATATACTTAAGAAGCATTGCATATGTATACTATATTGATACAATTTTTTCCCCTCTATGAAACTCTACTTACATGATGTAGTCTTGATTTTCATCATAGAAGTCGTCATCTCTCCAATCCCTACATCCTCATGATCATTGCCGCCAGTCTCCTCATTAGCAGTTGTAGCTCTTTGCCTTGCTTCCTTTGAGAGAGTCTTGGGAAATATGCTCCTCTTGCTCTTTGTTGATCTGCTCACAAAATCAAAGGTATTTGGTTTAAGTTTAATGCGATGCCAAGCAATTTTGAATTAGAAGTAGCTTGAAATAAATGCCATTAGTTGTAATAGAGTTGAATGAATTTTCCCGATCAATGAGATATATGCCTCTACCTTCCAATTCTTTGTGCATGTTTCAAATTTCAATTGTAGTAGAGTGTATATTCCTCCATAGATGGTGCTTTGCAATTGATCGTAGTCTACAAACACATTACACAAATTTGTTAAAAATTTAGCTTTAGTTGAAAATCACATAATGAAATTTAAGTTCACAAATTACTCACAAAATAATCCACAAAACAGTGTTGCCCCCTGAGTCAATCAAATGATTGATACTTTGTTGGCCTTTCCTTGCAAAGGCTATATATGTGTTCAGGTTGGTCAACGAAGTTTGAAAAAAAAGTCAAAGTTAAAGGATAAACTGTGTGGCCATCTCCACTTTTGTGGTTTGGACTTTGGTGGAGGGCTGAATTGACTAACATGAAAGTGACTACATGCATGAAAAAAAAGAACATAAGGTATAAAGAAAACAAAAAAACAAATTTATTTGGTTATTGCATGCTCGACTGTGAACATGCAGATTATAATAGTCACATATTTGAGTAGGAGACCTGAAAGATGATGCATGGGTGATTCCAATATGTTCTAGTTTCTTCTTCTTCTTATTGTGCTCTCCAAATTCTTCCAAATCTCTACATAATGAGCTAGACATATTTTTGGAGTTACATAATCAGATTCCTTGCTATGAAGAGTAGTTTCTAAAGGTAGCATTGGTTTGCACAACCTTCTAGGACACAGGTTCTCACTACCCAAAGATGACTATCGTGCCCATAAAAGTTATGAATAGAAACATGGGGCACCCACAGTTTGCAAAGAAGAACCAAATTAACCTCTAGCTACATGATTCAATACAACAACACCTTGAACAACGACAACAACAACGAAAAGGATCACATATATCGTCAGTAGTCTTCCAAGTCAACAAACAAGAAGAACAAGGAATGTGAGAGAGGAAGAACAAAATTAGTATAATAGAGGGGGGCTAACAAATTGTGAGTAGATATTTGCGAGTTTATTTCCTTGGATTTTTAGATAGCTATTATCAAAGAGTAACAAAGGATAAGAATACAATACTAGAAAAACAATGTACAAATACCCACAATCACATTTGTAACCATGCTCTTTGGAGAATTCTCTTGAATATGTCAATTTGACATATAATTTCAAGATAAACTACCATTTCAGAAATAGAAGTCCACATTGAACAAAAAATGCAAAAAGTAACAATTGATCTTGGATCAGCTAGTTCTGCCTATACCTAAGACAAACCCTTTGAGGGCAAAGCATATACATGAAAAAGATCTTGCAAGCTGATGACGGGCTGGTGTATGAACATATTTTCATTCACATCCAGCCCCTTGACATGCAAGTACACAAAATACATATGCTTGCAAGGTATGTGCTTTTTCATGGACATGTTTTTGGAGAAATCTTTGCATGTGCATGATGGCTCATTAGCAATTGTGACATGATAGATTGCTCCTGTTTGACTACTATCAAAACTTTCAATGATATGTAACTCCTTATGTTCCGAAGGGACTTTGATTATCTCTCGTACCTACCCTTTCAATAACAGTCCCCTTTCCATTCTATCTTTAGCAGATTTTGACACACTCGATGGTCCACGTTTTGATGTCCCATTGGTAGTGAAGTCCATGCTAGATTTGGCAACCCCCACATTGGAGGGAACTCCAGGGTCTTCAATTGTGTTTTTCTACTGTGAAACATTTTGGGAATATGAATTGGTTGTCTCCACCATGTATCCCCCTTTGTTCAATTCATACACTTTAGATTGCATCAGGTTTGTTCCTTGTTGCACATAGCAAATACCATTGTTCATTGGAGGAGACATAGTGACATTAGGATTGATTTTCCAGATACAAGTTATATTGCTCGCACAAAACCACATGAATTGATTTGTGTATCCATTTTGATGTTTTCTTGTTCCAGAAAAACCAAGTGCCACCCTTGATTTGATCATCTTGTTGCAGCATCCTCTGCCAACAACCTTCATACCTTGACATTTGATTTGGCTACCAGTTCTTAGACATCGAATAGCCCACCAACTATTGTTCAGTTGTCTTTCTAGTATATCCACACAAAGCTACAGATTAGCTTGGCCCATCATGTCATGTGGTATATTTGATGTTCCTGGTTGATTGGAACGTGGAAGGCTGGATTTATTCTTTGCAGACACCCTTTGCACGTATTCTATATCTGGACGATGAGACGCGTTCTCACTATCAACATTCCATTGTTGTGATGGCCTCTTGCGTTTGACAGTCTGAATTGGTTCATTAACATCTGGGCCTTGTTTGCACACACTGGATGAGACAAGCACTTGCTCTAATATTGAGACAACCATAAATGTACAAATTCGTATCGTAGACATGGGCTGGCATTGTGACCCAATCTTAATTCGATGAACATGATCAAAGCAACACCAAGATCTCGATAGATCATTTCCTGGTTGCATTGTTTGTACTAGTTCTACTCCAGATGCTGGCCTAGAAGTCGACATTTTGAAAACGTGGCATCTATTTGTTTTTTCATGCAATTGTCTAGGGAACAACGATCCATGGAAGAATTGGTATGCACAATGTTCTTTTAAATATAAAAAAGAAGTTATTTCATGGGATAGATCGACAGGCTGCAATTCTTTCCTTGCCAATGTTATCCATTTCTTCAATTTGCAACAATCAATCATCAGATAACTGTAAGTCTATTGTACACACATATATCAAAACACAAAAGGCCAAATATAAATTCACACATGCCATGCCTTCGATTGTTTGTAGTTGGCTCAATCAATGACAACAATTCATCAAGCCTGGTAGAATCTATAGGAGATGATGATGATGATGTTGCCAGCAGGTGGTCTGAAATCAACTCCTTGGCCAAGGCCTTTTGAATTCTCTTTGGTTTATCCATTATGTTCTGTGATGCCCTTTTCATCACAAAATGTTCTGCTCTCACAATGTTGACATATGAATTTCCAATTTCGAACTCATGATTATGGAAACCCAAGTGTATGGCCATTCTAGTATATCTCGTGTCGTTTGGAATGCTATTATAAATCTTAGCTGCACAATGTCTCACACAGTGGGGTGGATGAGTACAGTGTTGACACTTCATGCTACAAACATCATGTGGAACGAGTCTTATTGGACAATTTGTCATCAATCTTCTAGAAAAGTGTTTGGAATTGTTCTTCCCAAATGACATTAAATAACTACAATTGATATTGTGACACTCAAATGCACCACCACATGTCGATAAGCGAACCACCCCTGGGAATCTCTACATTGTGGAAGTTGTGTAGCGAATCCAGTTGTGATAGTCAAATGCCATTTGCATGCCCTCCATGCCTATCATGTGAGACAACAAAAACTCAAACATTTGATCTCCATTGTATTCTTTGGGCATTCATTCACTACTTTAGGACCTCCACAAAGCTCGACGATTTTTTCGCAGCTTGCTTGACACAGGCAAATTTTGGAACAAAATTGATAGTGCAGGTTGGCCAACAGGATTTTCACCCACATTCATCTTTGTGATGTGAGCAGGTCTCTCATCCTCACTAGAGGTGGTCAAGGTTAAATTGACTTGTTGATCCATGCTTGTTGATGGATTGATTCTTGTAGATGGAACAACACAAAATGGAAATTTCAGTATAGAATTTAAAGAACCACGATTTCAACAGTGTGGGAATTGCATTCCATTATTTATCAAACAATAAAGCTCCATCTATTGTAGAGGGAGGAAATTTCCATGCCAATACTAGTCATCATTGCTCCTCCAGACAACAAATGAAATTCGGCTACATTATTATGGGAATGGGCTTTCTTGCCAATTATGACAGCCACTTTCAACTGTGTCAAACTAGCTTCTAAGAGAGCTATACAATCCCATCAAGAATTAGGCCCTATATGCTGAAATTCAAAATTATCTTACAACCCATTGATACACCCGTGATATGAATAACTTGCTCCTCCCTTTGTTAAGTTAACGATTTAGTCTTATTCTTGGATATATTGAGAAATAGAAGATCAATTATAGCAAATTTTGGAAGAATGAAACCAAGAATATCTATACTGGATTTCTTGAGCCCAATGCACAAACCATTAATAACCCCATTAAAATCTTGAACAGCCGTTGGACTGTACAGTTATGCTTGGAATCCGAGGTGCATCGTTACCTTTCAACCTGATGGGCTTTTTTTTTCTTACTATCACATTCAAACTATGTGCAAGGTTTTGTGGGCTCATTGGTGATTATGTTTCAGGGTTTTGAGGTTTTAGCACTTCTTCTTCTTCGTGGAAGCACTTTATGTTCTTCTTGGTGAAAGCAAATGCACTTTTCAAGAGCGATGAAGGAGGAGCTTCTATTGGGAGGAGGAGCGACATACGATTAGCTTCAATACGGAGGAGCGTTTAACATGTTAGATCTTCCATGGCACATCTCTTTTCTTCTCCGCATTTGCAGTTAGCACACGGTTTTGACAAGATCACAATCGAGAATATTTCTGCAATTGGAACAGATGGAGAGAGCCGATGTGCTACTTTTAAATAAAACTTTGCCAAAAGATGTGAGTATGTGGTATTTGTTTTTTGTCATTGCATTTTTTTAGGTCGTATCAATGACTTCAATATATGTGACACTTTATTGTTGTTTCTAGCTCTTCATGACACGAGTTTTATAGAACCAATTGATGAGATGCACATTACAGAAAGTCAAGCATGCCTAGAGGATGTTGAGCTTATGCAAGCACCCCAATCGCTTGTGGACATAGGTACAATAACATCAAATGTTGATGATGCCCACGAAAGTGGAGAAGTGGCCAATTTGGGAGGTAAGAGGGGTAGAAACAAGTCTATGCTAGCTGACAAGATAGGTAATGTGTCTTTGACATTCCATCTGGATATGTTGTCAGTGACAATGGCTCGCTTGAGGGTAAGTCGAGACTCTCCACTCTTTTGATTCCGTGTCGAATTTTGCTGCAGAAAGCTATACAAACTATTGGAGAACAAAGGCTGTGTATGAAATGTATATTTGGAGATGATGGATACTTAATGGCAAAAGGTGGCTTTATATTGTGAATGGCAACTCCCTCAGGTCAAAGTGTCCTTGTGAAAGATCATGTAAAAGCTTTTTGGGACCCCATTTGGGAACAACTGAGTGTCAACTTTGATGAAGCAATCTCACAAGACCCATCCTGGAGTGACATGCAAGGCCACATGTTCATTTGTTGGGATGGAAATCATCGGGCTATTGGTTGGATGGAAGCCATACATGAGGAGTTTGCATGTGATATAAACAGACATGTGTTGGTACGAGCTGGCTTCATCAAGCCAAACTTTGAAAGTAGAATGTTGCTCTGCATTGGTTATGTGTAGAATGACATTGCACACGAAATGGATGACGTTAGAGCCAAGTTTCTTTCTGGCACAGACAAGTGCACAAGACTATGAAAGATGCAGAGTCTATTGTTCACTATAGATGGGCGAACAAGATGGGAAAGATGTTGGGTGTAGTGAACCCTATGTTGGGGAATGAATGGTTTGAATTGGTGACCAATACTGAAATATCAAGCACGAGGATCACACTTGGCCTAGAGAAGCTACACTCCTTGCGTTGTTCTTTAGTTTCAAATGATACTAAATGCAAGTGGTTGAAGTGGTGTATCATGAGGAATTTGTATTTGCTCGACCTGCACACTACCCACTCACCAGTCATAGCAAGGTTTGTTGAGAATTTTATTTGATAAGTTTGGAACATGGTGTTTTTTCGCCTATGTTATGTGATTGTACATATGTTTTTTTCTTTTGTATGTGTTTGTGGTAGGTATTCACATTGTGTGGAGACATACTCAATATTGCTAAATGTGCTGCTGCGACCGCTGCGGGTGAGATGCATACCATTTTGTCTCATATGAAGAAGGTTTGTGTGGGAACTAGAGCATGACAAGGTAAAAGTGTGCAATACAGCATAGACATGGATTTGATAGACTTTCCTACAGGTTTTATCCCAGATGGTTTTGCAAAAGGGTGTCTGTATGGAATATACGTGATGATAGATTGATGGATAAAAAGTCTGGACTGAAGGTGGTACATCATGCTATTTTGCGAGGGGCTGATAAATTCTGCATCACTGCGATGGGATTTCAGGTGAATTTCAAATCAACATATTTTCTGTCAATGTCATTGTTTCTTTCTAGTTGTCGATTCATGAGTTCCGATCTAAATACCATTTTTCCACATGTACATATGCTTGTTGTTTATGTCACATGCCACATCGATTCAGCTCTTTTGATTCCCATGGGTAATTGCGACTCGAGTGATTCTTCCCTTTTCCATAGTGCGACTGACCATTGGATACATTACTATCCTCTAGTAGATAGACTGAAGGATAGTAGTGGTACTCAACCACTGTGTGGAGGGGTCGAGAAGAGCCCCCATTTCATGCGTTTCTTGGTAGAAATATTTTTTAAGCCTTCAAGAGTTGTGGTTGATCCTTTTTTGGGTTGTGGAGGATCATTGTATGCCTGCAAAAGTACCAGCCGGCATTGCATAGCAATGGATTTTGATCAAGCCATCGTCAATATGGCCACCCATAGATATGGTATACAATGCTACAATTAATATTAGCACAAAAATGATATTTCAAACTCGTTAATGTTAAACACACCGTATCTTATTCTACAGAATTGTCCACTTCTATCGCACATCACAACAAATTGATTTGGATGAAGAAGAAGACGAGCAAAATGAAACATGGGATTTTGATGAGTTTCAAAATCGGTATGTTAAATTTATGATGCATTCTTCACTTGTTTTGATCTCAGTGTTGTGCTTGAGTATGCTGTCATAATGTTAGTTGTTTGCCATCCTATGTAGAACCAGCGGTCAGAGCCATGGTACTTCATGATGCTACACCTTATTTTCTTGTATGAATTTCATCTCATATCCCATAAATGCTAAAACACTATTTGAACTCACATATTGTACATTTGCATCTGGATTGAAGACCAATTTTATGGTTTTGGAATGGACAAGTGTTTGTTTTGGTCTTGATTTACAAGAACATCTCAATGTTATAGGCTCGTGCAATTGTGATTTTTATTTTGGTTATTGGTTATCTAATATACACGGTACTTGTGAGTGAAATTGGATTAAATTTTTTGAGAACTTTCATATTGAGACATGCAGCTATGGTTTTTATTTTGGTATTCTAATATGCACAATAATTGCAAGTAAAGTTGGTTTAAAATTTTTGAGAACTTTCATATTGAGATAACACTAAAACATAATGTCATAGAGGCTTGTGCTTTTACTATCATGAAGTGAATCAATTTTGTCATCCTTTCCATTGGGAAAGGATTTGAGATATATTTTCATATTTTGTAATTGCTCCACTGTAAAATAACATAGTCATGCTTTCATCAAAAACATGTGAACTATATGCATAATACGACGTGAGTCCTAGCATACTCACTTAATGGTCTCATTTTTTGTTGATCTTGCCAATCAAAGATATTGATAAACAAAAACTCAGAAAACTGGCATTCTATTTACTCACAAAATGGTCGAACTCAAAATAGAGTAGCAACCATTGACAATGAATGGTAAAGACTTATCAATGTCTCTATTCTCCTTCTTCCTTGCTTCTCTATCTTCTCTTCCGCTTTGCTTCTTAATTCCCATCTTTCCTCTTTACTTTTCCTAATTATTCAATATATTTAGATAGTTAAGTATGTCAATGAAGAATACGGTTAAGCTTGTTAAAATGTGCCCGTATTTTCAAAAAAGAGATAATATTTGTGCAAGGAGATTGGTGGTCATGCAACATTGCACTCACTGACACAAGGTGTAGGGTGCACTCCTTAACGAGAACATATTTGTCTAAAGTGGCTGAGATGTAGAAATTTTTGGTCAATACAACATGTGGATAATGAACTCGCTCAAGGACGAAACACATTGCAATCAAATACCATTTGATAAGGGACCTAGTGACAAGAAACGAATTGAAGACCAGCTTCATTGGAACGAAACAAATGGTGGCGGACATCTTCACCAAGGCCTTAGACAAAGGTTTTTTTGAGAGATAGAGGAAGAGTCTGGGAGTCTTAAAGCTATGACGCTTTGAGAGAGAGCTGAAGACAAAAAAATGTTTTGAGCCACAAAGCTTTGCTAGCTTTAGAGCTCAAGTTTGCAGAAACACCAGGGAGCAGCCCGGATGCGAAGACCAAAGCTTCGAGGACTGAAGACATGAAGATGACGGTCAAATATTCGTTGATTGAAGGATACCCGAACAAAAAGAAAAAATGTTCATGGACCCAGAAAAGCTCAATGGTGAAGACACGAAAGACGAAAGACAACGGATCTTCATGCTCCAAAGTACAAAGGAGATATGGAAAGTACAAGGAGGACGTCACTCCTGCACGGACCATCAGGACCATTAGGATGTGCCTAATCAGCCGTTCTTGTAATCTTAGTTTAGCTTAAACCTTTATCCTCCCTCATCTATATAAACAGATTGAGAACGAGAGGATCGGTCAAACATCATATAGATCTCCAGAAGTCCGCTAGTAAGCGAGACAGTTTATGATTCATGAGAGACATAGATTTTTCTCACGTTGACGCGCTAGGTGGACTTGTCACACAGTGCTCAAGAAGCTCACTAATAATACAGTAGATGTTATGTAAATGATTTTCTTATCTTGAATGTTATTGAATGCTTTGATATTAGAATGTTATCTATTCGTAATCAGCTATTTACTATTCATTTCGCATACTGGTTTCATCTTGTTGAATGTATAAACAAATTTTAAAGTAGATTAACAGTTGCTCTAGATCTATGATAGTAGGCAGTAGACTAGCAGACAGAATCAAAATCCCATCTGGGTGATTCTCATTAGTGGATTCAAAGCATTTGACGTTCTGGATTTCAATTCCCGAACAAGTTGGGTCGGATCGGTTCGAATTTTTTCTGACCCTTCACCAAATTATCCGAGTGTGTTCAACCCTGGATCGGATCAGATTGGGCCTAATTTTTTTGACCCTCGATATATTTTTTGACCCTTTGTATAAAATCCGACCCTATGTAACTTTTTGATACTATCGGTTAGAAATCTGACCCAACGACTTTACATTGATGTCCGCCAACTTTGTACATGCATTTATGACATAAAGACAGTTGTAATTTAGTTGTAGATATTTTTAGTATATCAAACTTAGAATCTTCATCAGAAAACTTCTTCTGATATTTCGAGTTTGATAATTTGTTAATCAGTATCAGTGTTATCACACTCAACAAGCTGAAGTTATAACTTCATGCCATTGTACTCATTGTTGATAATCGTCAGAGTGCAATTTGTCCTAGCACTGTTATTGTTCTATTTCGTATTTGTATAAATCCTGCATTTGAATAATTTTATTGATAATTGTGGCACTTCCGATCCACGCATCCCAACTTTCGCTCATACCCACTGATTTTCGACATCGTATGAGAGCGGGCTTCTCAGTAATCTGCTCCACGGTTGCGGATTATTAGTCTTGTTTCTATCAAGACAACGTTCTAGCAAGCGTACAACCAACAATATTCTGAAATCGTTGTTACTACCAATGATCTCACTCACCCAGAATGGATCCATCTTCTCTAATGGAGAGACTCGATGGAGGGAACTATCATCTCTGGAAGTTCAAAATGAAGGTCATGCTATTCGCCAAAAAACTGTGGGACGTTGTTGACGGCACAGAAGCCAAGCTTGAAGGTGATGCAGCCATTATTACCAAATGGAGACTAAGAGATGGCAAGGCATTTGCCATGATTACTCTCAATATCAAGGATACACAGATAATTCACATATAAAATGCTCAAACAACCAAGGAAGCATGAGACATCCTAGCAACCCTGTATGATATCAAGGATGTTACTTCCAAGTTATACTTGAGGAAGAAATTTTTCAACTTGAAGATGTCTGAAGCAGAAAGTGTTACAAGTCACATCAACACTTTCAAAAGTCTTATGGAGCAAATGGTTGCAATTGGCTCAGTCATTGAAGATTCTGATGCTGTTATGACTCTATTTTCAAGTCTTACTGAAGCCTATGGAAATTGGGTCATGATAATTTTGACCCAGGAGCAAATTACTCTATCAAAAGAAATTTCCATGCTTCTACAAGAGGAAATCGAAAAATTTGCATCCTCTCAGGCTCAGGGTCGGATCCTCAAGCTTTATATCAAAAAATCAGAAGTTCAGATCCAAAAATAAAAGCAATATGCAGTCAGGGTCGAATTTTGGCTCAGGGTCAAATTCCAACTCTTCATCCTTCCAATCAAAGCAGAAATTATTCTGCATATACTACCAGAGAACTGGACATGGAGTTAAAGATTGAAAACTTTAAAATTTAACAATGAACAAGTAGTTCCAACAACAAGCAAATTCTGCTTCAACCAGTTTTTTGACCCATCAGCAAGAGGAAGATGAAACAGATTTTATGACCAAGGTCATAGAACAATAAGATATCGATTCCTAGTATCTTGATTCATGAGCAACACAACACATGACTCACCATCATAATTGGTTCAAAGATTATAAATCTTTCACCCACTCTCAAGTTGTACAACTTGGAGACAACTCATCACATGCGATCCAGGGTGAAGAAGCAGTTAGGGTCAAATTTTAGATAGGTGAAGTCAAGCTATTCTCCAACATTCTCCACATACCAAATTTGACCAAGAATATGCTCTTAGTTAGCAAAATCACTAATTTAGGTCAGAATGTCGAATTCAATGCAAATGGCTGCACAATACTTGACAAAACTTGAAAAATTCTAGCTTTTGGAAAAAGGAGTGAATCTTTACAAACTCGGCCCCTATTACTCCTCCAACAGTCAAGCTCTTCACACTTCTACTTCTAAATCATCCGATAGGCTTTAACATTTCATATTATACCATTGGAACTTCAATAGTATTCAACAAATGTCAACTCAAGGACTAGTACAAGATCTGTCTTCTGTCAGCAAGCCAACTTCTCCATGTGAAAGCTGTATAGTCAGCAAGCATGCTAGAAGTTCTTTTATTTCTAACTCAGTTCATACTTCCAAAGCCTTGCTAGATCTTGTACATATAGTGACATTTGTGGCTCGATGCAGACTGCTTTTACAAGAGGAGCTCTTTATTCCTAACCTTCATCAATGACTTCTCTCTGAGGACTGCTACCTATTTTTTGAAGAACAAATCGGAAACATTCAAGTTCTTCAAATAGTTCAAGACATCAGCAGAAAATTTGACCCAGAGAAAAAACAAAGCTCTACATTCAAATGGAGGAGGATATTTATCTCCACAGAATTTAAAGAATTCTGCAAGGCCAACGGAATACAACAACAATTCTCAACAAGCTACTCATCTCAGGAAGAATTGGACACCGATTGAAAGTGCCAAGAGCATGCTAGCCCATGCCTCTCTTCTAAAGAAGTTCTGGGCAGAAGCTGTTACTACAACAGCCTATTTGCAAATTGATCCATCACCTAAGCCCTGAATGGCAAAACACCTTATGAGGTGTGGACAGAATCAAAACCATCACTCAAAAATATTAGTGTGTTTGGATGACTGCTTATGCACAGATTTCTAAAGATCTTAGGAAGAACTTGGACAACACAAGCAGAAGACCAATTTTTATTGGCTACTCTCCAGATCACATGGTATACGAGCTCTACAATTCGGACACTAAAAAAAGGCATTCACAAGCAGAGATGTCATTTTTTTAGAGGACAACGTTTTCAACCCCAAGGGAAAGGTTGCACAAATATTCAACGCCAGGGTTGAACAATCAAAATCCAACCCTAGGGTCGAACAATCAAAATCTGACCCTAGGGTCGAACAACCAAATTTTGACCCTAGGCTCACAAATAAAAAAATTGATTCTAACTTTGAAAATGAGTCTAATCAGTAGAGGGAAGAAATCTAGCCAAGAAGGTTAAATCGACCCAGATAGCCTCCATCCAAATTTATGGATGATGCAGCCTGTTACTTTGTGCAGAAACCAAATACAGTTTTGGATGAAAATCTACACCTCATGCTGAACATTGGAAAGCAACAATGGACATAGAATTCGACTCTCTGATGGAGAATGAAACATGGACAATCACTGAGCTACCAATGGATAGAAATTCAATTCCATGCAAATGGATATTCAAGGCAAAGTATGATGCTAAAGAAGGCTAAATTGGTACAAAGCTAGGTTGGTTGCCAAAGGCTATTCCCAGATTTTAGAGCTGGACTATTCCAAAACCTCCAGCCCAGTTGTCAAGCATTCTTCGATCAGATTACTACTCTCATTTGCAGCTACAACAGATCTTGAAGTCCATCAAATGGATGTCCAGACCGCTTTCCTCAATGAGACCATTGAAAAAGAAATCTTTATGTCACAACTAGAAGGATACAAACTAAGGGATAAGCAACACCTTGTGTGCAAAACTCACAAGGCACTCTAAGGGCTAAAACAGTCACCCATAGCCTGGTTCTAGAAAATCAATGTATTCCTTATTGCGAATGGTTTTATTCCAAACTCAGCAAATTCGAATGTCTACTTTAAATATGTATCAAATTTCTTCATCATCATTGTCTCGGAATCAAAATTTTCTAAATTCAACTCAGCAAACTGATTTTTATCAGCCAACAAAGATATCTCACAAATGTGCTGGAAAAGTATGGAATGGCCAACTGCAAATCAAGTCTCTATCCACTCGACCCTAGACTGAAGCTTTCAAAGGAACAATCTCCTCAAACCGAGGCAGAAAAGAAGGAGATTAAGCAATATCCATTTCACTCCATCATTGGCTCACTGATGTATGCAATGATATGCACTCGACCCGACCTAACATATTCAATTAGTTCACTCAGCCAGTTCCTATCAAATCCAGGCCTAGCCCATTGGAAAGCACTTACTAAGGTCATGAAGTACATCCAAGCAACCAAACATGTTAGCATATGCTATGGAGGCAACCAATCTGTCAATATTCTACAAGGATACACAGATGCAGATTGGGCAGGGGACATTGATACTAGAAGATCGACTTCTGGATTTGTATTTTTATATAATCACGGCCCAATTTCTTGGAACAACCGAACGTAGACCTCAGTAGGATTACCATCAACCGAATCTGAATACATTTTTTACAAGTGAAGTCAGAAAGTCCTCCTAGTCCAAAGGTAGTGCCTCCAAAGGTCCTCCAAGTAATCTGCAAGCTCCAAGATACTCTCCAACTCCAAGCTAGGATGCCTCCACCTGCAAGTAAGGACCTTCAAGCCTTTATGGATCTCTTCTCCACCTGTGTCCCTAATCTTAACTACAAAGGTAGATAGCAAGTGGCCTCAAGTATTCACCACCCAACCATAGCTAGCTAGCACATGCAATCCTACAACTTAGCTAATCTAGCGCCCCCTTGCTAACCAGTAAATAATCACAAGCATACCACCACAAACCATAACATACTCAAGATCCAAACCCTACTTATGTCCCATACCATAAGCAAGATCCAAACCCTATGCATATTACACACAAGAAAACACTCTATACGTTGGTATCCACACCAGAGCAGAAGCATAACAAACAAAAGAGATATCTCCCCCTCTCTATGGGCGTCCTCCTCCCCTCATATAGATGGCAAGTGGCACCCTCCAATACACTATGGAGTTCCATGCACAACCAATGAGAAAGAGAGAGGCCTAGGGGAGTTAAAGAACCTTCATAGGCTTATGGAAGGTCAAGAGACTTCTTTCATAACCTATGACTCTTTGAATGTCTTTCTTGTGAGAGTTGGGAACTAGCAGCAATCATTTTAATTCAGCTACTTTGGAATGTAGGTCTTTAGTGATGCCAACATGCCTTTATCCAACTTAGCTACAATTGGACTACTTGGAAGTGCGCCCTCCTACTAGGTCCCATTGCCCAAGTTGTGCTTGTATACTTTGGTCCAAGTCTATTAAAGTGATATGGTTCAAGGTTGAGGCCTGTGAGAGATTTCAACTAGTTTAGTCTAGTTTAGTCACATTCTGGTAAATTGACAATTTACTTTGGTAAATTGTCAATAAGAGGCCAAAACTCATTTTATACTTAGAGATAAACTTTTTGAAGTTATATTAGTTTAAAATACATTCAATAAACACTTTTGGAAAGTGTGGAAAAGTCGGTAGTCGAGTTTGAGAGAGATTCAAATTTGAACTTTGGGTACATTGAATCTAGACCCAAAAATAGTAGGGTTTACATTTTGGAGGGAAAGCCAAGTGGCCAAATAGGGTTTGAAAACTCTATAAAAGGATGTAACTAGTGGAGAGACACATCTTCTCTCTTCTCTCTCTCATTTCATCATTATACATGGTTCTCTTTGGGTTCTACTACTCATCGGTGCACTATCTTGGTGTTATCTTGCAATCTTGTGTGTAGAATGTTCATTTATTGCTATTTTTGGTTCCACACTTGTGAAATATAGTAGGGTACTGTAATTGTATGGACAACAAACATATTTTATGTTTTGGCTCATGTTTGGTCAATATCTCTTAGAGTTTGCATCTCATTTTGTATGTAGATGCTGATGTTTCTACATTGGCAGGATTGTTGGTTTGCTCCTTATTGTAACCAAAGATTTGGGACTTGGATTGGATCTTGAATGATCTGAAATCCTTCACATGGTATCAGATCTCTTGTGTTTCAGGTTATGAAAGTATCAGCCATCTTTAGCAAGGATTTGGAGGAGTTACCAATGCTAGAGCATGCTAGATTGATCTCTACTCAGAAATCAACATTTTTGCATGTGTAGAATTGACCTTTTGTAGGTCAAAACTCAATATAGGGTTATATACTTGATCACTTCCGATTTCACACTTGGCTTGCTGGATTTAATTGATTTTTGGTGCATTAGGAAGGTATCATTAGAGTCTACAAGAAGATATATCAAGTTTCTAGAAATTGCATGTAGAATTTGAGATATTCAATTTTTTGTGATTTTGTCAAAACCCTAATTTTGATTGGATCTCTAGTTTGTGAGGTTACTGAACTTCATCTGAGTGTGTTTCAATCTTAGGAAGTGTCAAGAATCATTAGATTGAGGATAGATCATAGGTTGATCAAGATTTCACTATTCTATGTGTTGATTTTCTAGCTAGAAGTGCTAGAAGAGATTTGAGAGGTTCCATATCTTTGTGATTTCTTCTTGAGTTCATTTGTTGACATTCAAGAGAGTGCTTTGTGCATTGGAACAGGTTGAAAGAGAAGATCAGGTCACTTCAACACGGCTACAAGTGGTGGATTTATGTTGGAGAGCAATGATAGGCTTACCTCAATCAACTATTCTACTTGGAAGGTGAGGATGGAGTCCTTATTGGAGATGAATGAATTGATGGAGATTGTTGTATGTTTGGAGGAGAGACCAGCAACTCAACAAGATCAAGTGAGGTATGACAAGAGAGCAAAGAAAGCTCTACACATGATCAAGATGAATGTTACCAATGAGCTTCTCAAGGAAGTTGGTAAGTGCACATCATCTTTGGAGGCTTGGGAAGCTTTGAAGAAGCTTTATGAATCCAAGTCTACATCAAGAGTGCTTACTCTTAGGAGGCAAATCTTTCAAAGTTTTCAAAAGAAGGAAGAGAGTACTCATGCTTTTGTTTTGAGGGTTAAGGCATTCAATGATGAGTTAGCATGTATTGATGAAAGCATTAAGGAGGTAGAGCGTGTTCAAGTTATACTTAATGGCTTGTTGGATGATCATGCTAATCTTGTTCAAAGTTTTGCTATTCAAAAGACTTTGCCAAGTATTGTGGATTTGCGAAAGATCTTGGTGAATGAGGAGTATAGGCTTCAATCAAGAGGAGGTGGATCTACATCGACATCTCATTATGAAGAGGATGCTATGTTCATCAAAGACAAGTTCAAGGGCAAAGGCAAAGGCAAGTGGTCTAAAGGGCAAGATCAAGGTGAGACTTCTTCTTTTGGAAAAAAGAAAGATAAGTCTAAGTTGAAATGCTTTTATTGTGGAATCAAAGGACATTTTGCAAATGAATGTTTGAAGAAGCAAAGAGATGAAGGTAGCAAGCAAATCAACTTTACTACTAAGGATGAGGGTCTAGGTGGTGGTGATTCTCTTTTGGTGTGTTCATCAAGTCCAATATCAAGTGAAGGTGACAAAGATTCATGGTGGATTGATAGTGGAGCTAGCTCACACATGACTAGTCACAAGGAGTCCTTTACTTCTTTGGTCACTTATGATGGAGCCAAGAAAGCAATTCACATGGCCAATGGTGGTGAGTGTGTGATTGAAGGTATTGGTTCAATTCCTATTTGTCTCTCTACTAATAGGAAAGCAAGACTTGATGGTGTTCTTTACATTCCTTCACTTTCAAAGAATTTGCTAAGTGTTGGTCAAATGATAAAGAAAGGATACATGGTAAAGCCTGGTGGTGATGCTTGTTTCATTAAGGAAGAAATCTTGGTTGCTAGGGGCAATAGACAAGGTAGACTTTTCAAGCTTGATGCTTTTGTTATGGCTAACAAAAAGGATGTAATGGAAAAGGAGATTGGTCTCAACTTTCCAAAGTTACCTTTTAGCATCAATAAGATTGGTGGATCTTATGCAAAGTCTAACAAGCTTCCTTATGCTAGATCTAGGTCAAGATCTAATATGCTTCTTGGAGATGTTCATCTTTGTGCTAACTTGGCTAGTCTTGAGAATAATGATGGTGTTTCAATGGTTCTTCATGGCAAGTGCAAGCATGCAAAAGGTAAGGAAAGAGCTAACTTCATCAATGGAGGTGAAGGTTCTTCCTTGGAAAAGGTTGTTGTTAATGATTTCTTTGATCATATGTCAAAAGATGTTGCTAGGTGCATGCATGAAGGAGGTGGTTTTCCTACATTCTTTTGTGATGAATCCAAGAAAGTAATTTTTCCAGCAAGTGGAGTCACATGTCTTCATAAAGAGAGTAGATCAAATGGTTCTATCAAGAGACTTAGTGAGGGAGATAGTCACAAGTCAAGAAGAAGAGAAGTATGTGAAGAGTTCAAAGTAGGATGTACTTTGAATGATGTCATTGTGAATGATAGTGAGGAAGAATCATTATCATATGATTCATTACCTAAAACATTGAGTAGAAGTTCTTGTTTGAAAAAAGAGAGTACTTCAATCATCCTTATGTTGAAGGTACTAATCATATTTTTCATGGCTTCTAATGTTTTTGAGGTTTCTACTTCTTATGATGCAATCATTAAGAGGGAGTCTTATGAAGGAAAGAACAATGGAAGATTAGTTCTTGGGAAGATCCAAGGCATGGATCTCACATCTCTTCATCAACTCAAAGGACTCTATGATAGTGAATTGATCACTCATGATCGAGATGGCAAAAGGTTGGTTGGAGAAGACTACATGGAACAAATCGAGAGGCAATTTCTTCAAGACAAGGGAGATCTCATTGGTGAGCTTATTAAGGTTTTGTATGAACTCAAGAGGGCTGGATTTCTTAGGTTTGATACTCATCTTCACCTACTCTACTTCATGTTGGATGGAAAGTTTGGAATCTATCTTTTGATTTATGATGGTGACATTGGTGACATTGTTTTCACTAACCTTTGTGGAAATTCGAGATCAAGCATTGATGAGATCTTGTTGGATCTAGATCATATGTTTGGGAGGGAGTATTTTTAGAGGTTCAGGTCTGAAGATATTCATATCTTTGATATCTTTCATGATCAAGAGAAAGGTAAGCAAGTGGAAGCGACACACTTTGCTTTATCACATTTTTTGAAAAATTTTCTTGTGTAGATGATGCTATGCAAGTGGATATTGGTTCTCATGTTTTTCATCATGGAAAAGCAAGTAATGGATCTGGAAAACAAAGTTTGTTCAATGACTTTGATGATCAAGAGAAATATCAAGAGGTTGGTCTCAAAGGGCTTCAACAACACAAAAGGAAAGGTGGCAATTTGGAGCTAGTCAAGAGCATCAAAGGAAGGTTATTTGGCAAAGATGTTATGGATCTCTGCAGCTTATTGAAGACTCAAAGGAGAGATTTCAACTAGTTTAGTCTAGTTTAGTCACATTTTGGTAAATTGTCAATAAGAGGCCAAAACTCATTTTAGACTTAGAGATAAACTTTTTGAAGTTATATTAGTTTAAAATACTGGCAAAGATGTTATGGATCTGTTTTTGCAGCTTATTGAAGACTCTAGTTATATCTTGATGTGCAAAATTGATGTAAGCAATAGTGAAGCATCCAATTTGGACACTATTCTCTATATCAATTATGAAAGATACTTTAGAACCTTAGAAAGAAGATCTATACTTAGGATGGAGATCGTTATAAAGTTGGATCAAAGTTCTATTGTCAAAACTATGCCAAAACTAGTTGAAGAGGGAGTGTGAGAGATTTCAACTAGTTTAGTCTAGTTTAGTCACATTTTGGTAAATTGTCAATAATAGGCCAAAACTCATTTTAGACTTAGAGATAAACTTTTTGAAGTTATATTAGTTTAAAATACATTCAATAAACACTTTTGGAAAGTGTGGGAGAGTTGGTAGTCGAGTTTGAGAGAGATTCAAATTTGAACTTTGGGTACATTGAATCTAGACCCAAAAATAGTAGAGTTTACATTTTGGAGGGAAGCCAAGTGGCCAAATAGGGTTTGAAAACTCTATAGAAGGATGTAACTCGTGGAGACACACATCTTCTCTCTTATCTCTCTCATTTCATCATTATACATGGTTCTCTTTGGGTTCTACTACTCATCGGTGCACTATCTTGGTGTTATCTTGCAATCTTGTGTGTAGAATGCTCATTTATTGCTATTTTTGGTTCCACACGTGTGAAATACAGTAGGGTACTGTAATTTTATGGACAACAAACATATTTTATGTTTTGGTTCATGTTTGATCAATATCTCTTAGAGTTTGCATCTCATTTTGTATGTAGATGCTGATTTTTCTACATTGGCAGGATTGTTGGTTTGCTCCTTATTGTAACCAAAGATTTGGGACTTGGATTGGATCTTGAATGATCTGAAATCCTTCACAAGGCCCAAGGTTTAGAAAAATAGCCAAAACACCCATGGTAATGACTTTTTAACACCTCACTAGGTTCCATACCTCTGACCAACGCATAGACACCTACTTGCCCTTATCCAAGGACATTAGTACCTTAATCTAAAGGCACATATCCTTAATCATAAGGGTATCCCTTATCCAAGGGTAACATTATTCCATACCTTTGACTAAGGTATAGTCACTTGCCCGCCCTTATCCAAAGACAACTACCCTTAATCCTAAGGGTACCCTTATCCAAGGGTAACTTGCCATTTAGCCCCAACACTAAATGGACATATAGGGGTCACTGAAGTACTGCTAGTTACATAGGTATGTAACATTCCTTCTCCCTCAACTTAAATTTTTCCTTGTAGGAAAAAAATTGGAAAATTCTTTTGGAGATCAGCCTCCTCCAGGTATCCTCTTCTTCTGATTTTTCCCTCCACATGACTAAATTCCCAAAGCACTCTATTCCTAAGATTTTTTTGTCGGCTATTAACAATCACCGCGGGTTTAGGTGATCCACTCGTGGACTCATCACAAGGAAGCTCCACTAGATCATTCATAGGGACCAGGGTTTTCACAACCCCCAATGAGAGTTTCAACTTACTAACGTGGAAAACATGATGAAAGTGGAAGGTAATTTTTCCAATCAGACTGTCGATGGTCCACATATGCTTGCAGCATATCCTCCATCATCTCATTGGTCCTTTCCGTTTGACCGTCTGATTCCGGATGATTTGTAGAACTCATACTTAAAGTCGTTTCCAACTTTTCAAATACTGCTTGCCAAAAATTCCCAATTTCTTTTGGGTCACGATCATTGACAATATCGCAAGGCAGCCTGTATAGTCGAAAAAGCTTCTCAATAAATAGTTGAGCTAATTTTGGAGCTTTAACAATAGTTTTTGTTGGGATAAATTGAGCAAACTTCGTAAGTCTGTCAACAATGACCCAAACTGAATCGTGGCCCTTCCATGTACGTGGAAGCCCGACCACAAAATCCATAGATATACTTTCTCACTTTGTAATAGGAATATCTAAAGGATGTATTAGGCCACTACCTTTTAGCCTCTATGCTTTATTTAACTGGCACTTAGCACATTTAAATACATAGGCCTCTACTTGACTTTTCATCTTAGGCCACCAAAATTGCCATCGAACTAGGTCAAGTGTTCTTTGTATACCCGGATGTCCTGCGCATGGATTATCATGACACTCATGCAAGATTTGGGCCCTTATTTTGTCATTCTCCGATATACACACCTTGCCTTTACAAAATAAAATCCTATTTTGAATAGCAAAATCCATTTCGGTCTTTCCCTGATTTGAGAAATCTTACATACATGAATCGACCCCATAAAGTACTTATTGCCAATACTTTCTGAAAAAAGGATCGGACTCATATAGTCCTTGGAGAGACTGAAACAACCATTAGGGGAGTTCTGAGCTCCAAAAGACCCTTTAAGAATTTGTGCAAGATGTCTTTTATATTATTAAAATATTATAACACTAATACTTTTGACTTGCCATAACTTTTTAATTATAGCTCAGAAGTATGTCATCTAAGATATCAATGGAAAGCCCTTGTTGAGCACTTTTTAATGCACCAAACTTTGCTAAATTTGGACTTACCACTAAAAAGTTATGCCATTTTTAGTGTGGAATCAAAATGTGGACTCAAAAAGTTACGTTACGTAGATTTCAAATTTGATTGCTTTGATTGGTCCATGTGTAAAAAAAATTTGAGAAAAAATATAAAAAGAATCTTTACAAAGGGTCTTTTTGGAATTTAGAACTCCTCTAATGCCTGGTTCTATAACAGTAAAGCATGTGAAAGATTCAACTAGTTTAGTCATATTTGTTACATTTCTATACTTGGCAAATTGAGGCCAACTTTGTTTTAGACTTAGAGTTTGACTTTTCAAAGTTATATTGTCTTTTCTGATTTCAGAAGCCAGGATCCCCTCATCTCTTGCATTCAATCACCTTGGCTTGGGGGTGAAGTGGTTAGGGTATTGACTAGCCATTTCCTATTGGTTGGGTGGTTTTGCTCCATAGGTGTCCTTTTGGTTGCATGTAACAAAATCTAAGGAAATCTTCACTTGGCGATTGTAATAGTGTGTGTGCGCATCTTGCTTTTTTGGGTGAATTTTGTAACTGCTTTTTGTGGCCTTGCCATAGGCAATACTATGTGTTGAGGTTAGCCATTGGAGCTCGAAAAAGTAATTGTAAAGGATTCACAACAAGACAAACTAGTGATTTTTGTCGTGTTTTGCGATGTAGAATTGCGAAACATAATTTCGTCCCATTTCGGAATGTCAGAGGATATGACGGAAACCATTTGAGAAGATATGTTGAAAAGGTTTTGTCGAAATTCAACGCATCAGAATTTGACATATGTAGGATTTCGACTCTCGGACTGGTGCTAGATTGAAATTCAAAATGAGCTGTTGGAATATGACAGATGTTGGTTTCCAACACCCACCTGGATGTCGACATGGACTTTCAAAGACATCATCCATGTGTAATACCAAAAAAATTAGATGTCAAAAATCAATAGATTATTACTAGTGTCGAAATCCGACACCATCTACAATTTTCCAACAGACAGAGAGCATTTGAAACTTTATCAAAAATCATTTGACAATTTTTTTAGAGTTTTTCTATCCTGACGGATTTCGATGGATTTTTACTAGTGTCATTTTTTGACATTTCCTACAGTTTTTTGATGGACAGAGAGCAATTCAAAATGTTTCAAAAATTATCCAACATATGGCCAACATATGTCCAGTGGATTTTTTAGATTTTTTTGGGACTACGACAGAGTCCGACGTAATTTATTTATGATGGATTTCGACATCCGCATGTACAATTAGAAAGAAATCATTGTATTTTGCGCATTATTTATGCACACATTTAGTCGAGGAAAAGAGCTGATGGAGATCGATAAGGCAATTTTTTTATCGAATACGGATTTCATAATGAGGTTACTGATGATATGAAAATGAGGTTATATTCTCTTTTTTTGTCAAAATTTTAAGTGTTCCATCAAGATGCCTTTCAGAGGCATAGGGTTTCGGAACGAGCGTTTTGGAACTCAACATTCTGAAATCCTAAATCCACTAGAAAGGACCTCTAGATATTCCATTTTCTTTCACTCCATGAACTTTAAGGTGTATAAATTCTCATATCTTTCTTTTTAAACATTCCATGTGCAAGATCTACATTTGACCTCTCAATTAAAAGTACAATTGTCTTCCATCCAACGAAATCACCATAGCAACCTTGGGAAGGTAGCTATTGTTGTAGAGTTTTGGACTAGGATGCAAGGAATGTAGAAAAGTCAAGAAGTGGTTTCCAAGGGCATTAATAAGTTCAAAGTTTGAGATAGAAAAATGGAAGATTTTTTATCTACTTGCTCTCGACTATTTTAGAAACAAGCATGATTCTTTCATGTGTAAGTTGGATAGTTCTAACTCCACATTCATATAAGCATATAATAAACTTGAATGGGAGTAAGTAAACCATTCTCAAAGGACACTTATCTCCATGAAAAAGAATTTTGTTGAATTGGATCTAAGAATTGGACATGCATGAAAATTACATTCTATTCACTCACAAATCACAAGTCATCAATAGAAACATGTACTCGGCCTTTTATGAAAATGATTACAAAGCATACAATGAATCTAAACTATGTTTCAAACGTATAAAAATTACATTATATTCACTCACAAATCGCAAATCATTAAAATTCAAACAATAAACCAAATTCTTAAACAAAGTATTATGTCTTACATATTGTGAGACTTTTTCTCATGTCCAACACACACACACACACACACACACACACACACACACATCTAATCAAGAAACGTTCTCATGATTTACTTGCCTCTTTCAGTCACTATGATCATGATGAACGAACTGTCGTGAGTTCTTTTGATCAGACTTCGTACAACACTCTTAATGTTAACAATGAAAAAATTCGTGTGAATAGTCTTCTGACCCCCTCAATATAGTTGTCACTAATAACAGGTATGAAGAGTTGAAGGCCATGAAATGATCATGAGTTAACTACTCGTTGATGCTTAACTTTCAATAACGAGGTGTCCTTTGAAGTGTATTACACTTCGAGTATTTCTAATATAAATGGTATGATGGGTTTAGTTATATGACTTGGGTTAGACTTGTCTGTTAAAGTCTACATATATCTATTTGTGGATGACATTGCCTTGACAATGTGAAATTGACATTGCAATAAAGGGATGGTGTTCCGATAAGCATTCTGATACAACAACACCCGCCGCAATTTGCGATGTGAATCGCGAGTTTAATTTTTTTAATTTGTCGTGGACTACGAAAAAACACATCGCTATAAGGTCGTCAGAATCCGACGTCCCTAAAACCTGTCGCAATCCGACACACATAAGTTGCTGGAATCCACAACCACACTTTCCGGTCGATGGAAGTGAATCCGACGTGGACGTCGCATTGTGACGTCCGACGACTATAAATCCAGAATGATCCAGAAAATTGTCCGACGGATGTCCGACGCCCATCCGACGTCTACTTGAATGTCGGATTCCGACGTCCTAAATACACGTCGGAATCCGACATCTGTTAACAGAATGATAAAAAATAAGGTCTGACGTGTGTCCCGACGTCTATGCGACGTGTGTCCGACGCGTTTGGATGTCGGATTCCGACGTCCCAAATTAGGTTAAAAAAATAAAAAATGCGTACAAAATAGCACGTGCATTTTTATCAGGCTGTTCTTGGAGTTGGGTTCTTGGAGAAGCGATGTTTCGGAATTGTTTTTGAAACAATATTTTTGAGTTGCATTCAACATTTGGATCAAACAACAAGCTAAACATGAGGTACTTTTCATTCTTAGATTACTTTTCATTCTATATTTTATTGCATTACTTCATGTCTAAATTGTATTGCTTTATGCACATCATAAATTTCATTTAGATTTCTATATATGATATTGATTCTTGAGTTCTTAGTTGGTTATTACGTCAATCCACATCTCGAAATTCGACATTGCAATTTTTGAAAAAAAACCATTGCACATATAAAAGCAATGGCAATATAGCACAATCATTTGCAATAATAATATTTTCATAATATCAACTAGTTTATTACAAAATTGGTGCATTGATGTCGCATGAGTCTTTCTAGATCTAACATCAACTAAAACTTATAAACCGAATCTACTCGTCATCGTCATGATGTCCAGTTTGCATGAACACAAGCAAAAAGAACTACATCAATATTTAATGCTTGATCGTATTAAATTAAATAAAATTGACGTCGGAATACAAACCACATTAGTATGAAAACTAATACTTACATTTGGAAGATGACCCTCGCTCTTTAGTTTGTCGACTAATGCGTCATATGATTCCCTGAAGGCAAATTCGTACTCCTCCTTAGTTGGTAGACGTCCATATTCCACCAACTATCCATGCATTCAATTTAAGTTGAAATTAATTTAGGGCTACATTGGAGCAGCTAGTCATAATGCATATTAAAAAATTAAAGCATATGAAATCAAAGATAAACTATAAGAGTAGTGTAGGTTCACTTACCATGCTTGCTTGCAATCCCGCCTTTCCGCTCGAGCCCAACCTAGGATTGCCTATCCCATGCATTCTAATGGCCACGGCCATTTTTTATTATAATCTTCGTCAATCTATATTTGTCAACTATGGAATTTGTTTAATGTGTGTAGCCAATATATCGAATGTGATTCCACGGAGTTGATCCATCCGTGTTTAGTTACAATCAACGTTAAGTTTTGATAGATATGAGAAAACAAAGAATGAAACAAATTGAAGAGACAAACACAATTGGAAAAAAGAGTAATCAACTTGATTCTAATGATTATGATGATGAGGTGCAACACGATGAAGCAATGCACAACATGTTTGAATCTTACTTTGAAACAAATGAGAATGATGATATGCATGCATCTTCTAATGAAAACGGAGGTCATGAACAATTTGAGATGGATGAAGACGAGATTCTGGAGCATCCATCAATTCTTATTCTAAACCTTCAGCAACATACAAATGGAGTGATCGTAGCGTGACATCTTTATTCGGGTACTTAACACATAACACAACTATTGTACTTTATAGCGTATTTACATTAAGTTAATTTTTTTTTCTTTTCTAACAACTCATATTGCTCTTTTTTTAGGTTGTTTCATCGAATACTTCCGAAAGAAAGTGTGATACCTAAAACACGAAAAGAAGCACGAAATATGATGATCATCCTTGGAATGGATTACGACACAATACATGCATGTCCAGAAGACCATGTTCTATATAGAGGTGAGCATTAGAAAAGCTTCAATGTCCAATGTGTAACGCTTCACGTTTTTTAGATGACATACAAGGAGATAAAGTGCCACAAAAAGTGTTACAACATTTTCCAATTATCCCACGATTGCAAGGTTTATTGCGATGTAAATATTTGGCACAACTAATGGATTGGCATGTCAAAACTCGATCTACGGATGATGTGATGCGAGTACCAAGTGATTCACCTGCATGGAAACATATTGAAGACCAATGGCCCACGTTTAAAAATGAACCTTGTAATTTGAGATTTGGCCTTGCTATGGATGGTGTAAATTCTTTTAGCGTTCAAGTGTCAACTTTGTCCACATGGCCAGTTGTGCTCATTGATTATAACATACCTCCATGGTTGAGTATTAAAATGGGACACTTGTTATTGGCTTTATTGATTCCAGGAAACTACAAGGCTAAGAACATAGACGTGTATCTTGCACCTTTGGTCGATGAATTGTGCATTATTTGGAATGGTATTTACGCTTACGACATCTCGAGACCTTTACAACGAAGGAACTTTGTTGTTCGTGGAATTCTAATGTGGACGATGCATGATGATGCATGACTACCCCAGTTTAAGCAAATGTTCAGGTATCTATATAATGAATCTAATCCATTTTGGGGTTTAACGTTTGAGTATTTAACTAAGCTTATGTTCAATTTGGTTTATGAACTATGAAGTTTAAACACATTGGGTTACAACACATGTTATATTTGTGGACCACTTTTGGAGGGTTGACAAAGCACAAATATGTTGAAAAAAGTGGTGTATGAAAATCATCACAAATACTTGCCGCCTGATCATCCTTTTCAAAAGTTGAATAGGCAATTTTTTGGAGGGCGAGGAGGTAATCCTCTTACAACACCGGCCCCATGCATGGGAATACCGGAATGGCATGGTGAATGGCTTAAACATCACGACGTTAATTCTTCATGGACTGAATCCATTGATGGTATGAAATGGTTGTCTATTTTTCATAAATTATCCTATTGGAGGAATTTATTGATAAACCATCTATTGGATCCTATGCACATATTTAAAAACGTCGACGAATCCTTATGGAACCACATCATTGGCATAAATGACAACTCCACAGCTCGTAAAGATCTAAAAGCGGCCAATGTGAAAAGACCCTATTGGATTCAATACACCGAAGGTGGAGATGAGATTCTACCTAGTGTGTCGTGGATTCTTACAAAAGAGCAACTCTCATATGCTAAACATGTCATAAAACGAATGAGAACTCCAACATGCTATACACATTCTTTATGCAAATCATTTACCAAAGATGATAAATTAAGTGGATTGAAATCACATGATTGGCATAAGATGTTGCAATTCATACTTCCACTTTCTATTCGAGGTCTCTTCAACGATGACGTACGTCATCGATGATTAGGTTTGTATATATTTTTTAAGCACTTGTATAAATATGTGTTATTTCAATATTTTTATGTGTTAAACAACCTAATGTATATCAATCTTGCAGGTGGATTTTCTCAAAAGAAATAAAAAATAGTGAATTGGATTCCATGAAAATCCAAATGATTGAAATGGTATGTTTGTTGGAAAGAGATTTTCCAGCTTCCTTTTTGGATATACAAGTTCATCTTCCAGTGCATTTGGTCGAAGAAGTATCAATTGCGGAACCTGTGCACACGAGATGGATGTTCTGCCTTGAGCGCTTTATGAAAGTTTTGAAGGGCTTTGTGAGACAAAAGGCAAGGCCAGAGGATAGCATTGCAAAAAGTTGGCTTTACATAAATCTTTGTTTTATATCACCGAAATAATCTCACAATTGCATCCTGCAAGTCCAAAAATGTGGTGTGAAGAAGAAGATGAACGTGTTAAGGGTCAAGTACTACAAGGAAATGGTGTGCAAAAGAGACTTTCACCTCAATTAAAAGAGAAAATTGACACGTTCAGATTATATAATTGTGGACAAATAAAAAAGTGGATTTCAAAGTATGAAGAAGCCAAAAAGGAAAGAAACATAACATTGAAATGAAGAAGAAATATCAATCGAAGAAGGAGGAGGGTGTTGAAGAACGACAAACCTTTGGAGCCTTTACCTTCAAAATGCTCTCGTGAATGAGTTTTTAATACGATGCTAAAAGCATTTGAAAACGAAAAAGAAGTGATCGAATTAGAATGGGAATTTGTTCAGGATGTGGATGGAAGGTTAGTGTAATATTGTTTTTGTGAAGTTTTGTTTTTGTACTACTCAATATATGAATAATATTTCTAATTACACACATTTGTTTTTTTTTTGTGTGTGTTTTAGTATACATCATACACGGCCATGTGGGTCTACTAGGACACCATTACCGTGTTGAGAGAGCTGACAACAAGCGACGTACATATGATTGTGGTATAATGGCCAACTTTCAACAAGAGAGTCATTCTAGTGCAAGAGACCCTAATGCCATTTCGGACGACCTAGACTATGTCGGCACATTGCAACATATTTATGAAGTCGATTACGAGGCTAACGACAAATACTTTATTTTTGACGTAAAATGGTTCAAGGTCATCTATCGTGGAAGCAATGCCATGATTAGAAATGATAATTCAAAGTTTTTTCAAATTGACTCAACAAAATGTATATCGATAGACTCTCATGAATTTATGTATCAATCTTATAAGACTAACTTAATTTTTTTTTATTCTTTGGCAGATTATATTCCATCCAAATCGAATGTGGTATGCGATCCAATTTAATGCAAGAAAACGACGTGTGTTTGAAGGAAAAGATATTGTTGAATTGGATACACACACGACGAACCACCACCCAATTTCGATGACGTTTTGGAAGAACCTAAACCACTCATCCAAATTTCAAATGATGTCAAAATGATGGGAGAAGAAGGTACAAATGGAAATGATGAAATTCTTATGATCATACAAGACCAAATTGGGGGTAATTTGAGGCCCCCACCTTTGGATGAGATAGAATTAGAAGAAGAGGAAATTGAATATGAGGGTAGCTCACATCATCAAAGAGACACGATCGGAAATCTACGATTATATCTAGACCTAGATTCAGATGAGTGTCAAGACTTGTGTGATGACGAGAATGACGTAAATGATGAGAATGATCTATGATTATTAATACTTAGATTCACTTGCACTCATTTTTTTATCATCGCAATACTTTTTATGTATACTTTTATAGATAGAGTTGAATGTGATAATTATAATACCCGAACCTTGCAGTTATGTCTTATTTCAGAATGTCATCACATATTCCCTCCCTGCAACATGTAGGTTTATCCATGCAAGTTGGAAAGATTAAAACCTCACCTTTAACGGGAGAAAAGTAAGGTCTACACACCTTCCTAGGATTGGGAATGTTAATTATCTACATTTCACCTTTGCCTATTAACTAATTGCTAGTGTATGCGGTAAAATACGATATTGCTTTGAACAAAATGAAAATGATGAATTACATTTAATTTCTTACTATGTAGATAACATATTCCAATAATAAAAAAAATTAAAACAACACAAACTCATCGGTAAACTCACTTGAAGGTTAAGTGCAAACGTGCAATTGCTCGCTCTTTAAACGCTTGCTCTCTTTTTTAAAAATTTTTTGTCACATGCACAAGCAATAAAAAAATAACAGTATAGTACACAATTGAACCATTATTATAAGCAAATTCTTCTAATCTACCTCAAATTCTCTCATTTTATGCTTGCTCATTTCTCTTTCTCTCTCTCTCTCTCTCTCTCTCTCTAATTACAAATCTAACATACATTAATTATCATTAAACATTATCTATTCATCTACTACCCTAAATCTCTCTCTCTCTCTCTCTCTCCCTCTCTCTCTCTCTCTCTCTCTCTCTCTCTCTCTCTCTCTCTCTCTCTCTCTCTCTCTCTCTCTCTCTCTCTCTCTCATCTTAAGTTCAAAATGCAAGACACAACAAATACACACTTCTTCCCTCTTTCCCCCCCCCCCCCCCTCTCTCTCTCTCTCTCTCTCTCTCTCTCTCTCTCTCTCTCTCTCTCTCTCTCTCTCTCTCAAATCCTAAATCTTAAATCAATGTAAAATGCTAAACATGGTCACAAACACACACACACACACACACACACACACACACACACACATTCTCTCCCTCTCTTTCATCTATCATTCTTAGTCTTAAGTAAATATAAATCTAACAATCTTACTACCATAAACTATGTATTTATCCATAATCTTAAATTCTAAATCAATGCAAAATGTTAAACACCACACACACACACATCTTCTCTCTCTCTCTCTCTCTCTCTCTCTCTCTCTCTCTCTCTCTCTCTCTCTCTCTCTCTCTCTCTCTCTCTCTCTCTCTCTCTCTCTCTCTCTCTCTCACACACACACACACACACACACACACACACACACACACACACACACACACACAAACACACACACATAACAATCTATTACTACCCAACACTATCTATATATATTTGTCTATTAACCTAAATTATAGATCAATGCAAAATTCAAAACACACACATCCTCTCAAACACACACATAAACTATCTTAAATAATTCTAACACTATCAAAAATCAATCTATTATAAACACTATCACAATCTATTATAACTCTCTCTCTCTCTCTCTCTCTCTCTCTCTCTCTCTCTCTCTCTCTCTCTCTCTCTCTCTCTCTCTCTCTCTCTCTCTCTCTCTCTCTCTCTCTCTCTCTCTCTCTCTCTCTCTCTCTCTCTCTCTCTCTCAAAACAAACTAACAAACACCAACCTAAAACAAACAAACAAAAATCAAGCACCAACCTCAAGAGAAGGCGCTGGATTATGCGAACACGAAAAACCAAACAAACATCGAAATTCGATGTCTTTAAAACACTTCGGATTCTGACGTTCGCGCCCATTTAGGCTCAGACGATAGGTCCCAGAAGCCATGGACAGGCTTTTGGATTGCCGACATGGACGTCGGATCTCGCCGTCCGTCAAACTACACGTATTTTTTTTTTGAAAGAACATGCCACGCCATATCCACGTCTGAATGTCGAAATCCGACATGTTGGATTCCGACGTGCCTTTCAAAAATTGGTTGCCGCCCATATTTCCCAATCGCCGGACTTTGATTTGTGAATTTTTTACTTAACGTCGTATTCCGATGTGTCGAATTGTGACGGATCATGAAATTTTTGAAAATATGTTGGACGCCCATGTAGAAATCTGCGCGATATGTTATTGTGTGAAAGGGTAATGGCAGATAGTTTTCAACTCTACTTTAAACCTAGTCTGGATGTTATTGTCTACTTAAGTCTTACTTATGTGATTGCTGACTTTCAAACACTGAGTATACATTGTTAGCTTTATAAATTTTTAACTTTGAGTAGAGCTGAAGCAATGTTTGACTTTTTACTCATGATATGGACAAAATTAGCTTCAACTCGGAGCTTTTGCTAGTTGTTAGGTTTGGTCAATATGATATCTTTGACTGTGATGACTCTATACGAATTTGATTTACTTTAAGATTCGTATGCCTGGTATTGTGGTGATAATGTGCAGTTTTGTTTAGATTTGTTAGGTTCAAAAACGCACACACCACTCATGTGTTGGAGAGGACTCCCTAAAAAAATTTATCATACTTGGCTAGATTTGCCTTGACAAACTATTATTATATCCTGAGTATTTATCTCTATTCTAGGATGCTATTGAGAAATCTTAGGACATACTTGATGGCATCTTTCTTGAGAAAATTACAAAGCATACAATGAATCTAAGCTATGAATCAAACGTTATATTCACTCACAAATTGCAAATCATTAAAATTGAAACAATAAACCAAAATGCTTAAACAAAATCATATGTATTACATATTGCGAGACTTTTTGTCTCACTCACACACGCACGCACGCACACATGCACGCACACACATCCGAACAAAAAGCTACACTACAAAGTACTACTCTTCGTCAGATGCACTATAATCATCACCACCCATAGATGTTGTTGAAGTTAATCTCCCTTCACCCTCTGATCCATCTAAATAGTTGAAATTTTTATATCCTACTACTCTCTATTTTTCTTTCAACTACAAATGGAGTTCTACAGAAAAACAATGGAATATACACAAGCGAAAACACCAAAATTTGCAACACTACAAAGTTACTCACAATCACCTACTCGCAAATTTACACGAAGTTTTGCAAGAGGCAAAAAATGAAAAATATCAAACATACATGAAATCTCGTCATTTTGGCCTTCTCAACACTTGTAGAAATACATTAATATTGTATTTCTACAAATATCAAGAGATGATAACAATAGTCTGCTCATGATCAACTTCTACATCATTTTATAAATGGTCATGAACTATAATAAAGCTTTGTTAGTCATAATAGCTACCATCTTTTATAAGATCGGTTAATTGAACAGTTAGTCAGAATATTACAAGATGATTAGTTGGTCAATAAATAGTGACTAAATACCAATATGAAAAGTGATTTGGAGATGAAGAGATTGATCATTGAGAGGTGATTGCAAGAGAGTTTACATTGTGCAAATTAGTGTGAGACACAAAGTGCTAGGCACGATCCTAAGCTATCTCATGACAAAAATTGTAGTGATCTGTATTCTAACTTAGTCTGCACACCAGATTCATAAAAAATCATTGTACTCAGCTCACTTAATTGAAGCATAGTTACGATTTTTTTGCACATTATCGTGTCTTGAATTATCTGATTTTATTCACTCTTTCTTGTTTTGATAACACACTACAATCATCATTCTCATTACAAATTCCAAATTGATAATGTCTGGTTGTCTACGGCACCTCAAAAAGGTAGTAGAACGGATGTCATTGACTCCTATGTTACCATCTATGTTGAGTTGCTCTTGAGTCTAGGTACCAAGAATCGATATCTTGATTTACTTCGACCCTGGACCAGATTTCAACCCTGAGGAAAAATTCGACCCAGAGTGAAAATCTGACCCAGACTGCATGTTGCTCCTTTTGTCAAGATAATCTAAATGTGTAGATCTGTTTGATCTAAGCTTCTGATTTTTGAAATATAGAAGTTGTGTATCCGACTTTGAGTCTGAGGAGGTTGCAGATTCTCTGAATTCCTCTTGTAGAAGCATCAAAATTACTCTTGGAAGAGTGAGGTGCTCCTTGGTCAAAATTGCCAAGACCCAATTTTCATAGACTTTAGGAAGGTTTGATAGTAGATTCATAACAGCTTTGGAATATTCAATGATTGAGCCAATTGCAGCCATTTGCTCTAGAAGGATTTTGAATGTGATGAGATGGCTTGAGACACTTTCTGCTTCAGACATCTTTATGTCGATGAATTTCGTCCTCAAATATAATTTGTTGTGGTATCCTTGATACCATGCAGAGTTGCTAGGATGTCCCATGCATCTTTGGTAGTCTAAGTAGTACTGATGTGAACTATTTGAGTGTCTCTAATGTTGAGAGTCATGTAGGCAAATGCCTTGCCATCTTGGTGCTAGTTGCTGTATCACCCTCTGGTTTAAAAACTATGCCATCACCGATGTCCCACAGTTCCTTGGATAATAGTATGTTCTTCATTTTAAACTTCCAGAGATGGTAGTTACTTCCATCGAGCCTCTCGATGACAGAAGAGCTAGTAGGTAGATCCATTCTGGTTGAGTGAGATCGTTGGTAGATACAACGATTTCAGAATACTGTTGGCTGCACACTTGCTAGAACAACGACTTCATAGAGACAAGTCTTGATAATCCGCAAACAACGTACAGATTACTAAACTACTCGCTCTGATACCATGTCCAAAATCAGTTTGGAATTAGCGGAAGTTGGTGTTGAATTTCACACGTGTGGATTGTCCACTACATGTACTTGTGATCTCCTAAGGTGTGTAGATGCACCAAGATCAAGACTAGATTGAGATTCAAGATCAATCTTGAATCCTATGGCAAAAACACACTACTACATGCATTCAATCACTTCCAACTCTCACTCACACGTGTGGGAAGTATTCAAAAAATAATCTAAGTAAAAACAAGCTGCTCTCCTCGGGTAGAGAGAGAAAATGCATCAAGAGCTCTCGGGTAGAGAGAGAAAGCTAGAAATCCAATAACTCACAAAATCCATGAAATCGCCAAATCAATTGCATTCAAAATGAGGAGTACAATGATACTAGTAGGTCCACGAGCTACCACTATGCTTAACTATGATTGGACCATATTTTGTCACCTCTTGATCCTATTGGATCATTGATCTATGCACCCCTTAATTCTATTGGACTATATTCAAGCACACCTCAATTTCCTATTGGACCTCACAAGGTTCCACCTCTAAATCCTATTGGACCTCTTGGAATTCATCAAACAAAAACTTTACACTTGTCTACACTCTAATTAGCAAGTGTTTAGCCTCTTACTCTATTTTGGCTCAATAGTGGCATTACAAGTAGAAATGCATAATTTGCCATCTATGCCAAATTTATTCCTATCAACATCCTACACCTAGATGCTTGATGTAAAAAACATAAGACCCCTATATCTAACATAGATAATCTTTTTCAATTCTTCACAGTTGGGAGCGAGCTTGGTGCATGGATCAAAAGTGCCACAGTTAGTAGCAAAACATTAAAAAATGAATGAATCATAAATGCGCAATGGAACAACAACTAAGTGGAGACAAAATGTACTTTGATTAATATCAACAAGGAGTACAGTCGCATGAAGTGAAAACTTCAGCTAGTTGAGCGTGATCACGTTGGCTATAGAATGAGAGCTTTGATCATTGTGTGTGATAACACATGCAACGGAACTATCTGAATGAATTGATAGAAACAATTATCAAATGTTTTACATATCATAAGATTATCAGAATCCTTGAAGAAGTTTTCTAATAAAGATACATTCAAACTGATTCCAAATTCATAACACCTTTGGAAACATTTGTCCAAGTAATCCAAATGATCAATGACATTGCCATACAAACAGGAATCATCAAGAAGATCTTCATAAATCAATCTAAATAATAATAGCCTTCGTCATTACCTTCTAAAAGCCTGCTGGTGAATTTTTAAGTCCAAACGACATAACCTTATCCATGTAGGCACCCCACTTTGTGATAAAAGCCATTTTTTCCCTGTCTTTCCTGTTGTATCCACTAAAGCCATCAAGAAAGCGATACAATACATGCCCTACCACTTTATCCAATATCTGCTATTAAAACGACAATGGAAAGTGATATTTTATAGTGAAAGAATTAAGTTTGTGGTAATCCATGCAAACTCGTAAGTTTCCATCCTTCTTTGGCACAAATACTATAGAGCTTAACCAAGGTGTATAATCAATGGCATAAAGAAATCCCACCTTTACTCATTTTTCAATTTTAGCTGTCACTCGATCTACATGCTTTGGATTCATCCGATACCTTTGTTGTCGAACCGGTCTTTAATGATAACATCAATCGTGTGTTGATATATTTATTTTGGGACACTCCGTAGTTCATCATAAGACCATGCGAAGGCAGCCTTATACTTTTTAAACAATTCTATTGTTCGCATAATAAAATCTGGATCGTGGTGAGCCCCAATGGATACATATTTTGGGTCATCATCCGTCCCTAGATTAATTTTTATCACCTTTTCCTAGATACATGTGTGGGATTCAGTCACGCTGGTCCCTCCTCCAATGTTTTGGATTTTTTAATGATTTGCAAAAAACTTCTCGACCATTGTTCCCTGTTCACATCATCCATTGTCTCATGATTATTCACCTGGTCCACTTCAGATGAATGAGGATCCACTGCTTTCGCAACAAATAGTTTGATCACCGTGGATAGATGTGCTTCCCCCACTGGTATATAATCGGGGAACAAACTTGTCAAGTGTAAATCGTCTTTTGATTTCTCTGACATTGGCTGAAAAAGTAATTCCTCAACCGTTTCAATGCCAACTAGCCATACCGCAGAGTCAATCCTTTCTCGATGAGTTTGCACCTGAATTTCCGTCCCTCTACAGGAATAATAACCACTCTTGTCGCCCAATCATGTACAGCTTTTGCAGCTCTTAGCCAGGGTCTTCCCAATAAAATGAGGTATATGTCTACTCCCTTGGGTAGTCTCATAACAAAAAAATTCAATAAGAATTACAACCTTTTGATATTTATCGGCACCTTTCGGATTTTCCCTACTGGGGAATCCTACGTATGATTAGCCATACAAATAACTAATTGACTCTTTTGTAACGGTATATATTTTTTAATTTGCTATATGTATCTTCCAAAATATTATTTACTCTCGCTCCGCCATCAATCTGAACACCTCTAATGTTAAGATCTTGAATGTTAATCTCCAGTGTTGGAACAATATCTTGTTTCGTTGATTGCACAATGGTATTAACCGATGCTGAAGGTAATCCTTTAGGTCATGTAAATCCAGACAATTTAGCATGTATCGACTCTGCCAAGTAAGGCCCACTTTGAATCAGCTAACCCACCGTAACTTGAAAATTGGAATTGATGACAAAGTTTGTGATCTAATCAGCCACAATATCAACCAATTTTTGAGAATTTTTGGGTCCTTGTGGCTACTGCAATTGATTCAAGACCTCCTATGTGACCTTGGCAATTTGACCTACATCCATGTTAGAAGTTCTACTTGTGCTTGACCCTACATCCTCAGTAGGTATGTCCTACCTAATCGCCTTCCCTTTGTCTTTCTAACAGAGGGACCGCTTGAACATCCATCAAGAGCAGTTCTTCGACCGTGACTACTTGTGTCGGTGCTTGTTGTTCAGGCCAATTTGCTACTCCTAGATTTTGATGTTGATTTTGCATCAAATTTTGATCATTAAAATGATTATTTATTCGGGGTGGAGGCAGTTTACCGTTGCATTATCGTTGATATAGAACGCAATTGAAATACCTGCGTCCCATTTGATTGCAAAAGTTACAAACATTCACTGACAAATCTTGACGATACCACATTGGTCTATGAAATCTGTGGCCCTTGTTGATAAGGTGCTGATCATTGTTGTAATTGTGGTTGTGGTGGCTGTTGTTGTTGCGTTTGCACTATAAACGCCCCTATATTTTTTACAGCCTGCAATCTTCTACAATCATTAGTCCAATGATTGTACATTTACAAATAACACAATACCATGTACCATTGAAACACTCATTGATATTGATCCTTATCCTTTCCCTTCTTTTTATGTTTTTTTAAATATTTTTCCCTCATCTGAAGAGGAAGAATCATCGTTAGAACCTGTAGAATTGGAAGATGCAGAATCTGTATCGGAATCCAAATCTGATGAATCACTTTGCCTATGGTGTTTGCAATGACGACGATACTTCTTCTGAGTCTCTTCCTTCCCCAATTGCTGAGCCACTTCGACAATCTGTTCCAATCCATGACCGTGCAACGATGTGGTTCCCCTCCTGAGAACCTTATGCAACCCATGTCGAAAGTACTTGACACGTTTTATGTATCTGGTGAAGATTTGAATTTTTTTGGAATTTTTACGCGGGTTTTTGGAATTTTTATGATTTTTTTTTTTATGATTTTTGCAATCTGCTTGGAACTAACTCTCACAGGCTTCTATGCAGGTCTGGGATAGTACCCTGGAGCTGCTGCCAGATATGCAAGGGTTACCTCTCACTGGTTTTGGAAAAAACAAATTCTGATGGAAATTTTGGCTCTTTTTCCCTCCAAAATGCAGATTGGTATGTTTTTTGGGTTTTCTCAGGTTTTGGGGGCCCAAGTCTATTATTCTTTTTACAACTCAACTTGCATGCTCATTGGGTCATGGGCTTATACGTGCAAGATGCCATGCCCTCGCAACATATTTTATTGGCCAGTATTATCTATTTACAATATGTCGGGAATACCCCCAACAACAATCGCCCGTATGTGGTTGTCCTACGGTTGGTTTAACTTAACTACTCATCATCCGAGTGCGACCTTTCCATTTCGACTAACAATCTTTGAAAACATCCTTTCCATCTATCTCTTGTCCTACCTCTTCATTACTTTAACAATTCGTAACCATTCCTACAACGACTTATCCTAATTCATTTGTTTAGCTACGTTACCACAACTAAAAATCTAAATCCCTAATAAATCTTACAGTTTACAAATACATTACAATGGACCAAATTGGCCTAATGCTATGTGCTCACACATGTGAAGCTAAGGTGGCAAGATGATATGGTAGGCCTCTTGAAAACTTGTTCTCCCTCTAAACTATGCTTTACAACGACTAATCTGGTGCACGCTATGGCAAATTTTGAAACAAAATTGACAAATTTTCATAATTGTTTTGATGCATGTCACTTTTCTATGTGTGTGTGTGATTCTAAAAATTAATTTTTTTACACAATGTCTCTCTCTCTCTCTCTCTCTCTCTCTCTCTCTCTCTCTCTCTCTCTCTCTCTCTCTCTCTCTCTCTCTCACACACACACACACACACACACACACACACACACACGAAACTAAAAACACAAAACAATCACTCTATTTGTTTTTTAACAGTTTCTTTTGCGCTCTTTCACTCACATATAAATTCAAAAATCTCTCTCATTCTAACACAATTTAGAAATATCTCAAAACACAATTTTCTTTCTCATTCTAAAACACACACGCACCCATAAACAATTTCTCTTTCTTTGCAACACACACACACACACACACACACTCTCTCTCTCTCTCTCTCTCTAACAAATTGTAGAAATCTCTCTCCCTCACCCTCATACACAATTTCTTTCATATACATATACATACATATATATATATATATATATATATATATATGTCTCTCATGAACCAACCGAAAAACACAAAGTAGCCACTTTGTCACTTTTTCTATCACAATTTATCTATTTGTTTCTCATACAATCTCTCTCTCTCTCTCTCTCTCTCTCTCTCTCTCTCTCTCTCTCTCTCTCTCTCTCTCTCTCTCTCTCTCTCTCTCTCTCTCTCTCGCACACACAAACATGAAATTTAATCTTGTTCAATTTTCAAAATTAAAAAAAAACTAACAAGCTACAAATTTACCAAAATCCAAGCTCTAAGCTCCAAACTGCAAGATCGCTCCAAGGTCGATTGTCACTCCAAGGTCAGTGGTTGCTCAAAATCTCTACAATGTAAGATTGAAAATGATTTTGTTGGAGAGGAAAAATGAATACAGTGTCAAGTTCCTTGAACTCTAGTACAAATGTCAAATGACTTTTCCGTGGATTGATCACATAGATGTGGAATCCGATAGACATGTCAACCTACGTGTTGTAGTCACATCAAAAGTGTGTGCCACGTCCTTGCCAGCTCGCGTGTTGAATTTCGATCTAACTTAAATGTCAAATTTCAACACCCATTTTTGAATTCATTTGTTGTCATTGCTTCCGTTCTACCAGAGGCTGTTGGAGTTTAATTTTAGGGGAGTTTGTCATAGATGCTGAAATTCGACATTGTTAACATTTTCTAAAATCCGTCGAAAACTGCACGTTTTGTTGCAGTGGCAGTGGTAGGGGCAATTCCTTTTAGACTCGTGTAGATGACCGACTGTTTGGCTTTGAGACCACATGTAGTGTCGATGTCCCAAGGCATTGGGACTTGAGCAGTTCCCCAACACAAATTTGCTTAAAAAAGCCAACTTAGAAATCCATTCCAAAAGGTGACAAAGTCAAAGAAAAGTCATTTATGAAAAATCCCAAAGGCATAGTGGTCACCAAACTCACTAAATGGCGTAGCGACGGGCCCAGTGATGGTGGCCTCGACCCTTTGGCATTGGCCAAATGAAAATGTTGTTGTAATAATTCTTTCACTCGGACCTGTTGCAGAGGTGAAACCGAAACAATTATCATCCTTAATGATCAACTTTATTCAATCAACGAGAGATTAGATTCGTTATGAACTAATTGATCTAAGGGTTGCCAACTCATGTTGGTCATAGGGCTCGGCTTGTGTTAATAAATGGAGCTAAAACTTGGGGATTGGATTCCTTGGCATTGGTTGAGCTACTCAAGTCTTTATCTAACTATCTTTCCTTATAATTATGGGTTTAGCTGACTAAGTTCATTGCAGATGAACCCACGAATTGGTCACTATGGTTTTGGAATTGATTCAAGCCAACCAGTTCCACTTTAAGGAGTAGTTTTGACTTTATGTACTTCCTTACTATGGGTTATGGATGACAAAAGGAGAGGATAAAGCTTGCTCCAGGTGGCATAAGATCCTAGATAGATAGAGCCCCAATAGCATTGGCTCAGGGAGCATTTCTACAGCTCAAGAAACAGCCTGTCTCTTTGCTCACACTCAGTTGTTTTCCATACAGCAGCTCTGTAGCTTTCGATTTAGAATCTTAAACTGTAAATTTGAATTGTCTTGCAAAAACAGTTACTAAGAAAAGCGCATAGATAGATCGATTGATAGCAAGCTCTTAGGTAGGGATGGAATCCATCATGGCTCTTCCTTATGGATCGATCCAGCGCTCTGTGAGTAGTAGTAGTTGTAGTAGCCTTGCTGATGAGAACAAGAGCAGCTTTTTTGGGAGCAAATGCGTTCTGAGTAGCAGCAGTTGTAGAATTGCAGTGGCAAAGAGGAGGGGCCTTGGACTGCTTGTAGTCAGGGCTAAGGGTAAGAGGAGTTTTAGTAATATGCAAGGCCGAATGCAGCAGAGTAGACCAAGACCCACCTTGCCCAAATTGGATGATGATGATAATCCCAAGTTCCTTCTCTTTGTCAAGAGCAAGAATGTGAGCTGCTGCTTCCCCCCTTCACTCTAAGTATAGCATTTCCAAGGAACGCAATAGAAACATGTTTTTTGCTATCAGATTTGTCCAGTATAGTTTGTTTCAACTAAAAATTTGCTTCACATGAAGTTTTAACCTCGTCAAGAAAACTTTCTGTACGAGTTGGTAACAATGGTTGCTATGTCATTCTATATCTGAATGAAATTCCTCTCTGTTCTAGTGAATTAGGAACAAGCAAACGTTATATGGAGATAACCCAGCTGAGCAAGAAGTATAGAAGATTCAGTTGGGTGCAAGCATATGTTTATAATATGTCCTCCAGCTGACCTAGTGAATATTGAACCTAGAAAACTTCCCCAAAGCTATAGGCTGTCTTCACCGAATAGAAAAGCAATACTTGAAAAGGAGGCTTTTACAGATAGGCAGAAAATCTTCCAAGGATAGGGAATATCTTACAAGGTTCTATGCTCAAGATAACATCCTTTCCTACGCTAGCTTTCAAGAGAGTATTGTGTTGTCCGCCAATCTTCTCATTCAATTTCCTTTTGGATGCTGCTCATTCTGTACCTTTTTTGTATGCAGGTGCCCATGTGGTACCCCCTGAGCATAGTCACTGGCGGAACTACTGCAAAAATAATGCTTGCTGCTATGAAGAATGAATGGGGCAAGAAACTATATCAAGGCACCTTGACTCGCAACCTTGCTTCAGTGGCATACAAAGTAAGTATTATTGATAGTTGAACTTTTTTTTTTAAGTTTAAGGCAACATTTATAAATTTCCGACATGAGAAATTGTCAGCAACTTTTACCTCCTTGAGGCTCAGTCCAGGAATCTTGTACTGGCTTATAAGCTGACTTTTAGCTTTTCATCATTCTATTTTCTAACTTCTTTTTTTTGAAGAACTAGTATTTTGGGTGCAATCTATTTTTGGCTGACAATTTCCAAGCATCATCGGCCATGGCAATCTTCTGAGCAAAATTTTATCTGCTCCATAGTATTAGCTGATCACAAAGTGATTCCTTGTGATTAATTAGTCCATGAAAGTTTGCAAGTTTGTCATGAAGTCACTAACTATTAGTTGTTGAGCCATTAGTAAGGGCTAAAATTCTGTATATGGATCCCTTCTGTATATGAGTAGCTCTTAATCTAGTATGTACCAAAGGCAAGTTTTGGGCATGCTGTTGAAGGCAGTACGTGAATGCTGTTAGATATACCTAGGGCATGCTATGAATAAGACTTGATCAAGTGCATTTTATCAGAGTATGCTAACAATGGCTGTGTTGAAACCTGGCTCTCGACACATTTTAGTAGCAAGCTTACTGAATTGGGGCCCAAAACACACTTGCAGGTTCTGAATGTGGGGTTCCAAATTTCTAAAACCCTAATGGACCTAGTGCCCTCTAGGGTTCCCAAGACAAGTATAAACACAACAATTCACAAGGATGTACTCAGGTGATTGGAGCACAACTCATTTTCATTTTTTGGTATGAGATCTACACCATCTCTCTCTCTCTGCAAGCAGGCCTACTTGTGGTAGGTTTGGGTTGCAAAAATCTTACTCCAGCCCAATATGCATCCAATCAGAGGTTACAAGCACTCTTCTAAGGTTCATTAGAGAGAAATTGATTATGATAAGGTTCGTAAGGTACGTGAATGGCCGTGACCTCAGACAATTCGTGATGTGAAATCCTTTTTTGGTTTCATAGGATTTTTTCACAGGTTCATTATGGACTATGCCTTAGTAGCATCGCCCCTAACGAACGTTCTTAAGGAGGTGAAGAAAAAATGTAGCCGCAGAAAAATTCCATTGATAACATGGACTAATGAAATGAATGAGAGTTTTGAGCCTCTCAAGCACTGTGTTTCTACGGCTCCAATTTTACACATTGTCGATCCTAACCGACCCGTTGTGGTGGATACAGATGCTAGTGACTTTGCTGTAGGAGCGGTCCTTTATCAGGACGATAGTTCCAATCAAGCCATTTGACAACAAGTTATAGATATTATTGAAGTCCCTTTTTAATACTTGAAAGGACTCATTTTTGTACTTATATTCTTTTTATCATTGTAAGCAAACTCAAACAGTGGCAAATTATCTCTCCCATTGCATTTGCTTATCCCCAATAGATGCCCTCAATGTATCCTCCAAGGTTTGGTTAACTCTCTCAATTTGGCCATCCGTTTCAATATGCTCTGTACTACTCATTCTCAATTGGACCTCAAGTTTGGCTATTGCTGCAGTCCAAAAGCTACCAGTAAAAGGAAACCCAATGACATAACCAGATTGTGAAAAGTGTACTATGATAGACCAAAGAGATGAAGTGCAAAGAAAGCCATAAAGCTGAATCTTGATCTTGATTCTTCCCAACTGTTGGAGATCTTGACTTCTTTTGCATACAACATCAAGAAATTGAAATGTATCATCATCTTTTACAAAATGATAGATAGATAGAGTGCTGGAAACTTGGAATTTTTAGAGTTACTCTTCATCCTACGCAAACTATGTGTAAGTAGCTGATATATGCAATAGTTCCTGCAAGATAGACTGTAGCACATATTATGGAACAAATGTAGTCCAAAGAGGTAGAACATGCAGCTTATGCATAAGTAGAGGCACAAAATATATCAGATATGCTAGCAATGAGAAAGCCTATGTTGAAATTTGACGGTAAAGATTAATGAGATGATAACTTTGGACACAAATATGATGTGTGACTCAAAGGATGCTCAGATGGTGGAGTAACATGTGTCAATGAAGGGAGCTTAATCAGTGGAACAAGATCTGAAGTAACTCTCATAGTACATACCAAATTCTCATAAAGTAGATGCGAAGGCTACAGACGTAATTTGCTGTATACCATACTAGACAGCATACTCTATTATAAGACTGGCTGTCTGTAAACTATATGTATCTGTGCATCAACTTCCTATACCTGTCCATGACTGTCTCTCATTTATAGATGTAAGAGTAGAAGCTGAACTGGAAGACTGAAGACTTGACCAAAACAGAGATACATGTTTATCAGACTTACCATCTACACATTTTATAGCTCTTTAAATTGCTTATCATTATCTCTGTGTCTCTACTGGTTGAAATAACATCTCCTTTATAGTTCATTCAGGAGACGCTTGATCTCCCTCTTCCTTACCTGGAGTAGAAGAATAACAGTTGAATACTTCGGTGGAGGTAGGTGCTGAAAAGTTGGACTTCAAGAAGTCAGTGAATGTGCCATTGTGTCTGCTAATCAGTAACAAAAGTTGGATGTGGTGGCATTTTAGTTGGTCTATGCAATTAATTTGATCCTTAACAATTTTTTGCATGATCTTTTTTGAGGTTTCCATAATCATTTGGGAACGCACTTATGTGTACCGACTGTCAACATTTATGATTAGTTAGAAAGACTACCGCTGTCTTGTGTGGACTTAGTGCTGTCGCTGTGCTAATTTCTGAGGGAACATATTCTATTTATTCTGCGTTTGTATTCTACAAGTGTTATGGAGATATATATCCCCTGTGATGGATTCTATGAATGTGCTTATCTGCCTTTACCAAATATGTGGTTCAGGATGAGAAAGCGATGAGGGCAGCAGCTATTAAAGCGTATTCGATCTTGAAGGAAGCTTCTGCATTAGAATATGGCTATAAAGTTGTGGTTAGTTATCTTGTGCTTCGTTTGATTCTGGATGGTAACGTTAGTTTAGAAGCAAAATCTGCTTTCCATTTTAGACATTTTCTATCATCGAGCAAAAAATTGCTGACTACGGGTTGTTTCATCACAGGATAGGAGCAATCCAAATGCTGCTCTCTTCACATCTGATGTTATTAAGGTGCGGAATTTCATTACTTCCACCTCATACCTTGAAGACACGATTATTTATAAGTTTGACAAGAGTGAGTCATCTGAGAGGAAAGATTATATGTATTTTGTGTGTGCATTTGTGGCTGCAAATTGCATAGCATCTCACAGGTTATCTGGTCAATGTTACTCTTATTACTTGGTCACTAACTACATGGATCTGTTGCTTACTTTTCTTATGCTTTGTCAAAATCGTGTAGACGACATTTTGGGGCATGATTATTTATAAACTCTTTTTTTTTCTAGATTCCCCCAAAAGAGGAGTTAAAATCAGTTGTAGACAAGGCGAAGGATTTTCTTGGAAAAAATTTTAGCACCATGAAGGAGTCCTTTGGGAACATATCAGACTTGTCATTTGATGCGTCAGAAGGTGCTTCACCACCATTGCAAGAAGGGAATCCAACAAAATCAAAGTAATTTTCTGTGAAGCTCTGGAGGCCTATCCTGCCATGCCAAACCACAAGTGAATTGTCTCTGTATGATAAGGAATCTTTTGTTTCAGGAAGAGTGCCATCGATAAGCAGATCTCATGCTTGTAAGCTGGAGATGTTCATCTTGCCAACTATACCCATTGGAAACGCAGTATCATTGGATGTAGGGTTAAACATTGTCAGATCCAAGCCAAAATCCAAAAATTCGATTAATAACTGGAACTTATGCTTGTGTTCTTGGAGGACGTTTATCTTACCGCCAATTTTTGCTCATTAATCTGTATCAATTCTCCTGCACATGTGTCTCATTTAATCCATGCTGAATCCTGGCAAAGAATTTTGGATTATTAGATAGCTTATAGTTTGTTTTGTAAGAGAAGGATTCATTTTTAGGGAATTATTCATTTTAAACGACTTGTCTTAGTGAGCAAAAGCAGTTTCTGTTATCTGTTTTGAAGAACCATGAAATTTCTGGTCTCTTGTTATATTGAATGGTAGTTATGTATGGTGGTGTATGTACTATGTAGTAGGTTGCATGGCCCTCTCTGGGTCAAAAACAACTGCTGTGATATTCTCACCGAGACAGGTGCACTGATGTCACTAGCATTGTGAGCTTCATTTAAAACAAAACCAAATACTGTCCTTTGATAAAGCTTTTTGGGACTTAGCTTGAAGCAAATTTTAGGGTTTTTTATTCATGTATCACCAAAATACCAAAACCTTTACATGGTGTCACTCTATTAGTTGTGAATCATGTTAATGGGAGGAGCCCAAAAGGAGCAATCTCATTGATCCACCCACCTTAAGTTGGCTCTGCATTCTTTTATACTACATGAACTTGCTCCCACGAGCTTATCTTCTTTCAGTATTGTTTATGCATAGGGGAATGTCTTTCTAGTGACCTTTACTGTGGAGGCAAGGGTCATTTTAGAAGCTATAATGAAGATTTTACTTGCTCTTACCCAAAACAATCCTAGATATGCTGTATATAATTGTCAGGGATCATTGTCTATAATAACTTGATTATTGAATTGGTCAAAATTTTATGAGCAGTGAACAGTCTTTATGAGCATCTATATTTCTGATTTTGGACTTACAGAGTATAGAGTTTAGTGCAGGTAAATTTTGCAGAGGAAACTCTTCCATGGTGAAATATATTTTCATTTTATTTCAAACTTTTTCGGGGAAACTGCATAGATTAGATCTAATTAACACTTCTCTAGAGGTTCTAAATGGAGTAGCTGAACTAATTCTTCCATGCATACTTAAAGGAGGGGAGAGTGAAAGTTTTGTGAGAGGTGAAGCTTTTTGCACCATCCTCAGTAAGGCATGTCAAGTGCTTTTGAGTTGAGCAAGTTGTGTGTGGAGAGTAAGGTTTTCTAATTTCAACCCTGTTTCTACAAGAAAATATATTGAGTTCTAGATAAGGCCAGACAAACCACACTTATTTCACATGCTTTTTGAGTTTGTTGCCATCGTGCACGGGTTTCCTTGTTGCCTTGAAGTGTTTATGCATACTGCACAGTCTTCTAAGCATCCCTTGTTGCAAAGCAGCATGCTGCATCTTTTTGGAGTTGCAGGATATCTTAGGCTCTTTTTATACCACAATTGTGACTCTTGAAGCAATCAATATAGTTATCGCTTATGGCACAAAAGCTAATCGTTACGGGAGCTTAGGTGCACGTAGTGGTGGTGCCTATGTTGTGAGCACCATTAGCCAACATACTCACAAGGCTCAAGACATAATATATTCTTTTAGACCATGAAATACAACTTCATGTTCTTCAGTCATTTCATTTGACCACTTTATTTGAGAACTCACACAATGTTCTATTTTTTGTGTGCATAATCTCACATGAATCTAAAAAAGAACTCTTTACAAATGATTTTTTTTAAAGCCTCTCTTGTGGTTGGGACAATATAGATACCTTGCTTAGAGACCCTATGCTCTAACAAAAGACTTTTTTCTAAATCTACAGTTTTTCAAAACTTTTAGGCCAATTGTTTTTCCAATGTCATTAGACGTGTTATCTTCACCACATATGCAAAAATTGCCTTAACCACATGTATCTAAGCTACAAGCACAAGATTAGACAATAAATTTTGTACGTGTAGAATATCTTTAGTAGCTTTTTCTTGATTATCAATGGGTTAATATGAGAGGAAGACTTGGTGTGAGCTTTTTAGGACAAACTTTTATGTTTGGAATGACTTGGGCATCTTCCTTCTCCCCCCACCCTTCAAGTTTAATGCCATAACACATGTAGTTATATAAAAAAATTCAGTAAGCTAAAAAAACACACACATACATGGAGACACAAACATGTGTATATATTGCCTTGCACCAAGTTTTGCATTTTAAGCTACAATATAGTTCAAGAGCCTCTTTGCCTATCAACAAAAGGTAAAGTTTTCTTATCGAATTTAACTAAATATTTAAATGTATAAATTTTCAAATTACAATGTTGAATGAATAAGTCAAACATAATCCAAAAGCCACTATTTTGAAAAGCCCTATGTAAATTAGTCATGAAACATGTTTTGAAGTGTTTAAAAATGTCACAAAATAACTAGTGATATCAATTTGAATGTTGTTGGTTGGAAGGCAAAAGATAAACTAGCATATCAAGCTGAATCTTATAAACATTATGGCATTTTTTGGTTGGACAAAAAGGTATTCCCTTTAAAGGGCTTGGCACACTTTGTTTGCAAATATAAATGAAAGCTCCACCAATCAACGTAGAGTAGTTGGGCCTTTCGGACTTACCCCCCACTCCGCCAATCAAAGTAGAATATTTGGGCCTTTTGGACTTACCCCCCACTCCATGTGAAACCACCCTAAGAAGATTGTTTGGCTACAAAGTGTGTGACAAGGCCCATTTAGATTCTAAAAGTTAAGGGTCCAAGTCTAGTAATAACTAGACTACTTTTATGTGATGTGGAAATGCCCCCTTTAGGTCCATGTGCACAACAATTGGGCTTTTGGGGCCCTACTCTACATTTGCATAGATGGGTCCCAAATACTTAGTCCCATCCTTAGCTCCCACTTTGTATGACATATATAATTTGCAAATAGTCTTATATATGATGGTTGTTAAATATAATATGTGTATGCTATATAAGACATCTATTGTATAGAAGTATCTACTATGTATGTATATGTATTCATATATAATTGCCTATTATTTTATAAAGGCACAAGGTATTGGTACATACAATAGCATTTATTATGGTCTTGCCATATATATTAGATAACATATATATAAATAAAAGACCACCTTGGAAGAGTTTTTATGCATGTGTATGTGGTGTGCCATTATAAGAAAACAAAAAAAAACAAGGATTTGGAAAAGCTCACTTATGTTGGTAGAAATATTGTCTCTCAATGTAGCTAGACTCATATGACAAAGATTGAGAATATGCTTGAATATGTTAAACAAAGCAATGAAAATTTAACTACTCATCCTGATTCTCCTTCTCCCTTCTTTACCTCAACATTTTTCCAGCGAAATCCATAGAGAAGAGCTCCTTAAATAGTTGGTTAATAAAATGGCTACTTTCATCCTTGTGTAGCCCATAGACAAAACCGATACTGCAAGGAGACCTTACAATGGAAGGAATGGGGATGATAATATTAATCATGCAGTTGAGAGACTAGAGAAAGAATCTTCCTAGGCTATAACTAACCAACTTACCATTACAAGGGATTGCATACCAAGGGAAAAAGATTTACTCATACAAAACCTGATCTTTGAGGGCTCCTTTTTTAGAGAAACTCCTACAATCATCAATGATCTTTTTAGCTAGCATTTGCTCTAAAGTGCCACCATCTAGAATTTGGAGGCTTTCCTTGAGCTCGTTCCTACAAAACAATTACATTTCCTCATGGTTGCCATTAACATCAAATAAAGATTTGATAAATAGATAACTATGTGAGAAGAGAAAATCAAGCACACTAACAAAGGGCAAGAGAACAAAAACGAAGAAGATGGGTATCCCAAAGAGGTTGAAAAGCCAACCAAATATCTACTTCTTTTAGTTGGTAACGAGATCTCACTCTCAATGGAGCTTGACCACAACAATTTCATGGTAGCAACAACCATTTAGCATTCAACCCTACGCTATGAGAATCAAACAATTATCCTTGTCACCATAGCAAGGGAAGACATATGCATAGCAAGTCATGCCCTCTCGAAAGATCTAAAGATAATTCTCTCATCTCAAATTATGGCATAAGTGAAAAGGTCCCTCTTGTGAGCATAGTAGAGTGAAGCACATGTTTGAATAAAGATATGTGCTCCTCTTTACAAGAGGGGACATCATGTCCTCTCACAAAGCACTTTGGAACAAGTGAATCTCACAAATGATGTGAAATAAAAACCATCTAAAATTGACAATTTAAGACAAGGAGAAAAGTTGGCCATTCCTCAAGTACTTACAAAATGTGGCAATATCAAATTCTTCAAGGAGATCTTCTATCTTCCAGCTCAGAGGAAGTGCATAACATGCCAAATTTGGGGCTTTTCAAAATCAAGCCTTATGTCAATTTGCCCAGTTTGGTGATTGCTTATAATGCTTCAGACAATATGGGTAGAGCTCTTAGTAGCCATAAGATAGGAAGAAGACCTTCCACCATTCTTTCTTATGGCACTAGAATATGGACCCTTCCGTAGGCCATGGTCCCTGCCATAGTTTTCAAGATAATGACGTGAACTTCATTCAAAGCCTTGGCTCATAAGAAGGATCATGACAATGCTTAGAATGCAACCAAGCGTTATGATAGGAAGTTTGCTCAAGACATGGGCAAAATGAAGGCTCTCTCTCTCTCTCTCTCTCTCTCTCTCTCTCTCTCTCTCTCTCTCTCTCTCTCTCTCTCTCTCTCTCTCTCTCTCTCTCTCTCTCTCTCTCTCTCTCTCTCTCTCTCTCTCTCTCTCTCTCTCTCTCTCTCTCTCTCTCTGATAGTACCTAGCTTAAATCCACTATATAATTATTTCGAACGACTCTTTTTGACATAATGAGGTCTGACCACATAAGGTCTTGCACTTAACACTCTTTTATTCATTTATTACAATAACATCACTTCTAGTTTTCCAAGGTTCACATCCAACAATCAATATTGATTCACAATTATTCAATGGACATGAATAGTTACGTCTTTCACAAGTCACTATGAAGCTTCCTCTATATTTCCTCATCCTTCAACGTAATGGAAAATTTGGTGGCTATATAAGCTTGACTCAAAGCAATACCACCATTGTTCATGTACTCTTTGTTTTCATAGCACAGAAAGCTGAGGATTGCCACTACCTTCAGTGCCCATTCACACTACCACCATTGTTCATGTACTCTTTGTTTTCATAGCACAGAAGGCAGAGGATTGCCACTACCTTCAGTGCCCATTCACACGCTCTTGGAGTGCGACCTACTATGATTTTGATGAGCTGCTTTTGCTACTGCTTTTTTTGCATACAATTCATGAAAGATTTTGGCATAGAAACATCTATTTTGAACACTAATCCAACAACGATTTAGTGCCCTCTTTATGACGTCTTTTTGTTCTTGATAGGCATGTATGGCCAGTGTTAAATCCAAGGGTAGTAAGAAGCCTCTTTTGGCATAAACTAAAGTGTTTTTTTTTCACAAATGGCACTCATGTAGAGATGTGACTATTTGTTGAAATTTTGTGCCCACTTTTAGTGTCAACATTTCCACGATTGTGGAAACATTTCCACACTTGTGGAGACATCCACAATGATGTGATTGATCTTCTAAGGTGTGTGTGATTGAACATGAATCTATCTCTTGATTGATGCAAACAACCTAGACCTTAAGGTTGCTCCATAAAGATCTCCTCCTCAAGGTAGCCATTGAGGAAGGCATTTGATACATCAAGTTGGAACATCCTCCACTTGTAGTAGCATGTAATGGAAATGAGTACTCTTCAGTGTGACCATCTTGGCCATGGGTGCAAAAGTTTCTTAGGGCTGTCGAGGGGGTGCATACACATATTAAAGTCTCTTATTAAAATCGATGGGAGAGGATTAACAGAGGAGACAGAGTTTCAAAGGTCAACATGGGCAAGGGGGAGATAGGAGTGTAGATGTTAATAACCTTGAAAGAGAATCCACATTTGGAAATAGTGCAAACATTGGCTCGTCCTCCCAAAAGAGAGAAGTGGGAAGCAAGCCTCCAATCTCTTTGGAGACTAGAGTCAATGGCTGCCGCGGGTGCCATGATCAAAAGAGCAGGAGTAATTAAAGTTTAAAGGCAAACAATTTAGTTAACACGTCCAAAAGGAAGCCCCTCAATTTGGTTTCTTGTAGACAGATGACCAAGTAGGAGTGGGGGAGAGACAAAAGGTAGTGTGTGACGAATAGGGAAATTGAGCCCGCTAACATTCCAGGTAATCACATGCACAAGGAGTCAAAAGAGAGAAGAGGGGTGGAACATGTTTGTAGAAAATGCAAAATAGGAGATAGAGGAGCAAACCTTAGATAAAGTTCTCATTTTTGAGCTTGCCTTTTAGCATTTTGGCAACTCATTTTCTCTCATTCCTCTCATTGCTTGCATGCTAGCTATTGCTCTCACTACTCTCATTTTAATCCTTCTTGCTTGCTATTATCCCATAGTGATCTTATTGTCTTCTAGTTATCTAATTACTTGTTAACATCTTGTTGCTTTCTAATATAGTTGCAATCTATAGTTTCTTTTTGAATTCTTCTTTTGTTACTTTACTTTAGTTTTCTTGAAGTTGAGATTTCCATACAGTCTTTGTTTGTAGTTTTGGTTTCAATATGTTTTTTGTGTGGTTAGTTATTGTCCCATTGGTCTTGATGTCCACTGGAAGTGGTGGACGACGCGATCTGCATGACTGACGGGGTGCACTTCTAAGCTGGGTGCGCCCACCTCTAGCCTCTAGCAGCAGCCGTAGAGGTGTCACTTCTGGCAATGACCAAGAGGAGGCACTTCGTCTCATGAGAGGCTTGCACCCTTCTGCTCGTCAGTATGTCTACAGGCACTAGATGCATGAGGATGTGGCGGACTCGCCTATGCCTACCAACGAGTCCCACACACGCCCATATGAGATTTATGCTAATGGATCTTTGAATATGGGTGATAATAATGGATATTTGGTCATGAGATGAGCTCATGAATTGAACAAATTATACATTAGCAATCCTCTCAAAGATTGGTGTGTATAGCCATTGGCAAAGAAGGATCGTGTCTTGGAGGCATTGCACATGGAATTTTCTTGTGATTGCCATTTGTTGAAATATTGGAAAAATCTATCTAATGTTGTAAGTAGGGGTCCTAAAAATGCCAAAGATGAATTAAGCTCTTTTGGCTTAGTAAAGACTCATCTTAGAATAAAATATTCAAGGTAGGTAGGTAGAAGTAGAAACTCGAGCTACCATAGGAATTGCCATTTGTACTTTGCATGCCACATTTAATGCATGAAAATACTAGGTGGCACAATTAGACATATTGAGGTGGCTTGAATAAGTCTAGATAGCTTGAGAGGTGGATTCATAACTCCAATTCAACTCAAAGTAGGAGGAGAGTCCATGGATCTATATATATGTGATGTACTCTCATTGAGAAGATGATGATTTTTGTGTGTAATGCAAATTTGGAGACTAAGCTCTTTGTGCCCTCTCTCTCTACTTGAGTTTGTACATTCATATTCTCTCTCTAGATGAGTTGAGGCATTTATTGTACTTAGTTTTATATTTTGTTGATAGATCTTGCTTGTAACACAATAATATTTCTTGTATGATCAACTTTCCTATTGTCAATCAATGCTAGTTTGATCTTTATGGTATTATTGGGCTTAGAAGATCAAAAGTACATGTGTACGGCATCCCACACGTGTGATTTCAACATGGTATCAGAGCCTACCTAAGATTTACAAGCAAATCCAATCAAAAAGTTTGCAAATTTGATCAGATTTCAAGCTAGAAACTTGGTGTTTTAGAGCTTCAAACCACTTTGAATGGTTCAGATTAGGTATTGTACGGAATTTCAGGTGCAGGCACGTGTGAAATCTGTCCCTTTTCAGTTTGGTGGTTCTCTCTCACCTTAAATCCAAATTTCATGCAATTTGGCCCACTAGAAAGCTAGAAATGTATAGAATCTGATGCAATTTGAATCATCACAGTTGGATAAGCCAATCAAAAGTTATAAGCTTTTGAATAGGTGTAGGTACGGCACCTAGACCTGTGGCAAATCTTGAGTACATGTCGTTTATTGTTTGAATGATCACAAAAATCACCCAGAAGTTGACCAATCTCATCTATATGTAATTTAGGCAAAATTTAGAGGATCCAGGCAAATTGTTTCATACAAATAGATTGTATTTGAGTCAATTTGACATTTTTGGAGTATTTCACACGTGTCAAATTCAGAGAACCATAACTTTTGCCATACTTCATCTTTTTTGATGATTCAAATCTTGTTTTAGAGAGATTGTCAAAACTAGTGAGACCTATCTCACAGTTTTTTGCTTAGTCTTACATAGGATTTGGTTTTTTGCCCTTGATTGGTTCCTATAGTGAGAAGATAAGCAAATTCTTCATCCATCTTTTTTGATTTCCAACATTCTTTATGGCTTCAATGGGTGCCTTTCTATTAGAAGCAAGTGAAAGATTGTCAACCTCCAATTACTCAATTTGGAAGGTTAGGATGGAATCTATCTTAATTCTACAAGATGTGATGGATATTGTACTTGGTATTGAAGAAGAACCACAAATTCCTCAAGAAATTCCAAAGTACAAAATGAGAGCTAGGATGGCTCTACATTATATCAAAATGAATGTCTCAAATGACATCTTAAGAGAAATTGGTGCTTGTACTAATGCCAAAGATGCTTGGGATACTCTCAAGTCCATCTATGAGGCAAAGAATACTTCTAGACTTCTATCCCTAAGAAACCAAATTTTTCAAGGTGTACAGAGAAGTGATGAAAGTGCTTCAACTTATGTAATGAGAGTTAAAGACCTCCATAGAGAGTTGTCATGCATAGGAGACTCCATCAACCAAAATGAGCTTGTTCAAGTCATACTTAATGGGTTAAAGGAGGATTATGACAACCCTTGTTCAGAGTTATGCCATTAAGGAGGAGCTACCAAGTCTGGAAGCACTCCAAAGTGTGCTCATTTTTTAATAATCAAGACAACAGTATAAACTCTTGAAAATGGAAAGACTGTCTCTCAACATTGATGGTAAAGCCCTCTTTACCAAAGACAAGCACAAGTCAAGAAGTAAGAATCAACACCAACCCTCTTCAAGCAAGAACAATCTTATTTCCAAGGAGAAAGGAGAAGAGGATGAGTCCTCTCAAGCTTTCACATCCAAGAAGAAGAATAAAAACATCAAGTGTTTCTTTTGTGGCAAGAAGGGGCATTATGCCACCAATTGCTTCAAGAAGAAGAGTCAATTCAAGCAAGCCAACATTTCCAATGAAGAGAAGGAAGATGCTCATGCAAGTGATGGAGAGGGATCTCTTATGGTCTCGAGTTTTTCTTCATCACCTTTCAAGAAGGAGGGTTCATGGTACATCGACAGTGGAGTTTCCTCACATATGTGGAGCTCCAAGCATTCTTTTTCATTCATGACACCTTATGAAGGAGCCAAGAAGTCCATCTAAACAACAAATGATCATGAGTGTGCTATTGAAGGCATAGGGACCATTCCCTTAAAGCTTTCATCATCAAAAGTTGTTTCTCTGTCTAAAGTACTTTTTGTTCCTAAGTTAACAAAAAATCTTATTAATGTTGGGCAATTTGTCGTTGCCGGGACGCGTGTCCCGTCGATTTGCCTCGTGGCGAGGCCAACTGATCCTTATCCACTGATAGGACCCACAATACAATAACACAGTGATTCTACTTTAATTCTAACTCTCTCCCTTAAAGTAGAGTCTACTTTTTATACAGTCATATACATAGCTTTAAAGTCAACAAACTTTAAGTACAGAAAGCTTTGATCTAGACTTATCAAACTTTTCTCCAGTAAGTGGCTCAGTGAAAATATCAGCTAGTTGTTCTTCTGTGCTACAATGAACAACATGAATTTCACGACTCAGCAGCCTCTCATGTATAAAGTGATACTGAATCTCAATGTGTTTAGTTCTCGCATGGAACACTGATTCTTTGCTAGCTGAATGCCACTCTGACTGTCGCTATATAAAGTCGTGGGAATTTTCTACTTCATGCCATTCTTCCAAGATTTGTCTCAACCATATAACTTCCTGTGCTGCACTACACATTGCCTTATACTATGCTTCTGTGGTGGAAAGAGAAATCGTACTTTGCTTCTTACTAGACCAGGAAAAACAACTACCACAAAACTGGAATAATACCCTGTGATGGATCTACGATCATCATAGTCACCTCCCCAATCCGCATCCACATAGCCACACAACTCAGGTAAACCATCATGCTTCCTGTAAATCAAGCCATACTCTGAAGTGCCTTTCACATAACGCAAAATGTGTTTAGCTGCCTTCCAATGCGTTTCCGTAGGTGCTGCCATAAACTGACTTACAATGCCAACAACATAGCATATATATGGTCTAGTCGTGGTAAGGTAAATGAAGCTCCCTACTAATTGTCTATATAGCGTAGCATCAAATGACTGTGACTCATCAAGCTTAGAAAGCTTTTTACCTGGTTCAATAGGAGTGTTTACTGGTTTGCAATCCTACAACCTAAACCTGTGCAGGAACTCTTTGACATACTTCACCTGTGTTAAACCCACTTCATGTCCTTTTTGCGACACTTCTACTCCAAGGTAGTAATGCATCAGGCTGAGATCTGTCATCTCGAATTGTTCCATGAGGTCTTTCTTGATCATGTCTATCATCTCTTGATTATTTCCCGTAATAATCAAGTCATCAACATAAAGAGCAATCAAAGCAACCATACCATCAAAGCATAAGACATATAGATTTGGATCAGAATGTGTTCTCACCATCCCATTTGAACGAAAGTAGGCATCAATCCTGCTATACCACGCATGTGGTGCTTGTTTAAGACCATAAAGCGCTTTCTTCAAGCGACATACTTTACAAAGCCTTCAGGTTGATCCATGAACACTTCTTCTTCTAACTCACCATTTAGAAAAGCAGATTTCACATCCATCTGATGAAAAGGCCAACCAAAATGTGAAGCTAAAGAAACAAGTAGACGTAGAGTATTCAACTTACAAACCGGCGCAAAGGTCTCCTCATAGTCGATGCCTTTATTTTGTGTGTACCCTTTGATCACCAATCTTGCCTTGTGCTTTGCTATACTCCATCTGCATAGTACTTAGTTCTGTATACCCATTTGCAACCAATGTGTTTCTTGCCAACTGGTGGTTCTACTAAGTCCCATGTGCTATGTTTAGCAAATGACTCCATCTCCTCTCCCATGGCCTTGACCCAAATGTCATCATCCTTCGCTTCACCATAAGTCGAAGGTTCTTTGCTTTGAATAATGCTAGATAAGAGAGCATAATTTGCTTCATACCTTTCAGGTAGTGTCTTCTCTCTTGTTGATCTTCGTAGCTCTCCCTAGCTAGATGATCCTGGAAAGTCATCTATGTCGCGGCTCTCCAACAATCTCTCAAACCACTTAGGGAGCTTCTTGTCAGGTGATCGACTTCCTAGTGAAAATGTATCCCACGGTACATCCTTCTCCTTGCGTTTGTCACCTGCAACTTCAATCCTTCTTGCACCAAAAGGTTTGTCCCTACCTCTCCAACCTGTCTCTTGAGGTTGAGTAGTAGTATCTTGAGATGTATCCTCATGTTCATCACTCGGAAGGTCAATGAATGGATCATCATTAGGTGGTATCCTCACTATACCATATTTCCTAGTGGATGTGTCTATCTTCTCAACATCCTCGTCTTCATACATCTTGGATTCATCAAAGATAACATCACGACTTATATGGATTTTGTTTTCTATTGGATCAAAACATCTATAGCCCTTCACACGATCATCATATCCTAGGACTATGCACTTGATAGCTTTTACATCAAGTTTACGTCTCTCTTCCTTAGGAATGTGTACAAAGGCCTTACATCCAAAGATTCGCAAGTGGTTCACCTTTGGCTTCTTCTTCGTGAATGCTTCCTCAGGTGTTATCTTTGGTATGGCAATGGTAGGACTTCTATTTTGAAGATAGACTGCTGTGCTACATGCTTCTGACCAAAAATCTTTTGGTAGTTTCATCTCAGCTAGCATAGATCTGGCACTTTCCACAATTGTACGATTCTTGCGCTCAGCTACACCATTGAGAGCAGGAGTATGAGCTTGCATAAATTGTCTTTTAATCCCACATTGATCACAAAGATCATTAGACTTGTACTCACCTCCACTATCTGATCTTAGGACTTTGATCTTCCTACCTGTCTGATTTTTGACCAATGCTCAAGAAGTAGATCCACGTCTTACGTGACATATCATCAATAAAGGTCATGAAATAGAAGGCTTTACCTAAGGACACGGTCCTCATATGCCTGCATAAGTCTATGTGGATTAAATCCAGGATGTTCTTTGCTCTTGCAACACCCCCTTATTGAACTTCTCTCGATGTTGCTTCCCATATATACAGGATTCGCACATCGATTTCAAGTGATCTTTTATGCATTAGAGCCCTTTTTGGACTCAAAAAGGGCCTCTTCACTAATTATAATTAGTGTTAATGACGACATGTGTACCAATAAGAGAGTGACAATTGAGATGGAATGGTCCATATGACATGGCACATTCAATGGACTAGATGAAATCTTCAAAATCTAACTCACCACTAACCACACTCTAACTCTACTCCCCTAGCCCCTTATTAATGACAATGTCACACTCATAACAAGGCCCAAATTCAAAATTTGAATTTGTGAAGGGCTGAAATTTTTTTTTCTCTTCATAAGTCTTCTTTTGAGCTTTAATTTGGTATAAAATAAGTTGCAATTTTTTTTAATTCTTCATATTAAAACTTTGAAAAAAAAAAACTGTTGGGGGAGTGGGGGGGGGTTCGTGTTAACACATTGTACTTAAAAAAAAAATTGAAAATGAAAGGGGGGAGGGGGTACACCCTCCCCCTGCCCCCCTCACAAAGCTCCTGTGCACGGTCACGCCTCCCCTCACCCCGCTCCCCTGCACGACCGTCCCTCCCATCACCTCGCTCCCCTGCATGTTGTTTGAATACACCCCGGGCCGCTGGCCCGGTTCGCCGCCCAACCTGCCGCAACCTCCCACTCTCCCCTGCACGGCTCCCAACTAGCCACACCACAGATCCGTGGGTCGATATGAGTGGTCGGGCAGCGAACCAGGCCAGCGGCCCGAGGTGTGGCTGTGAGCATTAGGAAGGCCCTGCACGACTACGTGCAGGGGACCGCGTGGTGGGGGGATGTGCCCCCTAACCCTTCATTTTCAAAAGTTTTTTTTTTACAAGGTCCCTCCCCCCCTAAAAGTTTCAATATGAACAATTAAAAAAAATTTACAACTTATTTTATACCAAAATAAAGCTCAAAAGAAGACCGATGAAGTGCAAAAAAAATTTAAGCCCTTCACAAATTAAAAAATAAATCAATATTTTCACAAACCTTGAATTTAATTATTTTTTCATTTAATATACTAGGTTCAAGTGCAACCTATGAGACTAGGTTCTAACTCAAGCTAAACCCAAGGTGAACTGCCACATAGGACTATTAGCAGGTTAATTAATCCAGATTATCAAACATATTTAGACAAGGAAGAGGCCCTTTTTGAGTTCAAAAAGAGCCCTAATGGTAGGCAATCCTATTACCATCTCCAATTTTCTCATCAAACTGAGGCTTCCCAAGTTCAAGTGACCAAGCCTCTTATGCCACAACTCAGTTTGTGATGGAATGGACGATACAAGTCCGTGTTGCCCCTTAATTGTAGCATTCAACCTGTACAATTTTGTATTGGGCTCTCTTACTCCATCTGCAATAACTTTGAACTTTTGGTTCACATCCTTCACAAAGCAATGATCATGGGCGAATTCTACTTTCAAATTTTGATCAGTAATAACTCCAATAGAAAGTAGATTTTTCTTCAAACCTGGTACATAAAGTACCTCCCTGATCATCCTGCTTTTGGCATCAGGTAGTTGGATTGAAACGGTGCCTATTCCCTTGATTTTGCACACCTCACCATTTGCTTGTGGAACATATGTTCCATTATCCAACACCTTCAAACTACTGAACCAATTCTTGTTACCTGTCATGTGTCTTGTCGCTCCCGAGTCAATATACCATGCTTGATCATCTTGATTAGATGACAATGCAGATATGAAGATGCTAGAGTCTTCAATCTCACCCTCATTGACAAGAGGTTATTTCATGGAGAAACGATGATTTTAGCTCAACTTGACAAAGTGGCTTTTTTCATCTTTTTATTGCAAATCTGCTAGGTTAACTGTCTGGAGACAAATCTCTGACATAAACCTCAGAATCTCTCCATGGCTGGGTGACAATGTGATTACTTCCTTCCTGTCCTTACGACATCCAAAACGGTGCACAAACAGCGAAGAAATCACCAGTTATGTAAAAAAATCGTAACCCCAAACCCGGTTTCAATTTTCAACTGGCTTCAAAGTTGTCAGTTTTTCACCAAATTTTCCTGTCTGATGCTATACACAGGCTAATAATCCCTCTGCTGAGCTTAGCAAGCCTCTATAGACTAGAAATCGTGCACCAGTGCTTCTCTTTCTATCTTCAACCTACCGTAAACCCCGAACTCTCAGAAGATAGTTCTCCCAAAGCTCTCTTCAACGACAATGTTGTACTGTGTACACTCCTTGTACGGCTCTGATACTAATCTAGAATTTGCTTTGCACAGGAACACAGATCATGCTACACAGTAACACAGACAAAAAACACTCTCCACAACAAGCTCACATAGCAACTGTGTTTTTCAAAATGAAATTACACTGTACATATAGTTGTTCACTCAGGCAACCCATGCATGACCCAGGTTGCCGTTGGCGGGACGCGTGTCCCATCGACTTGCCTCGTGGCGAGGCCAACTAATCCTTATCCACTGATAGGACCCACAATATAGTAACACGGTGATTCTACTTTAATTCTAACTGGACCTTCATCAAGTCAAGCCAAGGAGAACATCAAGAGAAAGACAAGTACCTACAAGGCTCAGATATGATCAAAAGGGTAAGCAAGTAGTTTCTATAAATTATGTTGCTTTCCTAACCTCTTTGGATGAGCCTACAAATGTAAATCAAGCAAGGAAAGAAGAGGAGTGGATCCAAGCAATGGATCTCGAGTATCAAGCTCTTATGAAGAATGGAACATGGAGATTGGTGGAGTTGCCTAAGGACAAGAAAGCTATTGGATGCAAATGGATCTTCAAGGTGAAGACAAACCAAGATGGATCTATCATCAAGTACAAGGCAAGGTTAGTGGCAAAAGGATATGCTCAACAACAAGGAATTGACTATGATGAGAACTTTGCACCCGTGGCAAAGATGCTAAGCATTCGAGTCATCATTTCACTTGCTACACTTTATGGATGGGATATATGGCAAATGGACATTTCAAATGCATTCTTGAATGGTGATCCTGAGGAGGAAGTATACATGGAGCAACCCGAGAGCTACACTTCATCAACAAAGCCAAATCATGTGTGTCTTCTACAAAAGAGTTTGTATGGCCTTAAGCAAGCACCAAGGAGTTGGTATGCTAAGCTTAACACTTTTTTACTCTCTCAAGGCTTTGTTATGAGTGAGTATGATCATTCACTTTATTATAGGTTTGCTGGAAATGATGTTACCATCTTGCTAATCTATGTGGATGATATCATCTTGCGTGGTGGAGACAATCAAGATGTGGAGGATATCAATAATGCTCTTAAGAAGGAGTTTGAGGTGCATGATCTTGGTAATTTGCATTACATTTTAGGAATAGAAGTCATTAGATCTTCTCAATCTACTTTCATTTGTCAAGAGAAGTATGCTAATTCTATTCTAGAAATATTTCATATGGTAGATGCAAAAGCTATTGATACACCTATGGAGTCCCATGTAAAGCTAACTATAAGAGGTAATGAAAGATCCTTTAAGGACATTACTCTTTATAGGAAGCTAGTTGGTTCACTCATCTATCTAGCCATTACTAGACCTGATCTAAGCTATTGTGTTGGAAGATTGAGTCAATTCATGCAAGATCCTAGTGAGGAGCATTGGAAGCTAGGAAAGCGAGTTTTGAGGTACATCATTGGAACTCGAGATTTCGGCATATTGTACGAGGGATCATCACCTAATCTTTTTGGATTTTCAGATTCGGACTATGCTGGAGATGTAATGGATAGGAAATCCATTAGTGCTTATTGTATTTTCATAGGTGATGGAGCTTTATCATGGATGTCACAGAAACAAGCCACTATCTCATTGTCATCTAGTGAGGCCGAGTACAAAGCTCTTACACATTGCACAAAGGAGATGGTATGGATAAAGAGGATGATCAAGGATCTTCACTTGCTGGATTTTCAGAGAGCCCAATCATCTTTTGTGACAATCAATCAGCCCAAAGAATGGCATCCAATCCTATCTTTCATGCTAGGAGCAAGCATATTGAGATACAATATCATTTTGTGAGGGAGCGAGTCATTGCAAAGGAGGTGGAGCTTCAACATGTGTCTTCAAGGGAATGTGTAGCTGATATCTTCACCAAAGCATTGGGAAAAGACTTGTTCATGAAGCATAGGACTTCACTTGGAGTATTATCAAAGTCTATGCTAAAACTAGTCGAAGAGGGAGTGTGAAAGATTCAATTAGTTTCATCACATTTTGCAATATTTCCATATTTGGCATACTGAGGCCAAAACTTGTTTTAGACTTAGAGGTTGACTTTTCAGAGTTCATTAGTCTAAATTTCATTTGAATAGACACTTTTTGAAAGTGTGGGAAAGATAGAATGCGAGTTTGAGTAGATTCAATTTGAATAAGTTGGGTACATTGAATCTAGACCCAAAATTAGTAGGGCTAGCATTTTGGTGGGAAAGCCAAGTGGCCAAATAGGGTTTGGACCTGCTATAAAAGTATGTAAGTCGTGGAGAGAGTGATCTTCTCTCTTCTCTATTTCATTTCATGCTTATACATGGTTCTCTTGGGTTCTACTATCCATTGGTGCACTATCTTGGTGATTGCTTGCAATTCTAAGTGTAGATTGATCTATATTTGCTATTTTTGGATCCACACGTGTGAAATATAGTATCTTGCTGGTTTTGTACGGACAACAATAGTACATAATCATTTCATTCAAGTTTGATCAAGTTCTATTAGTGTTTGCATCTCAAATTGTGTGTAGATGCTGATTTTTCTACATTGGTGAGATTGGTAGTGTATTTCTCTTTCCAACCAAAGATCATTCAAGTAGATTGGATCTTAAGGATATGAAATCTTTCACAATTTTTAGAACATTCATGAAAACCTTCTATTTTTACAACCAATCAAATTTGTAAAACAATAACTATGTTCTTTTTTAAGAGTTCTATTATTATGTTGTTTATTATGTTCCCAATAATAGTGGTCCCCAAACTCAATCTGGACCATTGATTCATGTAACATTAGAACAAAGCATTGAAAAAAGGTACTTTCAAAATATCTATAGCTTATCCTCCGTTGTGTGGTGTGATTGTCAAGGGTTCTTGGTGTGGGATTGATCACCCAATCTCAAACCTTGCTCACACATGGGCGGTGTTTGAAAACACACACGAACGCATGTGCGTGCATGCACGCACGCCCGCGTGCGCGCGCGTGCGCGCGCACACACACACACACACACACACACACACACACACACACACACACACACACACACACAATTGCATTATTAATTTCAACACAAATATAAATAATGTGACCTAAAGGATTAAAGGAATCCTATGGTTGATATAGCGTATTTGATGAAGAGGCTTAAATCCTTAAAAAAACCATTGAGTGCATACAAAGAGCTAAGCCATGCCATAAACAATTTCAAAAAGATTTCAACATGCAATGACTTTCATAAAAACTTCCATAAAGTTTGATCAAGTCATACTTGCCATTTTGGATAACATCGACCATTTTTCTACATAAGTGCAATATGCCTCAATGACTTTTCCATTGGATTATTGTGTCATGAAAATGGTTCACTTCATGCCAAATGGCCTCACCATCTTTTATAGCAAGATTCCCCAATGAAAACTCAATGGAGAATCCATTCCCCACATGTAATGGATCTGTTGGAATATTACTTCTACATTAAGTAGTGAAAAAATATTGATTCCTCATGGTTCATGAGCAATCAAGATCTTTTCACTATTTAAGTCATGAAATTATGCATGGAATCCATCTATGCCGAAATGTGTGAAATATTATGGGTGTAAAACTTTGGCCCCCATATTGAAGTGAAAAAATGACTCACCTATTTTCTTGGCATAGTATGAAACTTTTATGAAATTTGAAAATGACCTACCCCATTTTTGGCATATCATGAGACCTTAAGCCCATAAATTTTTTGTTTACAAGAACATTATGCTCATAAAAGGGTTCTAAAGAAGTTTGAAAAGGAATAATACTACCCATAAAGATGCATGAGTGAAACTCGTTAAAAAGTTTCAACCATAATCAGGAGCCTTCCTTGCCATCCTTTACGCTGGGGAAAGATCTTCTTATTGAACTTTACACTTGGTTTAATGGCTCTTGCCAGAATTTTATGATAAATGGCTAAGGAATTACAACAAGGCTATCTTAATAGTCTCGCCATAATTTTATGGTTGTTTTATTGTGTGCAAATGTAACTTAAAAAAACAACTCCCCAATACATAAAATTATTGAAGACTTTTGTCGTGCATGTTAAAAATGAATTTTTTTTGTTTGAATTTCAACTCAAAAAGATTAAGCCTTGGGGTAGAAGAGATTGTTGAGCTTTGCTTAGACTTTTCCTAAGGTTATTGTTGCAGCTGCCTCCATGAGGTCGCCCTATTGTAAGCAAACTTTTGCTTCAGACCGTTCGTCAAACAATGTCCATTTGGATGCACACCGATTGCAAACACCTAGCACCCTCCCCTCAGAATTTCAAAATTCTGTTTGGCTAAAGTTCTGATTCAATCGACAACTCTTGTCCCTAATCCTCTCACAGTTTCAAGCTTGGCAAGCCTCTATATGCTAGAATCTATGCACCAGTGCTTCACTTTCCGTCTCCAACCCGCCGTAAACCCCGAACTCTCAGAAGACTCTTCTCTCGAAGCTCTCTTCAATGACGACGCTGTACTGTGTGTACACTCCCTGAACCGCTCTGATACCAACTTAGAATTTGCTTCAAACAAGAACACAGACCATGCTACACAGTAACACAAACAGAAAACACTCTCCGCAGCAAGCTCACATAGCAACTATATTTCTCAAAATGAAAATATAATGTACATATAGTTCTTCACTAAGGCAACCCATGCTTGGCCCAGGTTGCCGTTGACGGGATGCGTGTCCCGTCGACTCGCCTCGTGGCGAGGCCAACCGATCCTTATCTACTGATAGGACCCACAATACAGTAACACATTGATTCTACTTTAATTCTAACTCATTATTCAAAATTGCTCTCACTTTTTGTGCTACATATTCTGATTCATAATGTGCATGTATATGCATTCTATTACAAAAAAATACTTACATTTGTACATGTGCAGCTTCAGTTTTCATCTGAGAAGAAGGCATTGCCTTTGCGAATGCCTTCTTCCTCATTGTCATTGCCCCCATCGCTGCCGCCAGTCCTCGTCGCCATCGCCGTCGTCCCCTCCTCCCTACACAAGTTCATGATCAATCTGATCCTCTTGCTCTTGATCAATCTGCACACCACAGGTACTTTGTGAAAGTTGAATGCAATGCAATCCTATTTTAACTAAAGAGTAGTTTATCTAAAAGTCAAAAATTGTTTATTAGAGAATAAGTTAGGGTTTATCTGATCTATTGGAAAGATGCCTCTACTTTCCAATTTCATGCACATGTTCTCAAAATTACGATTGTAGCAGAGCTTATATTCTTCTTCAGTTGGCTCTCTACCATAGATCGTATTCTATAGACACATCAAAAAATCTTGTTAGCAATTAAGCTATGAATATAACCTAGTTGAATTAAGCTATGAATAGAACTTAACAATGAAATTTAGGGTTAAAATTACTCACTTACTCTTGCAAATTCCTTGTGCTTGTCATATTTATGGGAGATTTTCCAAAACTCACTCGTGTGAGCGAAGTCCAAGTACTTTTGCTACATGAGCTTGGCTTGCCTGGTCTGCCTAGCCTTCGAGGTTGTTGGCGAAGCTTGTCACGATAGTGACACATGTGCTCGCCAAGTTTCATTATCATCCATTTATTATTAAATGGCAAGTCACAAGAAAATTCCATGTGCAATGCCTCCAAGACACAATCCTTCTCTGCCAATGGCTATACGTGCCAATCTTTGAGAGAATCGCTAATTTATAATTTGTTCAATTCGTGAGCTCATCTCATGACCAAATATCCATTATTATCGCCCATATTCAAAGATCCATTAGCATGAATCTCATATGGGCGTGTGTGGGACTCGTCGGTAGGCATAGGCGAGTCCGCCACGTCCTCACTCATTGACTACTCGTAGACATACTGACGAGCAGAAGGGTGCAAGCCTCTCAGAGATGAAGTGCCTCCTCTTGGTCATTGCCAGAAGTGACACCTCTACGGCCGCCGCTAGAGGCTAGAGGTGGGCGCACCCAGCTCAGAAGTGCACCCCTTGGAAGAGCTAGACAACTAGTCATGCCGACCGCATCGTCCACCACTTCCATTGGACATCAAGACCAATGGGACAATAACTAACCACATAAAAAACATATTGAAACTAAAACCACAAACAAAAACTGTATGGAAAACTAAGTACTGCAAGAAAAGTAAAGTAAAGTAGCTAAAGCAGAATTCAAAAAGAAACTATAGATTGCAACTATATTAGAAAGCAACGAGATGTTAACAAGTAATTAGATAACTAGAAGACAATAAGATCACTATGAGATAATAGCAAGCAAGAAGAATCAAAATGAGAGTAGTGAGAGCAATAGCTAGCAAGCAAGCAATGAGAGGAATGAGAGAAAATGAGTTGCCAAAATGCTAAAAGGCATGGAAAGGGAATTTCAAATCGACTGTCACCCCCGACGATGGATATCAGTCCCTATAAACGTTACTAGGCGACATTTAATTGACTTTAAAAACTAGTGACGATTTTTGAGCAATTGCAACGAACAACGAAAAAAATGACGGTTGTCAAGAATTTAGCGACGTTTATGAAGGATTTTTTTTTTTCCAATTCTTAGATTTATGGACAATATTTTAGGCCAGTTCTTAGATTTATGGACAACGTTGAGTACTACGATGACCTTGTACAATATTTTAGCTCGTTGGATATCCCAAGAGAATGCAATTAATGCAACAATATTGAACATCTACTATGCAGAACCTTTCCAGAAATGATTTTCCAATAGTCATGTCTTAGAATAGGTTCATTGTTCAGCTTTTCTCGTGTGTATGCTCCATCACGATCTAGTACTTATTCTATGACATTTTCTTTCTCAGATCCAATTTAGATCTCTTTGATTAGTCTCTCTGATCATGACATTGGTTATCAAATATGGGCCACCTGCAAAAATAGAATGTTTTGACAAACAACATGTTCATGAGATGATACATATGTTGAAAGTGAAAGTTGTTGAATCTCATGGTAATCTATGCATTGAAGTCAATGGCGCAAATCTTTGTGCCGAATGTATATTATCCATAACAATCATCAATGGATTTATGGTCAAACATCAAGCTGCAAGACATTGGATCATGTGTGTTATTGATGAGTACTAATGTAGAATATGGACTATACCATTATTTAAGAAGGATTTTAGATTTATAAACAATGCTAAGTAAGTACTATGGTGACCTTGTACAATTCAGCTTGTTGGATATCCGGGGGGGACAACAATTGCAACAAAATTGAAAATTTGTTGTGCAGAACCTTTCCAAGAAATGATTGGCCAACTTTCATGTCTTAGAAAAGGTTCAGTGTTTAGCTTTTCTCGTGTGTATGCTCCATCACGATTTGGTACTTATTTTATGGCATTTTCTCTCTTAGATCCAAAGATCTCTTTGATTAGTCTCTCTAACATTGGTTGTCAAGCATGGGCCACCCGCAAAAATAGAATATAGTTGATCTCAATAACAATGTCTAGGTTCTTAAAGCTCAGATGCAAAATTTCTAAAATAAAGTTGGAGAATTGGAGGCTGAAGTACTGAATTACAAGAAGGCACATGATTTTGTTGTTTGGATAAGCACGATGATGATGATCATCTTCGTGTCTTGATGATGTGAGATAAAATGTAAGTTCATTCGTCGTTTCATATTTGGGGGAGCATTCTGAATATTGTACCATCATATACAAAACCATGAATGATTATGAATGATAGTTTTGATGTTGCATAGAGGTTGCTGAACATTAGTCAATGCATTCTTAACATGAGTCATTCTCCAAAGATCTCTTCAGTCTCTCTAACAATGATTGTCAAACATGGACCACTTGCAAAAATAGAATTTTTTGAGGAACAACATGGGCATGAGATACACATGCTGAAAGTGAAAGTTGTTGATTCTCATGATAATCCATGACGCATTGAAGTCAATGGTGCAAATATTTGTGCTGAACGTATATTATCCATAACAATCATCAATGGATTTATAGTCAAACAACAAGCAACAAGATATTGGATCACGCGTGGTATTGAGTACTATTGAAGCATGCTTCAAGGACGTTCATATTGGAGAGGGAATGGTGGAGGGCATGTATTGTCTAAGGATCTTTGATGAGGATGACAATTAACTAAACCTGACACCTGGCTCAGCCCAATTGATTGTTATCAAGGGAAAAACTAGTAACTATATATGCTTGAGCCCATCAACCGTATAAAAGATCGTACTCATGATGAGGTCCGCACTTATGTGCTCAACCTTATGCTAGCTTGCTACTTAAATTATAGGGCTAATGATATTCTATGTACACTATGTAGCGAGTCCTCAAAGAATGTGCAGTGTGCATGTGCTTCTAGTGATTCATGTTTTAGCTTTGTTTTATCTCTAGCATTTTGCTTTGCTTTAAGCTATTGTATTGAAATTTTTTGGAGTTCTAAGCTGCCTCATCATGGATCTATGAACCGCTGATATTCTTATATGTCTCAAAAATTAGTGAAAAGTGAGACACATAGAAGCCTCTTGAAGTTGATTGTTTTGGAAGCTAAAGTACTTGTTGTTGAAAAAAATATAATGTCTTAATACCACTTATAGTAGACCATTTTCTCATTAATTTTTTATATAGTAGACTTTTTATTCTCAATAAAGAGAAAAATTGATGTTGATGTTCCTAATTTTTATGAATGCTTTTTATGCAGTATCTTCTTCGAAGAGATTTCAAACGTTGCCCCGATCTGTGGACATGGACGTGGATTGCAAGGCATTGGGAGGACGTCAAATGTTGCTACTTCTTGTGAGCCAACCACTACCTCATCAGCAACTCATGATCATTTGGCGCCTACACCTTCACATGATGCAAGTCTAGTTATTATATCCACTACTTCTATATGATGTGTTTGTGGCTCTCTTTAAATCTCTTGCAATAAAATTTATGTCACTAGTCAAAATAGATATAGAGTAATGATGTTAGTACTGAAAAGAATACATGCAGGTCGAGTTTCGTATAGCACTTTAGGTAGTGATCGATCCAGACCACCTAATAGGTCTCCAACTATTCCTTACGAGACAAAAAGATGATATCCACATCTTTTTGGATGAGTATGATAAAATATTGTTCACCATGTTTGTTTGCATGTTTTATTTGTTTGCATTATAAGTAGTCCAAGTTTTTTTTTAATTTCCATAACATACAATCTTTTGAATTTCAAGATACTTGTTCATGTCTAATTGCAAGACATATTTGAGTGCTCGAATATATGACACTAATGATATTTTTCTTTTGATTTATGTAGCTGGATCCATGGGATGAAAAGATTTGTTGTGATTGTGCTGATTGCAAAGGATTTAAATATTGCAAAAGACACATAGTCAAAGATCACTGCGAGGAGGAGGCCTCCACCAAAACTTGATCAAGCGGGTCCTTCAAACCCAATAAATGCTCAAGGGATTGAAGATCATGTCATGGTACATAGTTTAATCAATCCAATAGTTTGCTACAAACATTCACGAAAATATATTATCATGAATTATTCATTATTGCTCGTGAGTCTTAACGTCATTCAAATGAGCACATTTCACATGTATATTAATGACCATTTTGTATTTCTGTACGCCAAATATGTAGAAGGATATCTTCAAAAGACATAAATATAGGATATATAGGACACATGCATCTCAAAGCTATTGAGATTGTTTGTGCTTTTGAGAGATGCCTTCTTCCATCATTCATGGACATCCAAATTCACCTATTGGTTTACCTTGTTGATGAGGTGGAGCTAGTGGGCCCTGTGAGTGCAAGATGGATGTTTGTTTTGGAGTGCTCCTATGAAAGTCCTAAAAGATTTTATTCGCCAAAAAGCGCATGTAGAAGTAGTATGGTTGAAGGTTGGATGGCACAAGAGTCTTTGTTTTACATTACAGAGTACTTGATACAATTAAATCTATGGGCTCCAAGAATGTGGCATGATAGTGATGAGGAGAGCAACAAACAAGCGAGCACTCCACAAGGAAAAGGAACGCGTGGTGGCTATTTGTCATGCAAACAAAGACAAGAAAAATCAATATTGTCCAAAATATTGAGCTCGAAGATGCGACAACAAACAATCATGATGAGGAAGACAAAGCGATTGCGATATGGAAAAGCATGCAGAAGAGAATCCGCATAATGAAGAGGACAAAAAATTAATTATCTTGTGGAGCCAAATGAGCATGATGAATGAGATGTCAATGACAACGACGTAAGAGCTGAAAGTCAAATCAATGAAAACATTGATGATGATACTTATAATCTCCCAACAAGAATAGACCATTTGTTTGAAATCTGTGAAAGAAATAGACAATAGATGAGTGTGAAAGTGAAAATGATCAAGAAGATGAACTACATGCACCTATGTCCATTCCAGGATGTATACATAGGCTTGAACGACATTTAGAACTTGACTCAGATGAATGGCGAGATATCAATGATGATGTAAATGAGGAATTGTCTGTAGATGAGATCGATTGAATTGTATTAAGAATTTTGTTCAATTGTTGCTAGTAGAGATCTATTGTGTTTATATCTCAACATTTCATACAATATTTCACACTTCTCTTCTTCTTTATTCTAACAAATATTTGTAATTAAACTAATTTCATTGTAACTAGCCATCAAACATATAGTTTCCTTTCCTTGCATGCCAACGCATCTTCATAGTGACATTTTCAACAATGATTTGCAACCACCTACAGTTCAAGCTAAAGACATTCGAGCTAAAGTGACAAAATAATACGCCAGTATATTGCTTTGCACTACAACAATCGTATATGGTATATATTGCATAGAGCATTCAAGCACTTACAAACAATCTAAAAGACAAATCTAGTGTTGAGCAAAGTGTGCCAATAAGCGGTTCTTGCACAAATTCGAAAGGAGGCTTCATGGCGCTAGATCCTGAATGTAGTTTTTATAGAAAAACACATCAAATTCCAAACCAACTTACATTGAATGTGCAATACAAGAAAATGAATAACGAGTGACCTTGAATGGAAAAAAATGACCTCTACATGAAGTGGACCTTAATGTACTTTTAGATAACAATAATGTGTTATCAATGTTGTTGGAAATCTGATGCATGGTCTCTTTGACAGGAGAATTTCTTATTATGTCTTCTGACAATAGAAATATAGTGTTCTGATTTACAAACATAAGGATGTAAAAAATGACAAGAGGAGATAGAGAAGCAACACTTTGAATACTAAACTTGATATGTTAAGCGATAACAACTCTAGCTGCGAAATTAAAGTGTATATCACCCATATCACTCTAATAATATCCCTTTTACCTGTTCCAAGGTGGAAGATCCCATAATTGGACTTGTAACATTCTGAATAATCATAATATGATGACTAATAACAAACTCTATATCAATACTTATGGAGAGTTATTTATCATTCATAGGCTAAACGATTAATGGATAAGGAACATTAAGCCATCCAAGTTAAAGGTTGTTGTTACACATTCTTCCTATTAGGAGCAAATACAAAGGCATGATTGACAAGAATTGTAATTAGTGTGGCCATGTTGTTGAATCCTTTCCTCACCGCTTCATTGTTTGCTGCATCTATGGGCTAATCCTATTGTTGAGTTCGAAAGATACTATGTCAAAAGACCATTGACTCCCCTGAATACATCCTTCTTAATGAAACAACCTCCAATTGAAAATGGTCTATTCAGCTAATCAAGAATACTCTCCATGTTTTACTACTCCTAGACATATGGAGCACACTTAATTATGGACATTCTTTCATGTGTTTGCTAGAGAGCAAGTTTATAAACCTAGCACTAATTTTCTATAGCAAAGGCTATCTCCCTACTAAATTGTCCAATTAATGACATATTTAGCTATCTTAGTCTTGTACATCTGTATTAAGTAAAAAATAAAAATAAATAAACTTATTTGAGAAAAATATATTTGGCTAGAAATGTGTGTAGGGAGAAAACCTACATACTTAAGTAAAAAAGAGTCGAATTGCAAGAGAAATCCATCCATGCAGTGTGCAAGTGCAAGTGCAATTCTTGCTTTCAATAACCAACTAATCATCTTTGAGATTTCAAGGAACCAATAATTTAAAAGCGATAGAAAATCAACTAAATCCAAGAAGTACAAGAAATCAACTTGTCTTCAAAAAAAGGGTGTGATGCATTCTAACACATTGGCCTTTTGACTAATTTGCACCAACAAGTACTAAGTAGTGTACTCTCTAAGATCGAGCCAAAAAATCCCAAGTCTAAAATGAGTCCAATGTAGGTACATTGTATGTGGATATACTAGTAGTTAGTACTAGTCAAGTATAGGTTTCTACAACTAGTATGGGCTTTGATTGCTTGGGCTTGGATGATTTAAACATTTCCAAATTTCTACAAGGTCTCATAAATTTGTTAACTTAATTTACTCAACACCCTCGATAACACAGACACACACACACACACCATAATAAAAAATGCATACACAAGATTGAGAAACATCTAAATATATTCAAAACCCATATGTATAAATATCAGTGTAAATAATAAAAAGGTCACAAAAAAATAAATTTTTTAATAAACAACGGTGTAGACAAATTATTGACATTGGCAATGGTACCCTAAACCTCTTGAAATTGACATAAGCATTGCCTCCATACTTAGCTTCTATAGGGATTCACAATAATTTACGAATCTATGGGTTGACAATAAACGTAATTTGAAACCTAATCTACTCAATAATTGATGAGGTCTTTGAGAATGGAAACAAGACATTAATATATAAAAAACTATGGTCAAATGAATAACACATCATTCTCAATAGGCAACCACTAATTCACTTGCTAAAAAATGACGAGGGCTCATTATCACATATGCTTTGGACTTTTCAATTCAAAGGACCTACTAGGTTGAGTTAAATCATACCTTCATCATGCAAAATAATTGAATTAGTCGCTCTCGATAAAGGAACTATGACATTGTCATCGATATGTCTCCAATCATGATCAAAAGGAAATGTGGTGTCGTCACCAACACCGATGCTCTTTTTCATTATAAAATCTTTGCAACAGGGCTTCTTGAGGTGTTAGTGTGACATTTGCACATTGAATCCTCCATTGCCCTATGATATCCTCGTCCTCCACCTAGTTCTTGTGTTCTCTTAGTATCAACCTCCAAAGTCTAAATATCTTTCATAACAATGAAACTTGTGTTTCGAGAAAGAAGACAATGTTAAAACAATATAAAGTTGGAAAAGGTAATGGTGGCCTTGGCTCTCTCTCTTTCTCTTTCAACTACCTACTTGCTTTTCTTCCTTAGTGAACGCCTCTCTTCTCCTGTCCATTATTGTACTTGTTCTCTTTTAGTGTACCTCGTGTACCTCTCTACGGTTAGGCTCTGTAATCTCATCTCTGTTGGAATCATAGTTTCAGCAGAGTTTAGAATAAGGACGTTCCTCTATTTTCAAGGATTGTCCTTTTGGCTTTGAGAGAGGGCACCCAGAGCCTGCAGTGCTGTAGATTGAAGGGAAACTCTACTTTCAAAAAATAGGTTTCCTTAAAATTCAAAGAATGCCCATTTATTTACTTTCAAATTTGAAGGGTACATGATTTAAATGCGATTCATTTAAAGGGCAAAAGACCTAAGACGAGCATTTTGCCCTTCAATCTCCAGCACTGCCCGAGAGGGACCGTGGGCTTGGGGCACTGTGGCCTTCAACAAGCCCCGATGTGGTTGTTCATCCAGTTGGCTGACGCACGCAGGCACCCGACTGGCTGGTGCACGCAAGCAGGCAGGCGAAGTGCGGGCCTGAGGGCTATGGCACCAGGCACCGACAGACAAGCATGGCCGGAACCAGGCGGAGGGCGGCTCACCGGAGGATGGCCTCGAGGTGGACGGGTGGGGCGACGAGTAGGCACCTGCCGTGCATGCAACATTTTAGCATGGGGAGCCGTTTTTTCAAGTACAGCTGCTAGAGCCTAGAGGTGACGCATCATTGGGCATTGGCCAAGGCTTGACTGTTCCCCAAGGAAGCACGGAGGTACGTTTCTCCTCAAGTACTTGGGTTTCTACTTTAAACTGTTATTTCCACAGGTAATTTGTAAGTATACCAAAAACCACAAAAAAAAGAATAAACAAATTGGGTGAGAGATCTATGAAATGGATCATGGTATTCTACATAGGTAATGCAATAGATTATACACAGTGTGATCCCACTATTTGGAAAATTCTTGTTGTCAAAAGATGTGATCTTTGATGAAAAGGAAGAATTGAAATGGAAATGCACAATGAATAGTCATAATTGATGATGGAAGAACATGACGAGAGAGATAAAGAGATGGGAGAAACACCAATAGCGGAGGAAGAAGATATTAGAAGATCAACAAGGGCTAAGAAGTTACCAATGAGGTTGAGAGATATGACCTTGATTGTAGTGGAAAAGCCAAGAGAACCTAGGATCTACACGAAGCATTAAAAAGTTCACAATGGAGATTACGATGTGAAGCAATGACCAAAGAGATACAGTAAGTCAAGAGGAATAATGCATGGGATTTGACAGAACAGCCCACCAAACAAAAGAGCGATTGGATTAAGATGTGTATTCAAGATAAAGTATGGAGTAGGAGGCTAAATTGACAAATATCAAGCAAGAATAGCTGAAAATGTTTTTATTCACAGATTGAAGGGCTGGACTACCAAGACACCTTCACTCAGCTAGTTGCAAAAATGGCCTCAATCAAGATTTGAGTCAGTATGGGTGATCATGAATAATTATGAGGTCTTCTAGATGGACATGAAGACTGCATTCCTGAATGAGGATATGCACAAAGAGGTCCATATGGTGCTACCAAGGAAATGATCTGGCATGCAAGCTGAAAAAGGCTATTCATGGCTCAAAATAGGCATCTCTGTCTTGGTACAAGAGGATTGAGACTTTTTTTTTTGTGACAAATGATTTCAGGTTGAAGCAATTCCAATACAAGTGTGTTGTTTCAAAAGAAGGGATCTAGTGTCTTAGTTGTCACAGCATTGTATGTTGATAACAATACTGATAGGATTTTTATGACTGAATGCAAGTTGAGATTAGAAAAGGAACGTGACATGAAAGACTTAGGTGACCTGCATTATTGTTTAGCTTGTTTAAGGATAGAGGAAAAAGGAACAATGAATTTGAATGAGTAAATATACATTGAAGAGATGCTACATTTGAGCATCCATTATCAGTAAGATCTAGATCAGGTCATAGATGTACTAATCGATAAGCAGGTACATCACCATTGCATTGCGGGATGAAGGATTGGCATCAGGTCAACACACCAATGGAGTGTCGAGCAGGGTTGAGCAAGTAAATGGAACCTAAAATTCAAGAAGAAAGAGAGTAGATGAATAGGTGTCCTTATAGAAGTATGGTCAGATCTTTTATGTATGTGATGTTGTGCGCTCAATCGGACATTTCCACAATAGTAGGGAAATTGAACCAATTCTTGATTAATTAATGTGTAACTAGTCATTGGCAACAGCAGCCAAAAGGGTCTTTTAATAATTGAAGAGCACAAAATAGTTGGAGTATTGATATTCTACTTAGGAAAGGAATCATATGTCATCACATGATATAGGGAGTGAAATTGGAAAAGGAATTCAGCAAATGTAGAAAATCAATAGTAGGTATGTGTTTATGATGAGGAGCTGCAGTCTCATGGTGTAGTAACAACAAAAAATAGTTCAGGATTTTGACAACTGAAGTCGAGTACATCAAGATCTCCCAAGTGTCAAAAGAGTACCCCTAGATCAAACACTTCCTCACATAAAAGAAAATCAATCATGTTTCAATGGTCCTCATGAATGACAATTATGGGTGTGTCTTCTTTTGTAAGAACAAAGGGTTTCACAAACATAGCAAACATATTAACTTAGACTCTGAGTATCATTTCATTTAGAGATCTAGTTGAGAGAGGTTTGATAAAAATTACACATTGCTACACCAGGGACATGATAGCAAAAATTATGATCAAACCCCTTTCAAAAGGCAGATTTGTATTTATTAAAGATAAATCATTAGTAGAAGGAATAAAATTATGGCATGTTTCAGGCAACAGGCCTCACCTATGAGTCACATGTAATCATTTAGGCCCACATGGTAATGTAGGATGCTACGTGGTGACGTTGCCCAAGCCTATCCAAACCATATGGGTGTCCATGAAAATTTTGTCACAGAATTATGGTCACATCGTAAAAATCAACCACACTCGAAATTTCAAGAGCACATATCCATTTTTGCACGCTCCTGTGAGCACACAAGAAGAGGTATTGATTTTAGTTTTATTAACCAGATTTTTGTAGGTTGTGCTTATGTGTTAACATCCTAGGTTGCACGAGCACTACGTCACTCATGACTACTTGGGCGCCTCTTTTTTTTTTTTAAAGTGTGTGATTGAGGCCACGCTAGGCTGAGAAGCCCGGACGTGTGCCTGCAAGATGCGAGGATGTTTTAGGTTTGAATCTTGGAAAAGATTATAGGATATAAGATGGTAGTTCAACCTTACATGTGACATTAATCCAAGTGATATGAAAATAGTTATATACTCTTTAATTAGTTAAGATACACATGTGTGTCTATCATAGTAGCGGGGTGTATGGGTAGAGTTGTTGACTACCACCAAAAAGGTGCACGCTCAAATCTAGACCACTCTGTAGTGACATATAAGGACATATAAGGAGGAGGAGCTTGGCTCGGGAAATGGCTCCGGCTCGCCGTCGGCCAGGTTGTATTTATATTGTATATAACATCCACCATTTGCTTAGTGCTATATGAAGACAAAGAAAAAGATACATCTAGGACCCTGATTTTGCCTTCTTAGCAAAGCTTCACATGTGCCATTGATCATTGATGCGACTTGATATTTCTCTTTATGAGATCAGCGTGTAGTGAAAGGATCCTCTACCACCTTCTGTATAATCGATCTTATGCTATGCATTGCTCTGATTTGTTGATCGTTTTGTTTAGTGATTCATGCATTGTCGAGTACTGTTGTTGCCAGCATAATCATCAAGAATTCTGCTGATATTTGTGATCAATTTGTGCCTGGCGTTGGCGTGAACTATAAGTTGGGCGAGCTGGTGGGGTTGGATCATGATATTTTCAGCGAGATTGATGCATTGATGTGGACTCGTCAGACTCTCAGAGCCCATTGTGGAGAATTCCACTCTTGTACTCAATTGATCCTTCGCAGCAAATGATCACGATTGCGTCGACATTGACATGATCATGCTTGTGTCTACACTGACATAAAGTGGGCTCCTCCATTTGGCAGTACTGCTCAGAGATTCCCACACAAGTATCTTCAGTGTTTTGTAAGATCCAGCTTTTCCTTTTACTGATTAGAGTAAATTCTGGGGCTAGATTCTGGTCGAGCCTTTGTCACATTGTCAACAGCTGCTCTTTCCTTGCGAAGGATCTGACGTGGAGTTGTGAACAGGGAGAGCAGACTGTAGAATTTGTAGGGTGATGCTGAACTTGATTGACCTTTGATCTAGTCTTGACAAAAAAAATATTCCAAGTTACCGAGGGTTAGAAGCTGCAATGGCATATTTTCAGTGAGATTCTGATTATTTCTTGTGATCGGAGCTCCAATTTAAATTTTATAATTTACTTCTTTCTCGGAGTTACCAGGTATTTAGAAGCTGCAGTGGCATATATTTAGACAACAATTTGTTTCTTTTTGTGTACCCGGAGCTCTGTTTTGGAGCTTAGCTTGAAGTGGTTGGGTGGAACTTGTTTGTGTTGGAATTGAACGTGGTTACGATGGCGAGCATGTGGAGTTATTGCTGGCTAAGCATTGCTGTGGTGTTCTTAATCTCCGTGACCACAGATGCAGGCAGAGTTTTATCCCAGAACGAATGGCAAGACGGAAAATTAATCATGCGGACGGAGGATTTTCTGAATCAAAAAGATGGTGTCGAAGGTACTGCAATTAAAGGAACCAGGTGGGCAGTTCTAATCGCGGGCTCGGCAGGATACTACAACTATCGTCATCAGGTAGCTCTGCACAAGAGTTGTTCCTAGCAGATTCATGAAGAACATAAATGATTCCGCAATAGAACTATTCTCATTTGATTCTTTTGTTTTGCTATCCGTGAGTTGAATTCTGCCCAGTTATAGCCACATCATGCAGCTCACATAGTCATCTTAATGTTCCACGCAGGCAGATGTCTGTCATGCGTATCAGTTGCTGCGCCAAGGTGGTCTCAAGGAGGAAAATATAGTTGTGTTCATGTATGACGACATTGCCTTTTACCCTTATAATCCTTTGCCTGGAAAAATTATCAACAATCCCGACGGTGTCGACGTCTACAAAGGAGTTCCAAAGGTCCGTCATTTATGCTCTGTGTTGTCCGCAGGTGGCGATTAGTCACAAGCAAATGAAGCACCTATTTACAGCAAAGGTGGTCGATGCTATGGCAGTGCTTGCCACATAGTCCCTTCTTGAGCCTCTATATCTATCTGTAACACTAGCATTAATGTTGATTGCAGGATTATACCAAGAGTGAGGTGACTGTAGACAATTTCTTCGCAGTTCTGCTGGGAAACAGGACTGCCTTGAGCGGTGGAAGTGGGAAGGTTGTGGACAGCGGTCCCAACGATCACATTTTCATCTTTTATACTGATCATGGAGGCCCTGGAATCCTAGGTATTCTTGGAATTCTATGTTTTATAGTGTACTGGTTGCTCTGTTATGTGAGAAAAACCATGCCCGTTAGAGATTCTGTGAGAATTCGTGACAGAAGACGTGCTTCTGGAAACAGGCATCCCGAATACGCCATATCTTTTATATGCGGACGATTTTGTAAATACTCTGAAGAAGAAGCATGCATCTGGGACTTACAGAAAAATGGTACAAACTTTCTACAATCAGACTCAAATAGTGCTGGTGGAATTCCACATGTTCTATTTTCGAATTGCCAGTATTTGGCTTTTTTTAAGATCTGATTTGTATTTCAAGGATCAAGATAGTTTCGATGTAGAATTCAACGGCCATCGCTGATACTGAACTTTGAAGAAATGGTTAGTCGAATTTTTTCATCAATGATCAGCTCGAATGATACGCAGGTGATCTACGTGGAGGCTTGCGAAAGTGGAAGTATATTCGAAGGTTTGCTGCCACAGGGTATGAACATATACGTCACTACTGCGTCTAATGCCCGCGAGAGTAGCTGGGCCACCTACTGTCCTGGCTCGTACCCATCTCCTCCTCTGGGGTTTGACGTGTGCATAGGCGATCTTTACAGCGTCTCGTGGATGGAAGACAGGTAGAAGGCCATTTAGTTTACCAAAGAATGCCTCTGTGCCACTTCAAAATGGTTATTTTGTCTATTTTATAATTAGATTCAGGTCGATGAAGGATTCTAAGGAGATAATATGAATGTCTATGCCAGTGAAGTACACAATCTTCAAAGAGAAACCCTTCTGGATCAGTATCTCACGGTAACTCCTTGTTATCTTTACGCTTTGTATACTGGAAAAATTCTATGTTGCTGTATAGTGTATTAAAGTTTAGTTTCTTCTGACGGAACAATCCTGATGTTATCTGCAGGTAAAACAGAGGACATCCGTCAAGAATACGTACCAACTCGGCTCGCACGTTATGCAATACGGAGATACTTTGATCGACAAGGAACCAATATCATTGTACCAGGGTTTTAATCCAGCCAACGCAGATCTGCCGGCTGTATCAGCTAAATCCTTGGACAAATTCAAGCCTGGATTGGAATTATTCCTTGCAGGAAAACATCCTTTTGGAGTTCACCAACGGGACACAGATTTATTGCACCTCTGGCACAAGGTTTGCGTCTTATCTAACGGCATGAAGATTTTTATCGTCATTTCAACATCACGGTCAAGCTGGATCTAACCGGATTTGATCTTGTTGCAGTATGCGAATGCTCCCGAAGCTTCTGAAAAGAAGGCGGAAGCGCAGAAGGAACTGATGAAAGTCTTGGCTAGACGTGAACACATCGACAGGAGCGTCAATCTCATTGGAGACATCTTATTTGGATCTGAGGTTGGTTCTACCATTCTCACGGCAGTGAGGCCTGCGGGGCAAGCTTTGGTAGACGATTGGAGCTGCCTCAAGAGCATGGTGGGTTTTTAATGCTTTAAGTCTTCCTCTTGCTTCAATACCTCATACGAAATATGAACAAAGTGTCTTGAAACATTGTGATGAGTTCATGGCAATTTTAAGATTCAAACAAAGATCACGATTCAAAACATAATGAAGCTGCTATGTTCAGATTGAAGTTTGAGTTATTGCTTACGCTTACAGCTTCTTATGACTAGAACATTTGATTCCTTAGTGGCCGTAGGCCAAAACTAATCAGAACATATCTTGAACTAAGCTCATCCATGCTTTTATGCTGGGACTTATGATGCATGGCATTGACCCATCACAGCTCGATTAGATTGTTGCTGGTTGATTATTGATCCGAGATCCTCTAGAGTTAATATATATTGCCTTTTTTATGGTGTATGTGCAGGTGCCAGCATTCGAGGGCAAGTGTGGGCTGCTCACTGAATACGGAATGAAGCACACGCGAGCCTTTGCCAATATGTGCAACGCTGGCAAGGACGCATCTGCTGTGGCGTCTGCAGCTGGGGAGGCATGTTCCCTTAGCAGCTACTCGCTGTCAGATGTTTGGGCTCCAGCTACTGACAAGTTTAGTCCATAACAATAAACATAAACACAAAATACACTTTCTGCATGCATCTCATATCAGTACATACCTCACGAACATAAAACCACTATTGACAATCACTCATAAATCTGATCAGCTTTACTATGGCAACAACAGACTTCTAAGTCCTGCAACAAGTGACATGTTGGTGAGTATTTCATTTCCTTGAAGTTAAGATCAGTCAGATTCCAATGAGTCACAGAGATAAGTGTATATAACAGAGCGAAGCATTAGGATTCAAGCATTTAAATTCCAGCATACCCATAAACTAATCTTCTCTTTGGTAGTATGCTCCGAAGTGGAGGGGAGTTATGGTCCTATTACCTGGGAGATGTACATAAGACGATCACCATCATCATAGTGTTGATTCTTCTCTTATTCCCTGTGAAATGAATAATCTTGGGAACAGTTTGAATTGATTTTCTAAGCTTCCTACCACTCATTGGAGATGAGATACCAAAAATGATCCTTTGGTATATTTTATCAACCTAGTGGGATCAAGAGAATAGAATCTAACTTGGTGGGTGAGCCCAACTCAAGTACGATAGGGATATCAAAGATGCAAAAAGTGCTTTAGGAATTAAAATATGTAAAAATTTGTGTCATTACCAATGGAATCAATCATATGTACATAATATTATAAAATTGAGTTAGAAAATTACTTGAAGGAGTGGAGAATCTAGCTTAATATGAGAATTTGCCCTACAATTGTCATTATGCTCTTACAATGACTGGAATATATAAGTTTTAAAATGGTGGAAATTGTCACTTAGTATGTGATGTACATGTTTCCTCAATATGAGAACTTCCCATATAGTTGTCATTATGATCTTGTCATGACTTGGAATACAAAAGTAGTAAGTGGAGATTCTCATGATTATTATGTGAACATATGTGTTTTGAAGTTATATAGCTTGATAGACATGTCAGTGGAGATTCTCATTATTTTGTGAACATATGTGTTTTAAGTTATATAGTTTGATAGACTACATGGAAGTGAAGTTGAAAAATGGTTCAATATTGTTGAGTTGCATATGCATAATGAATATTGATATAATGGCCATTAAGGTTGAATTGACACTCCATGTAGTTGGCATTTTCAAAATGAATATTCTTATATAGATGTTGAGTGGGTTTTGTGGAAAATGACATAGGTATATGGGCTTTACAAAGCATTATATTGTTGCGTGATGTTGGAGATTCTAACGAGAGTTGGCAAGAGCAAATATAACATTTTAATGTAGCTTTCAACTCCAAGCCAACTAGCATAAAAAAAATATTTCAAATATGTTCCAATAAAAAACAATAAACATTTTGATGTATGCAGAAAAAAACAAAACATATAAAATGCATTTGGAGTAAACCTTACAAAATGTTGGAAACTTTGCTAAGGAGCAAGAAAATGTATTAAGTAAAATTGAAGCTAGTCATCAAATGATGAAGTGAAAGTGCAATGATGTGAAATTGGCAAGACATTGGGTGTCATCATTTTTATAGCCACAATAATGATATTAGAATATGTACATATAGGGGCTTTGCAAATAAAGAGGTTCAAACAACATTGACATGAATATTAAATTCTAGTAACCATTTTAACATAAATACAATAGTTTTACAAACAAAGGCAATTGGCCTTTTTTTATAGCCATGGAACAAAACATCAAATTTAAGGGTTTGTATCGTTGCAAGCCAACATTATTTAACCAACAAAGTCGAATGAAGTGACATTAATGCAATGAATAATTTGCAGAAGATGAAGATGAATTTGCTCCTTAGACAACTATAAATATGGTGATGATGAGTACTTGGGTCTTTGAGTAATGTCTTGGCATATTCTTGGACTTTCTTGAAGTGGGAAGGTAGTGTTAATCATGTCAACAGGCAAGAACATATAACAACCACCAATGATGACACATATAATGAATGTAACCAAATGTATGGTTGGGTAGAACATATTTTCGATGATAAAATCTCAAGACTAGTACGAATCATGGCATACATGATAGAGCCAATAATTGAATGATACAAATATTGTTTCATTTGCTCAACTTCTTTGAAAGACGGGCATTGATAGCTAGACGAATGTAAATAGCTAGACTAATGTAAATCATTCTGTGATTGCGATCTCTAAAAATTTGTATACCAAGGCAAGAATGGGCCTCCCATAGATCTGTCATGTCAAATTCCTTCGATAACAACTTTTTGAAATCCTTCATCATTAAAATGTCATTACTAAAAAGTAATGTGTCATGTCACTCATCAACATATAATATAATGATAACAAAAGATGAATCCCCTGATTGGTAATAGACATTACAATTAGCTGAACTTGGTATGAAGCCTTGATGGATAAAGAATTCATTGATTTGATGAAACCAAGCATGAGATGATTGATTAAGTTCATAAAGAGCTTTTCAAAGCTTACATACCTAGTGGGTATGTCCCTCCAACTCATAGCCTTCAAGTTGAGACATATAAATGTCTTCTTCGACCACACCATGTAAAAATGTTGGTTGTACATCCATCTAGTGAATTTTCATATCTATGATTGTTGTAAATGAGTAAAAGTTTGATCTACGAATGTTTGAACACAGGATTGAAAGTTTCTAAAAAAATCACCATTCAAGTTATGAGAAATCCTATGGAAACTAGTCATGCCTTCCATCAACTGATCCATCGACTTTAAACCCATTTGCAAGAAATGATATACTTATCAACTGGCAGGTCTATAACAGTCCATGTCTGGTCCTTGATGAAAGATTGATACTCTTTTTCCATTGCTAATCCCACTTATCTGTCGAAATGGCTTCTACAATGAAAGTCTTCGACAAACTTGCATGTAACATCATCCTTTTTGCACATTCAATAAGTGTATGATTTCTATGTTTAGCCACTCCATTTGACTGTGGAGTATAGCTAGTGGTATACTACATAAGAATGTCATGGGCTTTGCAGCAGTCTTTGAGTTCAAGCGAAATGAATTTATTGCCACCATCAATCCAAATTGCCTTGATATTCTTGGAAGTCTGATTCTCAACTTCTTGCTAGAATTTCTGAAAATACTTGAAGGATTATGATTTCTCTTTCAAAAAGTAAAATACTATCCTCCTCAAATAATCATCAATGAAGGTCAGAAAGAATTTTGCTCTTGCTAGCGACAGAGTCTGCATGGGTCCACCTATGTCATTGTGCACAATATCTAACACACCTTTAGATGTGTGTTTCAAATCAGAATTAAAAGGAGTTCTAGCATCCTTGGCTAAAACACAACTTCTACAAACTGTATGGTCTAATATATTGTCGAAGTCAAGATCTCAAACAATCCGTTTAGCTTACATATTTTTAAGACAAGTAAAATTGACATGAGCCATACTGTTATGCCACAGTAAATCTCTATCTTCTAAAGTAGAATTAGATAGATCCTGAATAGTCAAAGCATTGCAATGAGGAAGCTTGTAAAGATTGTCTTGTCTCTTTACAAATGCAAGTATCTTATCTTTTGTCTAATATCGAACAATTATCAGAATTAAATTCGACTTTATGCCCCAAAATAACTATTCTACTTATAGAGAATAGATTTTTTATAAGATTTGAAACGTGAAGAAGATTTGGAATAAGAATAGTACCATCCCGAAATTTGAATTTGACCGTGCCGACTACACCATCAATACTATGAAAACTGCTTTTGCCCAATGAGACATACCTCTAACTTGTAGTTTAATTGTACTCATAAAACTAATTTTGTTGTCATGTTTTGAGTAGGACTTGATCCAAATACCAAGATTCGAAAGAGTGCCCGTCCTTGATGGGCAATGGATGGCCGACAGTCTAGGCTGATGATCTAGTGGGTATGCCTCTCGTTGATGGGAAACCGAGGACGATTTGCGGTCCTATGTCATCCCTCAAATGGCCTAAAGGACCGCAAATGGCCTAAATGGGGTCCTAAACCCTAAACCACAAAGGACCACATAGGATGGGAGGGCCAAAGGGAGGGGTCGCATAGGACCACAAAAGGACCGCATTAGGACCGTATACGACCTCCTTTGTGGTCATTTGGGACCATATGTTCCGAGCATCTCATGATTGGTAATAATTTTGCAGATTTAACTCTTTGAAATAAAATCAGAGATATTGGAAATGACCGCAAATGACCTACTTTGTGGTCGTTTGGGAGGGTTCAAGGGAGGGCCAAATGAGGTCCTAAACGGTCCATTGCGGTCCTAAACGGTCGCATTTTTTGGGGAGGGTCGAAGGGAGGGGTAACCGTGAGAACCATGAGGACCGAAGGTAGGGTCAATCGTGAGAACCATGCTGGCGCACTTCCAAAGTGTGTGCCATTCACTCAAAAATTTAGTCTTTTCTATAAAAGCATAAAGATATGCATGCAAGTAGAAGCAATCATTGCTTTGAGGGCGATGAATCATGATTTACAACCTATATCCATTTGCCAATGCATGCATAAATTGACACTGAGTAAGAGTGGTGGTGGATCGCGATCCAACGCCTTCCTTAAAGCATAACTAGCTGACTACCCATCGTCCTTTGAGGAGATTCAATCAACTCCTCACCCTTATGGTCGACATGCTTCCCCTTCCTGCGAGGGTCCCTCCAGGGAGGGTTTCTCCCCGATCCATGCCACTAATGCCAATGCTTCCTCCCGACACTCTCAAGACAGGAGGAGGAGTCGCCTTGGTGTCTTTTGTTGTGGAGATTGTGGCGATGACGATGATCTGCATGATGTGGTCATTAGTCCTGCACGTCCGCGTGCACATCCGTGTAGCACATCTCATTGTGGGGACTCCTTACTTTAAAAGAAATTGACCCAGGAGGTAGCACATAGGGCACATGATACTACGACTCCTGCATCTCTCACACCTGAGATTCCCAGCACCCCTACTTCCACTCCTCATCTTTTCTCTCCCTCTGGACCCACTACCCTAAAGTACACTTATCTTTTCTATACTCTATGGGGTCAAGCCACTACCCTCCATATCCCACCTGGCTATTCTCCACCAAGCCACTCCCCTCCAGACTCCCCTTGGTTATTCTCCTCTCTCGACTCCCCCCCATGCATATGCCCACTACTCTACCAAGATCACCTCCCCAGTATTCTCCCATTGGTGGGACTTCTGTCCTACTTGAGGCCACTCTCGTAGATACTCCCATGGCCACATCTCCACCAGCTAACATCTCATCATTGTATGACATAGACAAGGATGGTTGCATAATTGAAAATGTTGGTCATCACGCGCATGAGGGAGCTCATATGTATACACTTTACCCGAGACATATTTTAGACTGGCGTGCGGTCCAGTAGACCGCAAAAATCATGTCGTTAAGTAGTTGCGCATAGAGTTCCCAGTCCTCTCCGATGACATCCAGTTTCCACGGAAGTGGATGGTGAGCCGCATGGGAGCCGTGATGAGCCACCGCAAATCGGAGATCCGAGATGTAGTGAGAGCTGGCAGACCTAGGCCTTTCCATGTGGAGAAAGTGGACTGTAAGTATGTGGTGAAAGAATTTCAAAAAGATCCAGATCGCTTTAAGCAGCAGCGAGAGACAGCCAGAGTTCGCGGCTTCTCACTTGGGCAGTGGCGGCGAGGGATAGTTTTAGGCAGTGGCGGTGAGGGATAGTTCTAGGCCCACTTGGTAAGTCTACCCTAAACCCTTTAGTTGAATTTGACTTGTCATTATTTATTTATTTTGATTTTTTCATTTGCACACCCTAAGGCTAAAATGCTTTTTTGATATGATCACAAATTGGAATGTTTATACAAAAATCTGTCATAGGGCGCTCTCCCACCCACGACGAGTATATGTATGTGTATGGCCATAGTACGCAAGCATTACTCGCATTATTAGAGAGGCAAGGCGTGCAGATAAATTGGGCTACTTCTCTTGAGGTATGACATCAAATAGATTTTATCTTCTTTATATTGGCTAGTCTCTCTCACTCCCACCACATTTATCACAAGACCAATTCATGTTTGTTGCTCTTGTAGAAACAACAAGCCCGATCTGATGACCAGGACGAGGATGGATCAAATGGGTCTAGCTAGTGTTTTCACTCTATAACTAGCTTATCCATGTGTATAGATACTTATGTTTTTAGTTTTATCGTCCTGATTGGTACATTTGTCAATGTTTGGCGATGCAGTTTATGTATGTTCTTAAACTTTCACTAATTATGTAATTGAACTATATTTGGCCTTGCACCATGTATGTATGTTTATTTTGTTTTTCATAAAGGCTGTGTTATTCACATGTCTTCAAACGCATAGTATTTGATTTCAGTACTTGTAATTATTAAAATATAATGGAGCTAGTATTTATTCATTTGGACTCATTATTGAATAAATTTCATTTATTTGGACTCAACATTTTCTTGAACTGTTTGAGATGTAATTTATTTATGGCCCTAATCAGGGTTATTGTCATGATTCACTATAAACATTAGTTGTTTCAAGATGTAAAATTATGATCTGAGTTTTATAAACATGAGGTGGTAGATGTGTAAGAGTCTTCCAAGGGATTCCAAGAAACTACCTATCACCAAATACCCATCTCTGTAAGATGTGTAAGAGTCTTCCAAGGGATTCCAAGAAACTACCTATCACCACATACCCATCTCTGTAATTCCATGGACTTTGACTTCAGTATTTATAATTTATAGGGTGGAATGGAAGGAGCAATTTGTTTTGTTCGTTATCAAACTAAACTCATTTATTTGAACTTATTTCTGGCACTAAATTGTGGATTGATAGTGGTGCAAGCTCACACATGACTTTCCACAAAGAGTACTTCACTTCTTCGTTGGCATATGGAGATGACAAGAAGGTGATCTACACGGCCAATGATGGTGAGTGTGCAATCAAAGAGATTGGCACAATTCCTATTTCTCTATCTACAAATAGGAATGTTCATTTGAAGGATATTTTGTTCATACTTCTCATTACCAAGAATCTACTTAGTGTGAGAGTCTTGTTGAAACGGGATAATGTTGTTGTTTTTTATCCATTCCGTCAATGATAAGACACAAGGACTGCTCAGGATGGGATCTTGACTCTTCTTTCCAATATGCATGCAATTTTCTAGAATCGAAAACATGATGTAGATGATGACCTCTCAATGCAATATAGCGATCACGCATCCTAATGTCAGGAGTTGTCTCTATTACATTTTTAAGGTCATCACATGTTTTGCATTTGAAAATTCTTTGTCTTGTGGAGCCTTGACATCTCCAAACTCGTATTTCCACATCTTGTAGAGCGTGGATCTTGAAACTTCACAAATACATGCGTCTTTAAGTTGTGTGTTTATAGTTTTGAAAATGTCACGTTTATGCATGCCGAGTGGGAGATGATGTTCGCAAATAACAACGCCATCTTTAAATTTATGTTGCAGATGTGGTTGAGACAATGCATGCTTTTCCAAAATCCATGAAACGATCAGCCCTTTCGAAGAATGTCCACGTTGCTTGAATGTGCCGGTGTTTCCATGAAACTTGTACACAATGGAATAATGTGCCTCAACAATTACTTGTCAAAACATTCCATTGGAGATTTTCAATAGATTTTGATATGCTTTTATGCATATAGCTTTACCAACCAACGTAGGTTTGCAGCGCAATTTGTATTCCTCCAAAATATCAAACATTGCATCTGACATTTCCCATCTATGAAAAAAACATTTGAACATCTGCAATAATTGATTATGCTTGTCAGCTCCTCGTTTTATCCACACACCTAGTCGCAAGTCTGCACATTCTTTGTAGGTAATTTTTTGAATGCACAACTTACTACAAAATGGTTGCATCAACGTTTCCCTTATATTTTCTGACGATAAAATATATTCTACCTTTTTTGGTGCAACATAAGCAAGCACACATTTTCTTTTGAAACTCTGAGTAGTTCCAAAGGATGTTGGACATATTTGAGACTCTCTTTGTAGATTTTTCAAAAGTTCATCTGCTTGTGATCATTTTTGACAAACACCAAATTATTGTTTAGTTTTGCATGTAGAAAGGTTCTTCGTCATCTGTCTGACATTTGCAATATTTCCTTATGTTGTAATTGAAGTCACCTTCACGATAACAAACAAGTTTTTTTCACTAGAATAGTAGTCTTTGAATTTAGCAGTGAAAACTACTACCCCTTCAAAATCCATACAATCAACAATGTCATCAATGTTGTATAATGGACAGTTGGCAAGTTCATTCATTTTGACAATATCTGCATTATCTCACAAGCTTTTTTTTGCAATGACATCAATGGAAATATAGTTGTAAACGTCTCCTAGGTGATCAAAATCGTCGTGAGTGTATGACAAAGGACAATCCATTTTAAACACCTTTGAAATTAGAACCACACTTTTATCCGTACCAACTTCTCTGAAAAAATATGTTCCACTTGATTCAACAGTTAATACATTTCCAAATGCAACCACTTCTTTCCAAAAAAATAAAACAATTAGAACATCTTCTCTTGAGCAGTCCATGTAGTGACCTTGGAAAAAATCAGAAATACACTTTATGTTAGGATTTAAAATGCTATTAAAAGTATAATTAGCAAAATTATGAAACTATAATAAATTTGTATAATTAACAAAATTATGAGACTATAACAAAATTATGAAACCTTAGCCCTTAGCTCTTGGCCCTTAGCCAGTGGCCCTTAACTCGTAGCCCTTAGCCCATAGTCGTTGGCCGTTGGCACTTGGCCCTTGTCCCTTAGCCTTAGCATTTCGCCCTTAATTTTTAGCCCTTGGCCCTTGCCCCTAGGCCTTAGCCCTTGTCTCTTAGTCTGTAGTCCCTACTCCTTCACTTTTTTACATGTTTTGTGTTTTTTTCTTGTCGTTATCATTGCTTTTGTATTTATTTAAGATTTTTTAGTAGTTTACAATTCTATTTTTAAATATTTTTACATATTTATTTGTTTATTTTAGTATTTTACATTTATGTTGCAATATACATTACATTAATTAAATTTTAAAGTTTTTTTAATTAAGATTATATCTTTTCAACTTTTTTTAGATTTCTTTTGTAGGGTTTTTAGTATTTTAGAGGGTTTAAGTTTGTATTACGATTCTTTTGAAATTTAGCCCCATTTTTTACAATATTTTTTTTTTAAATCTAATTTTTCTACATGTTTCAGTTCTTTGTACTTTGATTCTTTTATGTTATTTTTTTAAAAATTTAGTTTCTTTGACACTAATTTTTTCTTTTATGTTTATTTTTTGTTTTTTGAATATTTAGTTTTTTTTTACACTATTCTGTTTTTTTTAGGTTTTTTCATTTTTTAATGTTATTTTTTGTTTTTTTAATTTAGTTTGCTTTTTTTCACACTTATGTTTTTTTAGGTTTTTTCATTTTTTTTATGTTATTTTTTTAATTTTTTAATTTTTAGATTTTTTTATGGTATTTTTTGGTTTTTCAAAAATTTAGTTTTCTTCGACACTATTTTGTTTTTTTAGGTATTTTTTTCATTTGTTTATGTTATTTTATGTATGTTTTTGAAAATTGAGTTTTATTAACAGTATTTTGTTATTTTTTTAGATTTGTTCTTTTTTTTAATGTTAATTTTTGGTTTTTGCAAAAGTTTAGTTTTTTTTTACACTATTTTGTTTTTCTTTAGATTTTTCTCATTTTTTTTATGCTATTTTTTATGTTTCTATGAAAATTCAATTTTTTTGACATTATTTTGTTTTTTTTTTAGATTTTTTTCATTTTTTATGTTTTTTTTAGTTTTCTCGAATTTCTAGTTCTTTTGACACCATTTTGTTTTTTTTTAGATTTATTCATTTTACAATGTTTATTTTGGTTTTTTTGAGATTATTTTTATATAAAATGGTATTTTTTTTGCAGTATTTTGGTTTTTTAAATTATTTTCAGAATTTTAATCTTATTTGTCATTTTTTATGTTTGTTTTTTGGTTTTTTGAAATTTTTCATATAGAATTTTTTTTTTTTCAATTTTTTTTAGATAGTTAACACTATTTTCATTTTTTTAGATTTTGTTAACTTTTTTAAGCTTATTGTTGGTTTTTTTTAAGATTTTTTAATTAAAATTATTGTTTTGATTTTTTTGTAGTTTTTTTACACTATTTTGAATTTTTCAGATTTTTTTTCATTTTTTCAGGATTATTTTTTGATTTTTAACAATATTTTGATTTCTATAAGTTTTTTTTTTTATTTTCATGTTTTTTTTTTTACTTTTGTATTAGCAAGTTCATGGAAGAGATGAGAAGAAAAGAGAACAACATTTCTAAAAATTTCAAAAAAATTCCAGAAACGTTTTTTTTTTTAAAAGGAATTTGTTTTTCTTTCGGGCAATATGGGTATCAAATGAAAGCTCTAATTAAGAGCATGATTACTATGTAGTTGTCGACTGTTTTGGGTGCAGAATGGTCCAGTTCAGGTGCATTAATCCATGTTGGATTCTGTCAAGGATAAAAATTCAAAACTAACCTCTAGCTTGTTCGTTACAATCACAGATGGTCCCAGTAAGTGTGTTTTCGCTCAGGGAGTTGGAAGGCCAAATCATGAAGAGAGGCCTTACCGTTAGGGGGGGGCGTTGCCTCCCAAACCCCCCACCGGGGGGCTACTGCCCTCCAAACCTCCTGTTTCTCGAGGGGCTACCGCCCCCCAAACCCCCCGAGCATTTATTGAAAACCAGAACAAATAACAACCAAATAGCTGTTGAAATTAAGATCTATTTGTGCTCCATCTACTGCACTTCTGAGAGGCAAAACGCTAGTTTGACCATTGATCCCCTAGCAAAATTTCAGCCATAAGCAATTTTTCCAAAAAAAAAACAGAATTTTGTTTAATTTAGTGCGATTCTGGGAGGAGAAACGCATTTTTCAGAAACGCGTTTCTGTGCATCTATGCTATATATACACTCTTCAACTACTGGATTCTGCAAAAATTGGGAGCATAAACTTCCATTTTGTAAAATGGTCCCCCAAAAATGAAAATCTTGGGTCTTCTTGATTCTCAATTAACCTTTATTATGGAGATCTAATGTCCTCTTGACACGTGGCATCCCATTTGTCCCATAAGTATTTATGGAATTCCACAATGGGAAAAAAACATAAATAAACCGCCCCCTACAATGCTTATTTACATTGGCTTTTGAAATTTTTAAGCTTTCTTGCTACTTGCTACTTGCTTTAAATTTTCTTGTTCCTACAATATGGTAAATTTTTTTGATCAAACTTTTTTCCAAGTTTTTTAGTTAGATCTATCCCATTACTTTTTGCTTATCTAGATATATATGAGATTAATTAGAAACAAAAGTTAAGTAGTGTTAATATATGTGTGTGTGTGTGTGTGTGTGTGTGTGTGTGTAAAAGTTTTAAACCCCCGACCACCCGCCATGGCGGGTGGGCGGAAGGGGGGGGTGGGGTTTTAAAACTTTTTTTTAATTAAAAAAAACTAATTTGGAATCCCACCCCCCACGCCACCTTTTTCTTTAATTAAAAAAACTAATTTGAATCCCCCCCTGCCGTGGTAAGTGGGCGCGGGCGGGGGGGGGAAGGGTTAAAAGTTTATTTTATTATTATTAAAAACACTAAATAGAACACACCCCCCCCCCCCCCCCCCCCCCCCCCTCCCGGCCCACCCGTCGCGGCGTGTGGGGGCGGGGAATTAAATTAGTTTTTAACATATATGTTATATGACATATGACATATAATACATATGTTATATGACATATAACATATAATACATATGTTTATATATATATATATATATATATATATATATATATATATGTTATATAATACATACTAAGAGTTAAAAAAATACTTATGAATACTTAAGTACTAAAGAGCTTAAAATTACATAAAAAAAAATTTCAAAACATACTAAGAAGTGTACTCAGGAGTTTACCTTTCAACGCTCACTTGTATAAATTTTAAAAATGACTTGCATGAGCTTATTATTGAGCTTCTTACACTTCCAGAAGGTGGTTCTAAAGTTTTAGTCTAAGAACTAAACTCACGCTGAACCTCCTTTTATAGAGTTTAGATGGCCTTTGTCATGGTCATCAATCCATGTGAAAACATTCTTCTCTGACTCTTTGATTTTACAACTCAGCAATCCGCATCTATACCCAGTGATACATCTCATCAATCCAAATGACAAAGATATATTTTGTATTTTCTGTCTTCAATGTCATCAATCTGTTTTTTAACTTTGATTCAGTTTATGAATCTATCTTGGATTGATGACATGGCAAGTCTCTATATATACAGTGCTTCTTTTGCTTTGTCTCTGAATCTTTCTCAACTAACTTAGCCTACGGACGGAAATAGAACTAGTGGTAAATTTTTTTAAACTCTTTTACACACACACACACACATATATATATATATATTAGTTGTGAGTGCCTGTCGTTGACAGGCAATGGCGGCCGATCTAGGCGACAACCGATGATTTGGAAATTGAGTATCTCATTGACGGGTGATGATTTTCCAATGATTTGAAAGTTTAGTATGTCTTCATTGATGGGTGGAAGATGTATGTGTGTACGTGGCCGAAGTGTGCCACCAACATGTCGCATTGTTCGGGAGGGGGCGGCATTTTTTGGGAGAGGGAGGGGAGTGTTGCATTTTTCTGAAGGGGAAGGACCAATGTCACAACAATTTTGCGAAATTTCCTTGACGGTTTCGCAAAAATTTTGCGAAAATCACTGAAGCTTTCACGAAAACATCTCGAAAAATTCCCTTGAAAGCTTCGCGAAAATTCCGATGCATTTGTGAAAATACCTCGAAACGCGAAAATACCTCAAAATAGTTTTTTGGAGAGGGGCCTCAAAAATTTCGCGAAATTGGCCCTCGAAGAATGTGACACTGACTCTAAAAAAAAATCCGACACTGGCCTCCTTCGTGAAAATAACTCAAAAATGGCTCGAAAATACCTCAAAAATGGCCCGAAAACACCTCGAAAATCACTCGAAATGTCAAAAATATCTCAAAAATATCTCAAAAACGGCCCAAAAATACCTCAAAAATTTTCGAAAAAATGGCCCGACAATACCTCGAAAATGGCCCTAAAATACCTCGAAAATCTCTTGAAAAATTTCGCAAAATTTTTGAATATCTCGAGAAAATACCTCAAAAATGGCCCGAGAATACCTCGAAAATGGTCCGAAAATACCTCGAAAATGCCAAGTGTCGAGTGTCGAGTGTCGAGTGTCAGCGAATCCTTCGCGAGAAAAAACTGATTTTTGTGGAAGAGAGAATTTTTCGTGACAATTTCGAAAGAGATTTTTTTGCGAGATGTTCGAAGGAAACTGAACTGACTGATGAGCAGGTCCTGCAACATATGGACCCAAATCGCTATGGAATGAGAAAAGTACCAGCTCAGCCACCACCTCAAAGATCGGCCATGGCGAAAGTCTACCTATGCAATCAGGTTGTCTCTATGTGACAGGATCAGAGTGTCATCTACATAGACAACGATTATGATGATCTAGAAAGAGGGGCGGCTTATATGGTGACGAGAAGGATGTGCAAACGATGGGTAAACCACTTGTAAAGGAGGATTTCGAAAGATCTGAGAATGTATGTAGGACGTGTGGAGGGTGGGTGCAGGTCTTTTTTGAGTTGTGAACAGATTTTGAAATGTGTTACATTTCTTGGATGGATCTAATTAGGGGTAGTGTTGCAACATTGATCGTTTCAGAATGTGAGTGGGCGATCGACAATGAGCCAAATGTTTACTGATTCTGCTGTTTCAGAATCTATTGGCTTTTCCGTTTTTTTCTCATATTCATGTTCTAGTTCTTTCGTCTTGTTCCAAAATAGTTTCGAGGTTGGTTCTGCCTGTTATCAGGCTTCATGGGCATTCATTAGATGTGTTCTTGTTATTACAATGTCCAAACCAAGCAAAATGGATTGATTAATGTTGTAGTATTGTCCTGCCTGTCAGAGGACACTCAAGTTTGTCACTCTTGCACTGAAGCACATGCATAAACGACCACAATCAATCAAGCATGCATGCCAAAAGCGTTTCCATCAGATCAGCATGTGAATTCGTTGAACAATGACTGAAATCCTACTCTAATGCTGCAAAAATGAACTGAAAATAGATCCTAACCACTACTAAACTTGCATAAATCCACAAAACAAGAAACAAGAAACTAATCTACAACATTTTAGAACCAGTCTTTTGATTCTTGGGCATCCCAAAAACATCAAGAACATGGTTGTAAGGAGATATGCAAGAATTACACCACAAATCCAGTCTATTTAGTTTACCTGAATGTTGATTCCTACATTAATCCACAAACAAGAAATGAAATCTAATCCACTCTAGGAAAGCAGGAAATCTAATCCACCCTACGAACCACAACCACACACAAAGGAGAGAAGGGCAAGATCATGAATCACTCAAGAAACAAGCATGATCAAGGAGCTCAATGGATGCACCAAAACTCGTGGAGGCTCTTCTCATTTTAGCATGGAGTAGGTACGGGAGTCTCTTAATAAGCAAGAGAGCTCCTTACGTGAGATCCTAGTGGCGTTTCCAAAATATACAAATTACAAGTGGAACAATGCTCTCCACTAGAGGTCACCATGAAAAAGGTGGCTCACTCAACTTTCTTCAAGAGGGGTCTACTTGCATTTATTACTTTGTCTAGAAATACTAGAACATGGTCATTCCATCTTCCAGGATTCACCATGAGGCTTACACAGTTCTTGTTTGTCATTACTAACTAGTCATTAGGGAAAATATGGGCTCAAAATGGGCTCTTTAAGAAGTTTGACTATAGAGAAAGATTAACAAGAGAGAAAAAACTTCCGACAACATCTATGGTCCTTTTTTATGATTCCGGAACTGCCCGCCGCACAACTTATATGGTTAACATGTAGTCTTAATTTCCATAAGCAAATGTGATAATATTGCACAGTTTTCCCTTTGAAAAGTGCTCTGAGGGGTCCCACGTCCTTCAAAAAATGTGCAACTGGCATCTGGAACCGGCGGGCATAATTGCGCTAGTGTGTGCTCATTTACTCCTTCTTTGTATTTCAAGTGATGGTGCAAGAGCTTTCCAAATCCTAGTATCGGTTCAATGCGCAGATGTGCTATCTGACTGGTCAAACATGCCATCCCCGCGTTGAATCTATATTATATTTTTTTTAAAGACAATCTAACTTCTTAATCGTAGCTCCAATGGAGACGAACATGGTGCCATTAGAAAGAGCTCGACGAGAGTTTCGCATCGGCACCTACATGACCTTGTTTTGAGTTACGGTTAAAGAGTTATAGGTAATCAAAGTTCACAGAGAATCCCTCGTTAAAAAATATATAAATATCTCAAAAAAAATAACCCTAATATCGGTTCAGGGCGTGCCCTTAGGGTTTGAGCGTTCTCAAACCCTAAGGGCGTGCGCTGAATTGATATTAGGGTTTTGATTTTTTTTTTAAAAGAGCTCGACGAGAGCTCTGCAACGGCGCCATAATGACCTAATTTCGATTAGCGGTTCAAAAGTTATAGGCAGTCAAAACACAACTTTGACAACCTATAACTTTTGAACTGTTAATCGAAACTAGATCATTATGGCGATGTTGCATAGCTCTCGTCGAGATCTTTTCAAAAAAAAATATTCAAAACCCTAATATCGGTTCAGCGCTCGTTCTTAGGGTACCCTAAGGGCGCGCGCTGAACCGATATTAGGGTTTAAAAAAAAAATTGGAAAGAGCTCGACTGCCCAAACTTTTGAATCGTAGCTCGGAATAAGGTCATTCTGGAGCCGTTACAAAGCTCTCGTTGTGCTCCTTTCAAAAAACAGTAATTTAAAAAAAAAAAAAAAAAACCTAATATCGGTTCAGCGCGCGCCCTTAGTGTTTGAGTCGGCTCAAACCCTAAGGGCGTGCGTTGAACCGATTTTGAAATATATATATTTTCAGATGAGGGATCTTTTTTATTCTTTGACTGCCTATAACTTTTTAACCGTAACTCAGAACTAGGTCAAATAGGGTGTCGTCAAGCTCTTTCTAATGGCAGCATGTTCATCTCAATTGGAGCTACGGTTAAGAAGTTAGACTATTTGGAAAGCTCTCACACCATCACCTGGAAATGCAAAGGAGGCGTGAAGCCTGCCAATTCCGAGCGCCAGTTGCACACTTTTTCAAGGGCATGGGACCCCTCGGAACGCTTTTCAAAGGGAGAAATATGCAGGAGAACTATAGTTTAGAAAAACTAACGCTGGTTCATATTTAACAAACGGGCAGCACATATTGTCCAATGAGATATTTATTTCTACCCAAGAAATCTTTTTGAAATAATAAAAAATCACCCGAAAACTTGAACACTTTTTTTGTCCGGTGAGCACTGTTACAATGTTGTACACATGTTATAAGATTATTGGTCCATTTGGAGGTTTAAAGCATGTGAAGTTAACGAAAACATCTTTACAAAGGGCCCATTTTGAATCCAAACTTTCTCTATTGATTCCTCGACTCTCAGTCCTCGTTCGTCTCATCTTCTCAGAGACCTCCTCGCTCTAAGGTGAGAGGTGCTCTTGGGTAGCTCTGGCCGAGCATCTTGGAGATTTGTCAAAATCAGCCAACAAACTCGCTCTGCACTCCCAGTTCTATCAGCCATTGCAACCACCCTCGCCTCTGATTCCTCCCAAGGGCCATCTGTCACAATTGGAACCACCATTCTAATCACAACTACCCAAGCCGCCTCACCCCCACAATTTACAACAATTTCATCAGAAACCCAACGGTTTATGGATTTGATCGACGATTCTAACCCTCTTGAGACAAATGAACAATTTGTGATGAGGCCCGAGCCATTTAATCCAAACTCCCCCAGAAGAAAATTTGATCAATTTCATAAAACTTTTGATTCAGCGCACAATTTTAGCTAGGCCAACAAGTAGATCAAGCAGATCAGACACCGGACATTATCCGAGTCGCTCCTATGGTAGTATCTTCGAAGCAGTTCAGCGCCAAGTTTCAGAAGGGTATGAAGAAGGAGATATTTTTGAAGAGGAAGATCCACGGACAAAAATTCAAAGCCAGTCATGACAATCCATGGGATTGGTTCCTACTCCTCCTCCTCCTGCTAGCACTTCGGTACCCTTGGATTCTGGTGATGCCCTTGGAATAGTTTCACACTTTGGACGAATGATCCAAACCATGATTGATCAGAAGACCGTAATGGAAAAGAGAATTTCAGATTTGGGATCAGAAAACACTCTTATCAGTCAAAAACTCATCTAGCTGAACCAAGAGTTGAAGATCACCAAACAACATGAAGACAAATCAGAAAGAAAGATGAGAAAGGCACAACAACATGCAGATGACTTGGAAAAATATGTAGCAACTCTCCAGAATGCACTAACAAATGCACAGGATCAAGTTGATAAAATTGTTTAGGACGCTAGTAGCAAGTTTTATAATTGCAAGGACAACTGGAAATGGCCAATCTTGATAAAGAAAGGATCCTAGGAGAATTGGATCCTACAGCCACCAAGCACGACAATTACCTTTATGCGGAAGCTCTAGATCGTCCTGTCCCTCCAAAGGAGATCATTTTTATCTATTTTAAAAAGTTGAAACATATCATCAAGCATTGGCCAAATTCTAGGGCAGATTTGATCGATTCAAAGACATGGCATCGGTTGAGTTGGTAAAGGCAAAGTCTATCATACGAGAATATGAAAAATTCGCTGCTCAAGTATTGCAAACAACCCCCCAAATTCAAGTACCACTCATGCCACCCTTCTCACCACCGCAGCGAGATCAGAGTGAAATGGATACAGGGATGGATCAAGGGGAAGAAATAGAAGCAACCATGACTTCTCAAGCTACGGACGTAGGGCCATCTACATCAAGGGCCGTACCATTGTTTCAGAAACCGGTCACCATCAAGGAGGAGATATAGAAATTCTTATAGCAGCATCTGTATGTATCCTCGAGGGGTGGCAATCGACTATTTTTGCAAAAGACTTGACCAAGTTGGCGTCAATTTCAACTAGATGGGATGATTGCTTACTAGCGTTATCTTTCGATCCACACGTTCTCATGGCATTGGACAAAGTCCAGAATCGATTGCCTATAGCGAGATTGTACTATCGACCCGTGATGTTGGGTGGATCTTGGAGTCAAGATCTATAGCATGGACAATGTCGAATTGGATTTCTGACGCAAATAAATGCTTCTTTTTGCACAAAACCGATTTCAATATGGAGCACCTGGAGTTCATGGAAAAAGTATAGTACCACCTACCAAAGCTCAAAGTAATAAATCCTGCGAGGTGTCATCGGATCGCCACCAGTTTTGGTGGAGGATACTGTTGGAGGGTTTGTGTATACCACAATCCTAACCATAATAGTAAGTGAGGGGGATTTGGCACCTGGCACCCTGCGTGTGTAAGTCCAATCCGATAATTACATGGTTAATTGATTAGTTAGAAGTTAATAAAAGGACTTTAGGCCTTTTTGCGGAACTTTTATGTCTCAGGGCCTAATAGTCAAGTTAGTGAATAAAAAGGGTCCCACCAAAATTCAAATTGGTTTCCTCCAATTTCTAGATGGGTTCCCTCCACTTTTTGAATTTCAAATACCTAGGATAGAAATTGGCCAATAGGATTTGAGGCCAAATCCTTAAAATCCACTATATATAGTGGTAAATTTAAATCATTTGTACATATTCTCTTCATTTCAATACAAGCAAGTTGGTCCTCTTATGGAATGAATATGGAATGTCCTTGCTCTTCATCTTGTCACGAACGGATTTTGTTTCACGAACGGATTTGTTTCTTTTGAATTTTTTTATGAGGAAGCTTGCAGGATCCTAGACACGCGACTTCAGATCACAGAACAGAAATTATTCTAGCAATCAAGACAGCGAAAAACAAGGAAATGGACAAGAGAGCACAACTGTATTATCAGTTTGATTTTTAGAGCGAGATGATCAGTGTCTCGTTCGTTGGTGGCCTGACACTCTACTCTTTTGCTATGTCCTGCTCGTTGGCAGACTTTCATGCACAGCTGTTTCTTTTTTGCTATTTTTTTTTATTCTTTTCTTTTTTTGCTCTACTCTCGCACTCGTTGATCCAAAAATTGTTTATATCCCCACTCTGTGCATTTTACAAGATAGCCAAATAGAGAATTACAAGAGTAATTAGCGTTAATCAACTAGTCAGTTACTATCCGTTATTGCTAATTGTTTCAGCTGAGCGTGAAGTTTAAGACTCCACGCCCGTTGAGCTGCCAGTTGGCAGCGCGATTTTCTTTCATTTTCTTTTTGTTTCATGTCAATTCATGTCTTTTGGTCCTGGAGGCATGTTTGACTTTTGCGAATCAGTCGACCTTCGATTTTCTCTTCGCTTCGTGTCTTAGGATTTTCGAGGTACGTTGACTTTCACAAATTGTTTGTCATTCGTCTTTCGCTTCATGTCGCGGCAAAGTTGCAGGAGTTCACAATTTCTGACACTCCCTCTTGAAGCTTGCAGCTTTGCACGTTTAATCCAATTGTTTTTCTTGTGCTTTGCGAAGAGTGGCTTGTCGAGCGACTTTGTGAGCAGATCTGCAATCATGTCTTCAGAATTTATGTACTAGACCTGGAGCTCTCCTTTCAAGATCAAATCTCGGATGTGATGGTACATCAGATGTATGTGTTTTGTCTTTGAATGGAAGACATGATCCTAGGACAGATAAATGGCACTCTGAGAATCCATCATCATCGTGTATGGTCCTCCTTGTGGTATCCCAATTGCCTCCAGCATCATCTGCAACCAAACTACCTTGTTCGCCACCTTTGAAACTGCGACGTATTCAGCTTCGCAAGAGGATTGAGCTACCAAGGTTTGCTTTTTGCATATCCAGTTGATTGCTGTTCTGCATGATATTGAATATCCTCCAGTTACAGACTTGATGTCATCTTTGCAGCTCGCCCAGCTTGCATCACTGTAGTGGTGCAGTTCGAATCCTTTTCTTTCGTTTTTTGCTCTGTAGGTTAATCCCATATTTTGGGTGCCCTTCAAATATTGTAGGATTTGTTTTGTCATTTGCCAATGTGCCATGCCAAGATTGGAAGAGAATTGGCTTAAAGCATAAACAGAGAAAGCTATATCAAGTCTGGTACAAATTGTAAGGTACATCAGACTACTGATTAGGTTTTGGTAGGGTAAACCTTCCATCTTCTATTTTGTTTTCTCTGTTTTCGGGCAATCCTGCTTCGTCAGCTTGGCTCCAGCTATCATTGGTGTGGCTTTTTCTTTGTAGTCCATTATGTGATACTGCTTCAACACTTTTCTGGCGTATTCAGACTGACTCAAATGCATTTCGTCTTTTATTTGATCTCTTCTGATCTCCAGCCCGAGGCATTTTGTTGCTTCTCCTAGATCTGTGATTTCATAATTTTCAGAAATCTGACTCTCTATCATAAGAGAATCATCCACAAAAATAGTCAGTATCACAAAATCTTCTCCTACTCTTTTATATACACATTACAGTCTGGTTGTGTAGGATTGAAGTCTAGAGATTTCAGAAGACTGTCAAGCTTCTTGTACCAAGCTCATGATGCCTGCTTTAGACCATAAATGCATCTCTACAACCGACAGACATATTGTCTATTGTCGGGGTCTTCAAATCCTTCAGGCTGCTTCATGATAATTTCTTCCTCTAGATCTCCGTGGAGAAAGGCTGTCGTTACATCAATCTGGTGAATTTTCATATTGTGTTGTGAAGCGTATGCAAGGAGTAGTCGTATGCTTGTCATCTTGACCATCGACGAATATGTGTTGAAATAATCAACACCATACCTTTTGTGTGTAGCCCTTCGTGACAAGCCTTGCTTTGTAACGACAACAGTGCCATCTGATTTCAATTTTTTTTTGTACACCCACTTGTAGTCGACGACCTTTCTATTTTCTGGCAGTGGCTCCAATGTCCATGCCTCGTTTTGTCTCATCGACTCGATCTCCTCTGACATTTCCTGCTTCCAGAATTCTCCCTCTACACTTTGGACAACTTCTTGATATGTTGTTGGTTCTTCAGTGAAGCTGCAATACTTGAATTGAGTGTCTTCGCTCCACTGAAGATTTTCAACGTATCGATCTGGAGGTCTTCTTTGTCTTGTTGACCTTCTGGGTTTGTTTCGTTGCTACTCAAACGTTTCTTATTTGTGGAGTTGATCTGCTTCTTCCTGCTGCTTTGGAGTCTATGGCTCAACATTCTGCTTTGACGTCTGTTCTTGATCTCTCTCTTGAACTGGCAGTAGTGTGAAGATCTCATGGCCATTCTCATCTTTTAGTCCAGGAAATGTGGACTCATCGAACTTTACATCTCTAGTCGAAACAACCTTCTTCGTGGTTGGATTGTAGAGTCTGTACACATGTGATCCATTCGAGTACCCGACCATGATTGTTTGTCCTGATTTATCATCGAGCTTGATTCTTTTTTCTTTTGGAATGTGCTTGTATATTGCACATCCAAACACACACACGTATGATAGATCAGGCTTTTTACCTGTCCACATCTCGTATGGTGTTTTATTTTTCAACGCTGTTGTTGTTGATCTGTTCTGTAGGTGTACTGTTGCAGCCGCTTGCCTCAGCCCAGAATTGACCTGGCAATCGAGCATGTGCCATCATGCATCTGGCTCCTTCGACTAGCATCCTATTTTTTCTTTCTACGATACTATTATATTCTGGTGTGTACGTAGGAGTCAATTGATGCTCTATCCCATGTTCTTGGTAGAATTTTAAAAATTCTTTGCTCTTGTACTCACCTCCATTGTCAGATCTGATTATCTGAATCTTCTTTGAGGTGTGTCTCTCTACAAATGCCACAAACTTCTTGAAAGAGTCAAACACTTCAGATTTTTTCTTTAGGTAGTAGATCGTAGTCATCCGGTTGTAATCATCTATGAATGTCAAGAAATACCTCGATCTTGAGAGCGAATCCACTTTCATCGGTCCACAGACATCTGAGTGAATGAGCTCAAGAACTTCTTTGGCTCTTCTTCCCTCATGTGTAAAAGGATTTCGATGTTGTTTGCCCAGACACTTGGATGCCAGACATGAAATTTTATCTGGGCTCAAGTATTATCGCTTCCAAATGCCCTAATGATCCAGTTGAGGCATGTTTCTCCTATCAGTTCCTTCAGACAACTGCAGCGGTGTGTGTGTGGAATGCAAACAGTGCCAAACACTGCATATTGGACCAGTGGTGTCTGGAATGGACACATCTGGTTTGGCATTCTAGAGATGAAGTACAACTCCCTCTTCAACTTCTTCTTCTGGAATGATTCTGGTCGTCCTTACTTCACATGGATTGAAAGGAAGACGACCATGAAGCTCTTGCATTTAACTCTTGACTCTGACGATACCGTTCGTGTTCGCACGTTCACACTTGAGACAATATTAATGTCTAGTGGTACATCATGTGGAATTTGTGGAAATTAGCACCCAATTATAATTCATGCAAAGAAGAGCATCTTTGTGGCCAGAACGGAATATGTAAGAGCGATTCAACACCCTTGTGCAGCTGCCCACAAGTGTTCAAGCCCTTTGATCCTATTGGATGGAGCCAAGGGGATTGGTCCATGGGATGCCTGACAAATCTTAGTTGGGAGTTGATGCGCTTTCTGGCTTTGATCCGAATCAACCCGGACTCTTGATCCACCCCACACTCCTCGATGTTGTCTAGAGGGACAGACCACCAGGGAGCCCGAATTGTTTTGAGCCAAAACTTCTTTGAGCACTATTATTACAACCCACATCTCCAGAAGGCTGCTTAATAATTATATTTGTGTTCAGTAATATGGTGAAGCTGATTAAGTTTATGTTAAGCGGATATTACTGCAATCCAAATCTCCATGCACCTTCTAAATGCTCAACAACAAGCATATATGAGGTCCGGAGGATCCTTGCAATGGGGGCTGACTGGATGGCCAAATCAAAAATGAAACACATGGAAAGGACATCTCTCTTGCATTAGTAAGGTGTGTTAAAAGTTTGAACACCCCTGCTTTGAATGCAACAATTGATCCTTGCCTTGTCATATTAGGATTTACAGTTTAGCTGTTAGCAGTTGATACCAATTAGTGTTTCCACCCAATAAGTGGATCAATTCGCTATTCAAACCACATTTCATGGTTTGCCAGTGCTACTATGATTTGTGAAAAATGCAAAAATAAGCTTGGTAGAGGCCAAAAATCTTGTATATAGGATATACACACGTGTGGAGCCTATTCCCATGTGTAAAACTAGTGTACTTTTCATGTACCATAATCATATATGTTGTACATATGATTTAATTCAAGTTCTATTGGGTCAAATGGCCAAAAACTAGTTTTCTAGAGATATGACACATTTCACCAATGTAATGATTGCATGAGCCAAATATTTTGAATAGGTGTCACATCCCATGTGTAGAGGATAGCTCACACGTGTGGAAATAGCTGAAGTAGGCGAGTTTTTGCTTCTAGAAGATTTCCATGAAGATCTCCATATAGTAGGAAAATAGACCAAAAATGCCCAAAATGGAAAGTTTCGATCCAAGTGTCAAATTGCATGATGGTGACAAGGCATCCTCACACATGTGAGATCTGATGCATGATCAGTACCTCGAGCTCCAAAAGTATATATATAGAGGCTTATTTGGCCATAATCAATGTGAGACACCAATCTTGGTTTTGGAAGCAATTTTGAGTGATTCTCTCCATTTGTCAACATTTGTTTTGATTGTTTTGAGGTTCTATCAATGTGTACTTGATTTTCAGGTTGGAGTCGGTACTCAGACAATGTTTCACATGTGTGAAACCAGAAATACACCTACCTTCAATTAATGATTGTTCTTGTTAGGATTTTGTGTCTAGAATTGATCTAGATTGATCTTAATCTCAAGTAGATTGATAGATCAAGTACTCTAACAACCAATCCCTCTTGAGGATCAGATTAGGATCCAGTCTTGGTCCTTTGTGTACATTTTTCACATGGTATCAGAGCCTAGTACAAGAGGTTTTGTTGAAATTGATAGGGTTAATCCAAATCAAAGCCAAAATTAGCAGTTTTTGGAAACTAGTCAAATTTTGTGTAGCGAGTTGGATTTGATAGCTATCCTCAAAATTTTTGGTCCAGATCTTGTTGTGGGCTGTAGAAACCCTTTTCACACATGTGAGGCCATACAGCTCCGATTTTGACTGAGAAATTTCAAAAATTTGTAGAATTTGACTCAAATACCCAATTTGAGTGATTTTTGGTGCAAAATCAAGCATTTTCTAAAATGAATCTAATCCCTTGATTAGTTCTTGGATTAGATCAGCCAAAGAACTAAAATTGAAGCTTGAATTAGGTGCACTAATTGATCTTCTCTGATTTTTTGAGTGTATGTTGAGGTTGAAGAGACAAATTGCTAAAAATCATAGATTAAGGAGTGATTTTGCAAGTTTGAGACTAGAATCTAAATTTCCATCATTCTAGATTGGTTCATGAGTGATAGGATTGAGTCTATAAGCTTTAGAAGACTTTAGATTCATATCTCTTAGAGAAACCATAAGAGTTTCTAGTGCTTTTTCACATTCAAAAAGAGCATCAATGGGTGGTTTTTTGCTTGAAGCTAGTGAAAGACTTACATCCACTGATAATGCTACTTGGATAGTTCGAATGGAGTCTTTTCTTGTACTTCATGATCTTTATGACATAGTACTTGAGGTGGAAGTAGAACCTCAAGGAGGAGTTGAATTGGCTAAGTACAAAAAGAGATGTAGAGTTGCATTACACTGCATAAAAATGAATGTAAGTAATGAACTTTTGAAAGAAATCTCATCTTGTACCACATCCATGGAATTCATTAAAATCCATTTATGGATCCAAGAACACTTCAAGGATACTCATGCTTAGGAATCAAATCCTTCAAAGCATGAAAGGAAGTAGTGAAAGTGCCCAAAATTATGTCTTTAGGATCAAATCTTTGAATAAGGAATTGTCTTCTATAGATGATAAAATCAAAGATGAATTAGTTCAAATCATTTTGAATGGATTAGGAGATGATTATTCCAATCTTGTTCAAACCTTTGCTATTCAAGATTCACTTCCTAGTATCGAAAAACTTCAAAGTGTGCTTGTTAGTGAGGAGAGTAGAATGCTTCATATCAAAAGTAGGATGAGTTCCTTATCTTTGAATGATGGTGATGAAAAAGCTAACTTTTCTTTGAAAGGCAAGAAGAAGAAGTTTCCATCCAAGAAGACTCAAGACATGGAGATGGAGAACAATGATGGAGCATCAAGTTCCAAAGGCAAGAGCAAGAAGGACAAGAAGAAAATAAAATGTTTCTTTTGTGGAAAAAAGGGACATTTTGCATTCGAGTGCTACAAGAAGAAGAATGCCCAAGAGAAGGACAATCAAGGCAATCTTGTGCTTGAGGAGGAGGAAGAAGGCAGTCTATCTTTGATGGTATCCTCACCACAAACATCTAATCAAGACACTTGGTGGATTGATAGGGGGGCAAGCTCTCACATGACTCACCAAAAAGACTACTTTTCTAATCTACTTTCTTACAATAGTTCTAAGAGATTTATCTTCACTGCAAGTGATCAAGAATGTGAGATTGTAGGTGTAAGATCCATTCCTTTATGTCTAGGATCATCTAAAAAAGTAGATCTAGACAATGTTCTTTATGTACCTTCAATTACAAAGAACTTGTTGGGTGTAGGACAACTTATGGATAGTGAATTAGATGTACATTTCAAGCATGGAGCATGTTCTATCTTGAAAGATGAAAAATGTATTGCTAGTGGTTTCAAGCAAGGGAGGTTATTCAAATTGGATGCTAATGTGATGGTTGGAAGTGTGAACATGGCAAGAGAGGAGCTCACTCAAGTGGAATTATGGCACAAAAGGTTAGGCCATCATAACTACAAAGCTATGAAGACCATGGTGACAAAGGAGCTAGCAAGAGGACTTCCCAAAACCATATCCAAGTGTGGCAAGCTTTGTGAAGCTTGTGGACTCTCCAAATCTCATAAGCTTCCTTTTAAGAGATCTTTGATAAGATCTAACTCTCCTCTTGACCTTATACACTCGGATGTTCATTCATTTTCACATGAATCAAATGGTGGAGCTCTTATGTATGTCACTTTTATTGATGATAAATCAAGATACTCTTGGGTTTATCTCTTGTCTAAGAAAAGTGAAGTTTTTGAGTCCTTTGTAAAGTTCAGAACTCTTGTGGAAAAGCAACTTAATACTAGCTTGAAAGTATTAAGAAGTGATAATGGAGGGGAGTACATCTCCAATAGGATGAAAGAGTTTTGTGAAACTAATGGCAGAAAGAGAGAGTTTACTTGTACATATACTCCACAACAGGATGGAGTAGCTGAGAGAAAGAATAGGACACTATGTGAGTGTGCTAAAGCTATGAGATTAGATGCATCTCTTCCTATTTCATTTTGGAGAGAAGCTATTTTATGTGCAAACTTTCTTTGTAATAGAATGATTAATAATTGCATTGAAGGACTTACACCTTATGAAGAATTGTTTGGCAAAAAGCCAAATCTCAGTGATTTGAAAGTTTTTGGATGTACTTGCTATGTACATATTCCTTTAGAAACAAGGAAAAAGGAAGATGCCACTTCTTTCAAAGGCATCTTTGTTGGTTATAGTGAAAGTAAGAAAGCTTATAGGAAATATGATCTTGTTACAAAAAAAGTTGTTGCTAGTAGAGATGTACTTTTTGATGAATCTCTCCAAGCCAAAGGAAAGGTGACTTCCAACAACACTCAACCTATCAAAGATCATGCTATGGCCGAGGAGGAGCTTCATGAAGATGAAGACCAAGTGGAACCTACTATAAGTCCAAGGGTGCCAAGAAGATCAACAAGGACAAAGATTGAGCCATCAAGGCTCACTTATAGTGACAAAGGGGAGCAAAGGGAAGATTCTCAACTACTCAACTCTTATACTTTCTTGACTACTATGCTTGAAGAACCAACTAGTTTTGAGGAAGCAAATAAGTCTCAATATTGGAGGAAAGCTATGCAAGTAGAGTTTGATGCATTAATGGAAAATCAAACTTGGAAACTTGTTGATTTACCTTATGGAAAGAAGCCTCTTACTTGTAAATGGATATATAGATTAGAATATAATCAAGATGGTTCCATTCATAAGTACAAATCTAGACTTGTAGCAAAAAGTTTTTTGCAAGTCAAAGGCATAGATAAGGTGTGTCTCTTAAAGAAGAGTCTTTATGGACTCAAGCAAGCACCAAGAGCATGGTACTCTAGGTTGCATTCCTATCTTGTTTCCATTGAATTTGTTGTAAGTTCTTATGAACCATCGTTGTACTACAAATGTAATGATGGAAAGATCATTATCTTAGTTTTATATGTTGATGACATTATACTCACATGAAAAAAATGATCTAGATGGCATCAAGAATGTAAAAGTTTCCTTATCTAGTGAATTTAAGATGGTAGATCTAGGACTTCTTAAAGTTATACTTGGAATAGAAGTCACTAGAAGTAATGATTTTACCTTCATATGTCAATCTAAGTATGCTAGATCAATCCTAGCAAGATTTGGCATGATTGATTGTAAAGGAGTTGAAACTCCTATGGAACTACGTGTAAAAGTTTCTAAGGAAAGTGATGAAGCATCCTTTGAGGACATCAGTACCTATAGAATGCTTATTGGTTCCTTGATATACTTAACCATCACTAGACCAGATCTTAGTTTTTGTGTTGGCAAGTTGAGTCAGTACATGCAAAGTCCATTAATTTGTCATTGGAAAGGAGCAAAAAGGGTGTTAAGGTACATCTCGACTACAAATGACTTTGGCATAGTTTATGAAAGGACTAATATTTGTTTGAGAGCATATTCGGACTCAAGTTTTGCAGGTGACAAGATGGATAGAAGATCCATAAGTGCATTTGCTACATTCTTATGTGGAGGAGTTATATCTTGGCTTTCCAAAAAGCAAGATACCATCTCTCTTTCATCAACAGAATCTGAATATAAAGCTATGATGACAACAACAAAGGAGGTTCTTTGGCTTAAAAGGCTTTTGGAGGAGCTACACGTGATCAAGGATGAAGACATTCCATGCATATATTGTGATAATCAAGCAACTCAACAACTTGCAAACAATCCAGTCTTCCATGCTCGAACAAAGCACATCGAGATTGCACATCATTTCGTGAGGGAGAAAGTGCAAGCAAAGGAGATCAAGCTTACTCATGTTTCATCATCAGATTGCATTGTTGATATACTCACCAAGGCATTGCCTAAAGATCCATTTATAAAATTAAGATTGGCTCTTGAAGTTATAGATAGATCTATGCTAGATTTACCAAGCTAGATTTTTGAGGAGTGTGAAAAATGCAAAAATAAGCTTGGTAGAGGCCAAAAATCTTGTATATAGGATAGACACACATGTGTGGAGCCTATTCCCATGTGTGAAACTAGTGTAATTTTCATGTACCATAATCATATATGTTGTACATATGATTTAATTCAAGTTCTAGTGGGTAAAATGGCCAAAAACTAGTTTTCTAGAGATATGACACATGGCACCAATCTAATGATTTCATGAGCCAAATATTTTGAATAGGTGTCACATCCCATGTGTAGAGGACAGCTCACAGTGTGGAAATAGATGAAGTAGGCGAGTTTTTGCTTCTAGAAGATCTCCATATAGTAGGAAAATAGACCAAAAATGCCCAAAATGAAAAGTTTTGATCCAAGTGTCAAATGTAGATTTCACACGTGGTGAGTGTCCACAACATGTACTTGTGATCTCCTAAGGTGTGTAGATGCACCAAGATCAAGACTAGATTGAGATTCAAGATCTATCTATGATTCTATGGCAAAAACACACTACTACATGCATTCAATCACTTCCAACTCTCACTCACACGTGTGGGAAGTATTCAAAAATTATTCTAAGTAAGAACAAGCTACTCTCCTTGAGTAGAGAGAGAAAATCATCATGAGCTCTCGGGGGGGGTAGAGAGAGAAAGCTAGAAATCCAATAACACTCAAAATCCACACAATCTCCAAATCAATTAGATCCAAAATGAGGAGTACAATGATACTAGTAGATCCACGAGCTACCACTATGCTTAACTATGATTGGACCACACTTTGTCACCTCTTAATCCCGTTGGACCATTGATCCATGCACCTCTTATTTCTATTGGACTATTTTCAAGCAAACCTCAAATTCCTATTGGACCTCACATGGTTTCACCTCTAAATCCTATTGGACCTCTTAGAATTCATCAAACAAAAGCATTACACTTGTCTACACTCTAAATGGCACGAGTTTAGTCTCTTACTCTATTTTGGCTCAATAGTGGCATTACAAGTGGAAATGCATAATTTGCCATCTATGCCAAATTTGTTTCTATCAACATCCTACACCTAGATGCTTGATATAAAAAACATAAGACTTCTATATCTAACATAGATAATCTTTTTCAATTCTTCACACTCCTCCTAAAAAATTATCTATGAAGATTTAAGCATTGATCTTGATATAACTCCAAGATTAGATCTATGCTTGATGAAAGCACTTTTGCTCAAAGGCTTGGTGAGTAGATCGGCAATACAAGAGGATGAGTTGACATGCTCCAAATAGATTTCTCCTCCAATAAGCTTTTCTCACAAAATTGTGTGCCACTTCTATGTGCTTGCTTCTTGCATGAAATATGGGACTATTGGCAAGAGCTTGGGCCGAGATGTTATCATTGGTAGATCATCTTCCTTGATGCACTTTAGCTCCATTAATAACCTCTTGATCCAAAGCACCTCTTTGGTAGTTGTAGTGAGTGATTTGTACTCGGCCTCACATGAAGAGAGAGATATAGTATCTTGCTTTTTGGAAAGACAAGATATTAGATTGCCTCCAAGAAAGATAGTGTATGCACTAATAGACTTTCGATCCATCTTGTCACTTGCAAAGTCTGAATCCCAGTAGCCAACAGTGGGTAGATCTTCACTTTTATAAAGTAGACCATAATCACAAGATGAAGATACATATCTTAGAATCCTCTTGGCCATCTTCCAATGATGGATCTTAGGATCTTGCATAAATTGACTCAATTTGTGCACACAAAAACTTAGATTGGGCCTAGTAATGGTCAGCCAAATCAAGGAGCCTACAAGACTCCTAAAAAGTGTGCTGTCCTCAAAGGATCTTTCATTACCTTTATTAGGATCTTTTACAATTTGCTCCATTGGAGTATCTATGCTCTTAGAATTTTCCATATGGAATTTTTACATGATTTTCATAAAAATCAATTTCTAGGCCTAGGATGTAATGTATCTCTCCTAGATCTTGCATTTTAAACTCGCATCCAGGTGCTAGCTTAGTTTCATCAACTAGCTTGATACAACTTCCACAAAGAATAATGTCATCAACATAAATTAGAAGAATGACAATATCGCTATCAAAAAACTTTAGATACATGGAAGGATCATATTCACTAAGAGTAAATCCTAGTGAGATAAAAAAAGAATTAAGTCTTGAATACCATGATCTTGGTGCTTGCTTGAGTCCATAAAGACTTTTGAAGAGCAAGCACACTTTGGAATCATCCTTGATGAATCCTTGAGGTTGTTCCATATAGATCTCCTCCTCAAGATAGCCATTTAGAAAAGCATTGGATACATCTAATTGGAACACCTTCCACTTAAAGAAACAAGCAAGAGAAATCAGAATTCTTATTGTCACCATCTTTGCAACGGGTGCAAAGGTCTCCTCATAATCAAGGCCATGGATTTGAGCAAATCCTTGGGCACATAATCTTGCTTTATACTTGTTGATGGTGCCATCATGATTGAACCTAATCCGAAATACCCACTTGCAACCAGTCACATGCTTGTTGGATGGAGGATCCACAAGCTCCCAAGTATTGTTGGTGATCAATGCATCATACTCTTGCTTCATGGCATCATACCACTCCTTGGTATTGAGTTCCTCTTGTACATTCTTTGGCTCTTCATGAGAGACATAAAAAACATAATTAGTGGAATCAAGATCCACTTGTTTGCCTTTGTCAACATATGAGAGCCTCTGAGGCTCGGATCTATCTCTCATGGATCTTCTTGGTGAGAAAATCAGAGGAGAGTCTTCTTCAAATCTTGACCCCATCACATCATGATTGTCTTCAAAATCAATAATTGGTGATGCATCCATAGACTTCTTGATCTCGGCCTCTTCAAAATATGAGTGTTGATCTTCATGAAAGACAACATCTCTACTTTCAATAACTTGAGAAGTAGAGAGTACAAAGGCTCTATAGGCCTTCTTGGTGGCTGAGTATCCAACCATGATCCCTTTGCATGCACTAAGATCTTCCTTCTTCCTTGTTTCCAAGGGAATATGGGCAAAGCATATGCATCCAAAAACTCTAAGGTGATCAACCTTAGGCTTCTTCAAATATAAGATTTCATATGGTGACTTTCCTCCAAGATCTACATGTGGGAGCCTATTGCAAAGACAATTTGCACAATTAATGGCTTCTCCCCAAAAATCTTTGGGGAAAGATGCCTCAATTCTCATAGATTTTGGACATTCACATAGAGATCTATTCGTTCTCTCGGCCACTCCATTTTGAGATGGAGAGTAGGCACAAGAGTGAGAACCGTGAGAACCGTAAGAGACAGAGAGAGAGAGAGAGAGAGAGAGAGAGAGAGAGAGAGAGAGAGAGAGAGAGAGAGAGAGAGAGAGAGAGAGAGAGAGAGAGAGAGAGAGAGAGAGAGAGAGAGAGAGAGAGAGAGAGAGAGAGAGGAACCTGAACCGTGAGTGAGAGAGATTGAGCATTATGATTTGGAGAGAGAGCACTCAACAGTCATCGATTATCAATCTGTTTGTCAATTTGGATTTTGATGTGTAAGTTTTAAGAAATGGTTTTGAAAAATCTCTAAAAGCTGGTAATGATTCTACCACACTATTCATATTACTAACATTTGTATGATTTATTAGAAGTTGTAGACTGCTGAGCATAAATTCTTCACATTTCTAACTCTCAATATCATATCAAACCTAGTGGGATTAGGCAATAGAGCAAAAAATTGGAGGTAGAAATAGAGGAACAATACAGTCGACCTATTTCAAACTTGCTTCATGAATTGATGAACAACTCACTCAACATTAATTATCATCTCAATTCTGACCTGTGCACTGCTTGTTAGTGGCTACTCGCAATTTGGCTATTTGGATTAGCTCCACTTGAAGTTTAAACTCTGACGGTTGATTTGAAGTTGAGCGCAACCATTGAGCACTCAACAGTCAGTGTCAATCAATCCTTCTGTCAATTTGGATCTTGATGTGTAAGTCTTAAATGGTTTTGATTATTATCTAGTTGCAGAGAGAGAGAGAGAGAGAGAGAGAGAGAGAGAGAGAGAGAGAGAGAGAGAGAGAGAGAGAGAGAGAGAGAGAGAGCGAGAGAGAGAGAGAGAGAGAGAGAGAAGACAAAGCAAATGGCTCGAGGAAAAAAAAAAGAGGGTGTGTGTGTGTGTGTGTGTTTAGAGTTTAGGAAAATGGAGAGAGAGAGAGAGAGAGAGAGAGAGAGAGAGAGAGAGAGAGAGAGAGAGAGAGAGAGAGAGAGAGAGAGAGAGAGAGAGAGAGAGAGAGAGAGAGAGAGAGCGAGAGAGAGAGAGAGAGAGAGAGAGAGAGAAGACAAAGCAAATGGCTCGAGGAAAAAAAAAAGAGGGTGTGTGTGTGTGTGTGTGTTTAGAGTTTAGGAAAATGGAGAGAGAGAGAGAGAGAGAGAGAGAGAGAGAGAGAGAGAGAGAGAGAGAGAGAGAGAGAGAGAGAGAGAGAGAGAGAGAGAGAGAGAGAGAGAGAGAGAGAGAGAGAGAGAGAGAGAGAGAGATGGTGTTTTTAGGATTGAAAGAGGGGGTGTGGGTGTGTGTTTAGGGTTTACAAAAAGGGGGAGAGAGAGAGTGTGTGTGTGTGTGTGAAAGAGAAAGAGAGATGGAGCTGAGTGTGTGGGTATGTGTTTAGGGTCTAGGAAGAGAGAGAGAGAGAGAGAGAGAGAGAGAGAGAGAGAGAGAGAGAGAGAGAGAGAGAGAGAGAGAGAGAGAGAGAGAGAGAGAGAGAGAGAGAGAGAGAGAGAGAGAGAGAGAGAGAGAGAGAGAGAGAGAGAGAGAGCATTGATCCATGCACCTTGATGCCTTCAAGCTCACAAAAATCATGAAATTTATTGGAGATATATTCACCACCTCCATCACTTCTAAGAGCTTTAATCTTGAATGAGAACTGCTTCTCTTCATAAGCTTTGAAAATAAGGAAATGATCAAACACCATAGATTTAGAAGCAAGAAGATATATCCAAGTGAAACAAGTGGCCCCTCCCTTGCTTATAGTTGATGAGAAATGCAAAGGATGCTTGCTTTTAGATCTTGTAAATGGCTTTTTGTGAGATTTAGCAATAGCACAAGCCGCACAAGGCTTGATCTTCTTGGAGAATGACTTTGGCAAGCCAATAGCATTGGCCTCTTTGATCATAGGACATTCAAAATCATTTGCAGTGTATATTGATTTCTTGACTCCATCATAAGGTGCAATGTAAGAGAAAGAGTCCTTGGAGCTACACATATGTGAAGAGGCTCCACTATCAATATACCATAGGCCATCCTTCTTGAAAGGAGTAGATGAGAAACTAGAGACCATAAGAGATCCCTCTCCTTCACTTGCAATAGTGTCTTCGTTCTCATTGGTAATGTTGGCTTGCTTGAGTTGATTCTTCTTCTCTAAGCAATTGGTGGAATAGGCCTTTTTTGCCACAATAAAAACACTTGATCTTCTTCTTTTTGAGCTTGGATGATGAAGCATTAGAGGAATCATCTTCCTCCTCATCTTTGTCTTTGGATTTGACTTTGTCCTTGCTTGAGGATTGTTGATGTTGGTTCTTGCTCCTCCTTTGTGCTTATCCTTGGCAAAGAGAGCTTTGCCATCATTATGAGTGAGAGAAAGCTTGTCCATCCTCAGTACTCTAGTCTTGATTCTTCTGGAATTAGCACATTTTGGAGAGCCTCCAAACTTGGTAGCTCCTCCTTAATGGCATAGGATTGGACAAGGTTATATTCACTTCTCAAGCCATTGAGAATGACTTGGACTAGCTCATTTTGATTGATGGAATCACCAATACAAGCAAGTTATTTATGAATATCTTTTACTCTCAAAACATAACTAGATGCACTCTCATCACTCTTTTGGCTACTTTGAAAGATTTGATTCCTAAGAGTGAGAAGGCTAGAGGTATTCAGAGCCTCGTAGATAGTCTTGAGACAATCCCAAGCTTCTTTGGCTGTTGTACAAGTACCTATCTCGCTCAATATCTCATTAGAAACATTCATCTTAATGTAGTGGAGAGCCATCCTAGCTCTCTTTTTGTATTTTTGAACCTCTTGAAGAACTTGTGGTTCTTCTTCAAAGCCAAGAACTATGTCCATCACGTCTTGAATGATCAAGATGGACTCCATCCTCATTTTCCATATTGAATAGTTTGAAGTGGAAAATCTTTCACTTGGTTCCAACAAGGATGAACCCTTTGAAGACATTTGAAGTGAAGAAAACTCAAATGATGAACAATAAATGTTGCTACACACTCTCAATAGGATCCAATAATGGAGTACTATCTCTTCTTATGAAAGATCTTCCAACTATTTGTGAATTGATTCTCACTAGCTACACAAATCTCTCTAAAACAAGATCTATTTCACATCAAATGATGGAGTATGAGCAAAGTTAGGATCAAACACTCTTAGCACGTGTGAAGTACACTAAGAATCTCTTGACCAAACCAAATGTGTCCACCCAGGTCTAGGTGCCCTACCTAACCCTCTTCAAAAGCTTATAACTTCTGATTGGCTCAACCAAATGGAATGAAACTGATTGCATCAGAAGCTAGACAAAAATAGCTTCAAAACAAGCTATCAAGAAAGATAAATGGATCAAGCATGAGAGAGAACTTCCAAACTGAAATTGGATGTTCCTCACACGTGTTTGAGCACCTGATTCCGTACACTACCAGGTCAGACCCAATCAATGTCCTTTTGATCTCTTTCGATCCAAAATTGGACAAGATAGCTAGGAAAATGGATCTTGACAATTTCAACCTCAAGATTGATGAATAGTTTTCACTTAAATGGATCAAAATGCATGGTAACCTTAGGTAGGCTCTAATACCATGTAGATTTCACACGTGTGGAGTGTCCACAACATGTACTTGTGATCTCCTAAGGTGTGTAGATGCACCAAGATCAAGACTAGATTGAGATTCAAGATCTATCTATGATTCTATGGCAAGAACACACTACTACATGCATTCAATCACTTCCAACTCTCACTCACACGTGTGGGAAGTATTCAAAAATCATTCTAAGTAAAAACAAGCTGCTCTCCTCAAGTAGAGAGAGAAAAACAATGAAAGATATTATGTATTAGAAATACTAACTAAATAAATTATACATCCATTATTCTTTGATTTAAACCATCATCAGAACAATAATTTCATCACAGTTGTTAGTATCTTTGCAGTACCATCCAAAAATTACAAAGACAAGCTGATTCAATTTCGCAATTACAAAATAGCACTTTGTCTAGATACATTGAGATCCTTTCTTGAGATATTGACTGTCCCAAACAAGGGACTTCTTTGGTGAAAGATTTTGACAAAGATATTTCTTAGCATACTAGGGTAGCAATTGTTGTGTGTGTGTGTGTGTGTGTGTGTGTGTGTGTGTGTGTGTGTGTGTGTGTGTGTGTGTGTGTGTGTGTGTGTGTGTGTGTGTGTGTAGATTTGTCATCGTTATGTATTTGCGTCTACTATTGTGGAGATATGACATCGCTCTCTATGTATTTGCACCTGCTATCTATGGCTCAAACAAATATTGTTCATGAAGATCTGCATCAAAAGCTAATCAAATGCTCCTCTTGACAACCCTTGACATTTTATTTAAGATGGTGGAGGTATTTTCATAATTCTATTCATATGTTCTCAATCTATTTCAGTGCGATCAATCTACTCTTCAATAATGTTGCTTTCTAATTTGGTTTTCTTGAATGAAAGTGATTCAATATCAGTCTCTAAAAGCTATAACTCAAAAAATCATATCCCCTTTGATTTGTTTTCATCCAAATGGAACTAAATTTGGCGGTAATATCCCTAGATTATCAACTGGTAGCAAGGGCGAATCAGTACTACTCAAAATGTAGGATTGAAGTTTGAAGAAATCAAATATAAAGCACACTTTTGATTAGGCTCTGATACCATGAAAATAACTCACAGTAGAATGAATCCCAGTCAATGATAAAAGTGATGTAGAATGCACATTTTATTGATCTACATCCAAATAATGAGCTAGAATCAAGATTAGTTACCAAAACTAGCTTATCTTGGCATTTAACTCCACAAATGGCACATAGATTTGATCAAATACTCCATATAAAAAGTCCAGCAACCTTCAAGGACCTGTATCAAATTTAGTGCCTTCCAAAAAATGCATTAAATGCATAAGATCGCTCACATATCAAAGCTCTAACTCACCACGCAAAAACATGGTCAAAAAATTTAGTGAAAAATGTCAATTTTTCATCATTTTCTATGACAAAATTTCATAGATACATGTACATATCCATCTTGGATTTAGGGTTTAGATTTACCCTTCTACAATTATGTAGAAACCAAAAGAGATATTTTGCATAAGAATTGATGAGAGAAGAATGAGAGAGATGAATATTTTCCACACTTATATGCCTATTTATAACAACCTTTTGACCTATCTAGATCATCTTGCCCAAGCTTATCAACTTATGGAAGTTTCTAGAAACTTCTCCAAAAAGCTAGATAATTGGACTAGATTCAATGTATCTCTTCTATCAAAGGGGAGGATCCTCTCAAGTTGGAGAGGAGGGGGCTATGTTCTCAAAGGGCAAGGGCAAAGGCAAGTGGCCTAAACTCCTCATTCACCAAGATTTCTTGCAAGTCCTCCATACTTGGCAATGTCTTTTGAAAAGCAAAAATCTGAATAATATTAACATGATCATCCAACAAGCCATAAAGAACTACTTGAAAAAGTCATATCTCCTTAATGCTTTCATCAATACATGCTAACTCATCATTGAATGCCTTAACCCTCAAAACAAAAGCATGAGCACTTTCATCCTGCTATGGGCGACGAGGTAGACCCCTTGCATGTCTCAGAAGATCCCTCGCACATCGTAGAAGACAATGAGACAAGCAACATTGAGCCCACCTGATCACATCATGGGATAAGACATTATGGAAAAGTCATTCAGACAGGTGTTCTCCAGGATGTAATTGCCTCACTACGTGTTTGCAAAAGTACTCCACCCCCTCCAGTACCACTTTGTTGTTTGGTGGTCAACGAATCAATACGGCTAGTACAAAAGAATATTTTGGATTTAGGATATGGATTTAGGATGAATGGCTACCTGAAAGAGTTATGCACATTTTTGGTGTCAATCAAGAAGGCAAATGAACCAGAATTGGAGGTCAGTGACTTGGATTTGCAGGAATGGGGCCCTGTATGGCGGTCAATCAATGTTGGATTTGAAGAGGAAGTACTCAGAAGTGATGAATGCAGTCACTTATCGAATAAAAAATTTATTGTGTGGGACGAAAACCATGGAGTCCAGGCCTAGATGGAGAAAATAAGAGAGGGTTAGTGATCATTTGTCTCCCTCCTTGTGCTTTTGTCTATTACTATCAAATGAATTTTTCTAATTCTTTTGTTTGTTGTCATATGTTTCGTCTTCTTTTTTGCATTGCTGGTGCAGTTTTTTCAAACGTCAAGGATAAGCATGTTTGAGTGGATTGTTCATTTCTGGATGTTTCCAAGGGACAAGAAGGAGAGCTTTTATTGGCCCTCCACAATGGTAAATCATTGTGCTAAATAGTGTGGATGAGTAGTTTATTTTAACGAGGTTTGTAAATCTAATTTGTGGTGTTTGCATATTGACCAGGGTATTTGTGCCGCACACATTGTCATTGACATATATATGATGCAAAAGTTTGGACAAGCTGACAAACAGACCCTGCTAAAGCACCTACCGGCCAAAGATAGGAATTTGATGGAAGTTGAGATAAAGAAAGAGAGAAAAGGATCCCACAAGCCCTGGTACAATGTGCCAATTGTAGATTTCACACGTGTGGAGTGTCCACAACATGTAGTTGTGATCTCCTAAGGTGTGTATATGCACCAAGATCAAGACTAGATTGAGATTCAAGATCTATCTTTGATTATATGAAGTTCTAATTGTGGGAGTGTACATAAGCCACACCCTAGTTCAAAGCTAATGATCTTCTTCTTCTATCCATCATAATGCCACTGAGTTAACACATATTTTTTATTGATCCTCATACTTGAAAATTAAAATATTCGACTAACTTGAATCTACACACAGTCCTATTGATCGGGCACCTACCAAGCATTGATAATGGGCATATGCCTTCTCCCCCTCCCTTCTATTTTTCCTTACGGTCCGATACTTTCACACCACTCACTCCTCTCCATGATGGTCTTTCTATAACCACCACTATTTTCACACGTGGTTGTGCCTTTTATCCTCCTTCCCTTATGCCCTTTAAAAAAGGGTATATCAATAAATGGCTAATTCAAAAAAATGCCAACATTCAACTGATGGTTACATTCCGGTATGCTCGTTCCACAAATTCGAATTTCCTTATTGATCACCACTATACACCAAGCTCTTCAGATTCGAATCTTTACTTCAAGACAGTGCAGCAGTCTTTTATCATTATCATCTTATATGTGGACTATTCAAATCCACGGAGACAAAAAGCAAAAGTTGATCTACATTACTCAACAGAGGTACATCTACAATATATTAGTCAGATATAATCTGGCTAATTGCAAGTTAGCTCTTTCATCAATGGAACCAGGTCTTAGATTATCAAAGGACCAATGTCCCCAAACAATCGAAGAGAAGGAGGAGATGCGTGAGTATCCTTATTATTCGATAATAGGATCTCTTATGTACGCAATGATCTGTGCCAGGCCAAACATAGCTTTTGCAGTCAATTCCCTAAGTCAGTGTATGACTAACTCTGGTATAACACATTGGTAGGCTCTTATCAGAGTCACAAGATATCTTCGAGCTACTATGGACTGTTGCATTTGTTATGGAGTAGTCGACAATGACAAACTCAATGTACTCAGTGGGTACACAGATGCAAGTTGGGCAGGAGATATAGACACCCGTAAATCCACTTTGGATTTACATTCTTTCTGAACAATGGTCCTATTTCCTGGGTAGTCGCAAGCAATCTTCGATAGCTCTATCTTCTACAAAATCAGTCGCAGTCTCACAAGCTACAAAGAAAGCAATTTGGTTGAGAAACTTACTCTTAGATATCGATCTGAATCAATATGCTCCGACGTTATTATTTTGTGATAATCAAAGTGTCATCACTTTGTCAGCCAACCCTAGATTTCATTCTAGAGTAAGCACATTGAATTCAGGTATCTCTATGTCAGAAGCAAAGTTCTCGACAAAGAAGTCAATACTATCTTCTTATTGCGTTGAGGTTTGTCTCAAAATGTATGCATTTCTGTATTTCTTTGCGACAGATTATTTGTCTGATAATTCATTGTTTTAATGTTTGGCTACGTAATCACTATAGTATTAATGATTTCAAAGCTAGTTACTATAAGATCGAACATGATTTCTATCACTATTGTTTTGTTCGAAATTGATAGGCATAGTCATGCATAGAGAAAGAGAAAGATAGTTTATTCCGCTGCACATGATAAGTTTTAATTCTTGTCATTCAAATTCTTTTTATTCGATTCTATTCAGCCTATCTTTTACACACCTCTTTCCAACAAGATCATCTCTGTTTTGCAATTGGATTTGGATCTTGCAAGTGAAAGCAGATGGAAGGTGTTCCGTACATGAATCTAGGATTCTTTCCTATTATAGAGTGTTTCTTTATAATAACTAAGACAACCAAGAGAATTCTGACCTATAAAGAATTAAGTTCTTTTTACCGATTTTTGAAATAGATATTGGATATCTAGGACAGTATAGTATTCAATTTTGTTGAGATCCATATTCCTTTTGAGTTAGTGAATACACTTACAGCATTTCAATTGTTCTTGAATGATACATTCTATCTCATCCATGCCGGGGTACAATGCAGAGTGGTATTCTTTGAGTAATGCTTAAGGGGCATCAGGGATTTCAATGGTTAGAAGTATCTCCTGGAATTGGTTGTAATTCGGATCCTATATTTGGATATAGGATAACCAAATAGTCTTTTTGACTTTTTAGGTAAACAGATCTGGATGCAAAGAATTCTTGGAGGAAAAGCTGGTGGTATGGGACATCAGTGATTCCAAAGGGGATTTCTTGGGTAAGAATGATATGTAGACCGATAGTTAGCGATTATTGTAATGGTAATACTAACAGTGAAATCCATTGGTTTTTTGTTTAAGGTATTTTGGAAAATTATGAGATATAAACCTAGTTAATAAGTGAGAGGGATTTGGCACCCTGCGTGTGTAAGTCCAACCCGATGATCACATAGTTATTTGATAATTAGAAAGTCAAGAAAAGGAATTTATGCCTTTTTGCGGGACTTTTAATGTCACAGGCCTAAATGTCAAGTTAGTGAATAAAGTTGGGGTTCCCACCAAATTTCAAATTCAAATTGGTTCCCTCCAATTTTAAATGATTCTCACTCTTTTTAAGTTTGAATAGTTAGGGAGTTAGAAATGGACCAATAGGATTTTGAGGCCAAGGCCCTCCTCTCCACTATAAATAGGGACAAACTTGAGTTGCTCCTCATGTTCATATCCTCATTTCAATACAAGCATATTGGTTCTCTTATGGAGTGCCTTGTATGGATACCACAAATGATTTGTATTGGACAAATGACGGTTATCTGTTAGAGGCCATGACTGATCCTATCATCCATGTAGTTGCTCAGCTTCTCAATAATTTTCTTATGGTTGGAAACCTCAAGAAAGAGCATATTTCTTCCCAGATTCTACATAGGATAGTTGAATCCCAAGCCAAGATAGCTAAAGCCCCACTGAAATCATATAACTGGTTCAAGACTATGTTTGGAGAGCTCAAACGAGCTATCAAGAGCAATACCAAACAACAGTTTGTTGCTGGCCAGTTGTTATCTCTCTTTGCAGCCTCTCATCTTGACAATAAGATCCATGACTTTAGTATGAATTTTGTGCTCTCCATATATGAAGAGGCACCGGCTGAATCCTCACACCAAGCGTCAAGTTCACATAGTCATCGTCGTGCACGCAGCGAGATTGTCGTTTCTGACTCGCCTTCCATGTCACGTCATCGTACTAGGCAACCAACCCCCGCTGCGCTCTCTCTAAAATCTTGAGTAACACTTAGTATTTTCATGGATGTGGATGAAAATGTCTTGTCTTTGATAGATGATTACTTTTGTATTCAAGAGCTCTTGCCTAGATCCAAATCTTGTATTCCAGAATACTCTGTTCACCGAGGGTAATACCGTGACTGATGAAAAAAAAAAAGACCCCTCGGTATAAACCACAGTATGTTACAGAATGTAAATGGATTTCCATTCATGTTGAATTCTGAGATATGCTATCGTTCTCATGGGAACGAACCTATGCATGACAGCTTACTTCATCTCCTTGATGCTAGATTGCTTGGATCTTGGGTTGAGCATAGGCTAGGAAAGAAACTGACTACAACGATTGTCTGAACAAGACTTGATATCACCTTTGTAGTTAGCTCACTTGACCAATTCATGGCTAATCCTGGCATTATCCATTAGAAGGCTCTTAAAAGAGTCATGAGATACATTTGAGCTACAATGGACCAGTGCATCGGATATGGAGAAGTCGACAATGACAATCTTCATCGAATCAATATATATTCTTATGCAAACTGAGGAGGAGATGCAAATATTCGTAAATCCACATCTGGATTTATATTCCTCCTCAACGGCAGTCCTATTTCCTGGAACAGTCATAAACAAACCTCTATTGTTCTTTCATCTACATAAGCAGAATACATAGTTGTTTCTCAATCTATTAAAGAAGCATTTTGGTTTAGAAATGTACTGTCAGACATTAGTTTTGAATGAGTACACCCCAACAATTGTATTCTGTGATAATCAGAGTGCCCTTGCTTTATCGGCCAACTCTGTCATTGGCGACAATCGTAGGTAGGCTGCAAACTCGTTGATATACCTTATTGGTGGTCTGCTAGTTCTTGATTATCTTCTAGGGAATAGAGGAAGTTGATCATTTTCATCATACTGTAGTTGTTGAACCACAACATCATCATCTTCGGGTTCGTCATTAATATGTTGTTCATCAAAAGTAGATGAGCTTGGACCTTCAATGGGAATAGTCGACTGAGGAACTTTGAAGTTCAATATGTTGAACGAGTCAAACAAGTCGGCTACATGGGCTTTGTCTTTTCTTTTGAAGTCGATAAATTGATCTTCGATGAAGAGGACATCCCGATTAATGAATATCTTCGACTCGATATGATCGAACAACTTGTAGGCTTGATCTGAAGTAGTGTAGCTGATGAAATACATTTGATACTCTAGAAGTTGAGCTTCTTCTTGAGATCATGAGGAATCTACACATAAGCAATACATCCAAAAACTTTTAAGCTCGATAAAGAAGGTTTGGTACCTGTCCAAACTTTGAATGGTGTTTTTTCTGAGAAACATTTAGTAGGACATCTATTCTGAATATAGGTTGATGTTGAAATAGCTTCAGCCCATAAGGACTTCGGAATTGTCGCATGTGATAACATGCACTTTGCCGATTCAACTAAGGTTCTGTTCTTTTTCTCAGCAAGACCATTTGACTGAGGTGAATAGGAGGTAATGTATTGTTGCTCAATGCTGTTGTTAAGACAATACTCCTTAAATTCGGTGGACATGTATTCTCCCCCGCTGTCGGACCTCAGTGCTTTGATTCTTTTGCCAGTTTGATTTTCTACATGCTCTTTGAATTGTCTGAACTTGATAAAAGCTTCTGATTTCTGCTTAATGAAGTAAACAGCTGTTCTTCTGGAAAATTCGTCAATAAAGATAATGAAATACTTGCATCTAGTAATGATGGAGTTTGCATAAGTCCACATATATCTGAATGAACAACATTTAACAAACCTTTTGCTGCATGCCTATGACTCGATCTAAAAGGAATTCTAGTTTGCTCTCCAAGGATGCATTCCAAAGATGCAGCTATGACAGACAGGGAGATCAACTTTACCAGAAGGATAGTCGAGAGCAAGTGCTAGGAATTGTCTGGACATGTTCGAAATAGATGAATTATTCACGTGTCCTAAGCGATGATGCCATAGTAATGTTTTATTGACAAGAATAGAGGTTTTCAAGGCTTGACTAGAATCAAAATAACAATGTGCCAATTTATATAAGTATCCATGCCACTTGTTGAGTGCAAGGATCTTATTACTCCTATCGATAATTCTGCATTGATTAGACTCAAACTCCACCTTGTGACCTAAATCTGTAATTCTACTTACTGATAACAGATTTGTAGAGAGTTTAGGAACATACAAGACCTTTGACAATAGTTTGAATTGATTGGAACCTCAATCTTACAGTGCCTTCACCTTTGATAGTGTGAGTGCTATCATCATCAAGATCAACATATTTATTTGTGTTGTAAGGTGTATAGGAAAAAATATCACAATGATTGGTTGTGTGTTGAGTAATTCTAGAATCCAAAATCTCATGATGATTGGTCATGTGATGAAAAAATCTCACGATGATTGGTCGTGTGTTGAGTAGCTCCAGAATCCAAAAACCGTGAATCATCCGAATTTGCGTATTTGTCTCTGACCGTAAAAGCGTCTTCATCCATTTTGACTTCAAGAGATGCTGTAATTGTATTTGCTTGTTGATCAAGTTGCTTGGCTACATTCTTCACTTTGAGAATTTGGCAACTCTGGATCTCATGGTTATTACGCTTGCAATACTTGTAAAACGTCTTCTTCTTTGACAAATGTGGATTCGATGATTATTCTTGACCTTGAGTCTGTTTCTGATTCGATGCAGACTGCTTGGAGCCTTTCTGCTTCTATCATTTTGAGCCCTTGTTGACATATAGAGCATGAAACGAAGAGGTAGACGAAGTGTCTTGACTTCTTCGATTATCTTCTTGTAGCAACATAGTGATAACTCTTGTAAGAGTTAAATCTGAGTGTGTCATGATGATCATCACCCAATTCTCATATGTAGAGGACAGACTTGAAAGCAATTCATAACTGCATCTTAATCTTCTATGACTGATCCGGCAACGGCCATCTATTGCAAGAGATTCTTAAACTGGTTAATATGATTTCGAAGAGAATTATTATTCAACATCTTGAGTGTGACAAATTTCCTTCAAAGATGTAACTTGGTAGTTACGTCTCTCACATCATATAGTGAAGCCATTTGTGTCATCTTCATGCTTTAGTTCAATACCTGTAACAACATCTCATAAATCATTGGCGATTAGCAAGGTCTTCATCTTAAATTTTCATAAATGATAATTGGATTCATTCAGCTTGTCTGCGATAAGATCAACTTTATTTTGAGGATCCATCTGAAATTTTAGTCTGACGACGTTAAGAGAGATATCGTGCTGTGAAAATCAATTCTTTGATACTGAAACAAATTGATTCAAACTGAAGAATAATTTGATATAGCGCAAGATATCAAGTATAAGAGCCTGCGCTCTGATATAATAGTATTAGGCCTTGAGGAATCAAAGCTCTGATACCATGTTGGAAAGATGTGTGTAAAAGATAGGTCGAATAGAATTGAATAAAAAGAATTCGAACGACAAGAATTAAAACTTATCGTGCGCAGCGGAATAAACTATCTTTCTCTTTCATTATGCATGACTACACCTATCAATTTCAAACAAAACAATAGTGATAGAAATCACGTTCGATCTTATAGTAACTAACTTTGAAATCATTAGTACTACAGTGATTACGTAGCCAAACATTAAAGCATTGAATTATCAGAAATATGGAAATGCATACATTCTGAGATGAACCTGAACGCAATAAAAAGATAGTATTGATTCCGTATGAAAACGAAACAAATGTAAATGAGTACAACAAGTTGCAGATCAAAGCCGCGTACTCTAAGCTATCTCTGAGCGACTAAATATAAGTCTGATTCAAGCGCAACTACTAATAAGCAGTAAGCGCAATAGAAACCTCTAATCAACTCTAAAGAACTGAGTTAGAATGCTCAAGAGTGTTCAAGATTGAAAGCTTGAGAGAGAACGCTAAGTATTCAATACTTGATGATTGATCTTTATGCTTCAATCTGTAGATGTAGAAATATGAACAACTATTTATACTAAGCAATTAGGTCATCAAATGCGTCATCTAGTTGGCTGTGATGTGTTGGCATCCATCCAGTTAGGACTTCTCAAAAATTACTTGTTGTTGCCATATATAGGCACAATCTTTGATCACAAATTAGTGATGAAATGTAGTCCACTCTCACTTTTGCATGACCCCAACTCAGGTCAACTTGGCAAATAATTTATTTAGAATTTTCTTACATTTATACATCATCAATGATCTAACATCATCTAAATTCATCCAACCCAAGCTTAGTTCTCTATTGGATTTAATCATCTAGTGACATAATAAGTGAGTAAACATAATGGATATATAATATTTGAAATGGACAAAGGATGTTTAGTGAGTTATAGAACAAAGCATATGAGATTGTGCCTTGGACCTAGTTGTTGTCAATTTAGTGTAGCTTTGTAATGTTTGCAAGTAATAAATTATGACCTAAGTCTAAAAGGCATATAAAAATTAAGTTTATACGGTACACAGAAAAACACACAAATTCCACTAAAAATTTGCTCTTTGGTGGGACAATATTGCATTGATTATGGAAATCCTCTTTATTTTGGCTCACACCTTCCAAACTGTTTGAAATTTGCCTTTGGAGGTGAAGCTCATGCCAACATATCATAGTCACCAAAAACTGGAAAAATATGACCCAACTAAAAGTCATATGTTCCTTCCACCTCAAATGGTTTTGCATGTGGCGCTATGGCAGCAACTAGGTCGACCTCATCTCATTCATCCTCTGCATTTAAATTGTCACAAACACATCACGAACATAAGTAGGTGCAGAATGAGAAGCCATTAATATTATTTCTAGAACAAAAAACATCAGAACACAACATTACACATCTGATTTGTTGCAATACTGCATGCTCCATATGAAATAGATGATAGCAAGCCCATGTATGTTGAGGCAAGTCTTCATGGCAGCAACAGCCTGGATCTGTTCAAGCTCAATGCCTGATTGGACTTGGTTTTGGATGATGGAACAAGAATACGCAAAATGTAGGCAATTGAGGGAGGGTTTTGGAGAGACCAGGTAATAAGGAAAAATCTTACTGGTTGCCTATTGAAAGAATACACTACACCTCAAAGGCAAGACCGGAGCAAGCTCCAGATGCAGGCCCCGAGTGGAGGTGTAGCCCATTTGTGTGGAGCAACACTCTTTGAAACGTAGGCTGCATCGTGGAGCCAACAAGTAGTACCAACTATGAGATCCTAGTGATTGCCAAGTGCAGCAGTGAGAGCTAGATGGAGCCTATCGTAGAAGTAAGCTGCATATGGAGGTTTCCACTTTTCCTAAGGGCAATGGCTCGATCATTATCAAAACCTAAAGACAAACATCCATGTTGAATTGGACGGGGAGATGGCCCTTACAAAAGTTCAATAAGCTTTAGTATGTTGTAAGTTGCATCCTCGATTGGAAATTATTAGAATGTCGTTAATCTTAGCATCTTCATAACTATCACCTACATCTACAAGCTGCTTATGGTATTAAACCGGCACTACAAGTCGTATGTAAAACAAGTTTTTACGATTAATCAAATTCACACAATAGAGTGCATATATATAACAGAGCCTTCAATATCCGACTTATCAAAACACGACCGCACGTAGTTAGCTACTTACGGTTCTGCGCTCTCTCTTGCAATGTTCGTGGCCTATGCAGGGTGATGATGGCATTGTGTCGGGGCCAGCAACTATAGAAGCCGTATTTTCTGATTCGATGCAAGGCTTGATGCCCAGTCCGCAGAGCTCAGGATTGCCTGCAAAAGAGCTGGCGCTCAAGTACTGAAATGTGTCGCTAGTAGGAACAGCCCCTGAAATATTGTTATGCGAGAAATCCGCAGATTTGAGGTTCGGTAGCAGAAGCAGCCCAGGAGGAATTCTGCCAGTCAGATGATTCCAAGACACATTAAGGTAGCTCAGCATGTTCAAGTCCTGCAACTCTGCAGGTATCTCTCCCTCCAGATCGTTCAAACTGAGATCAAGGAGAAAGAGCTGAACGCATTTGGCAAGCTGCGCGGGGATTGGCCCAGATAGATGATTCTCGCTCAGGTTGAGATAGGACAGCGATCGAAGGTTGCCGATCTCAGGAGGGATAGATCCAACCAGCCGGTTCCTGGAAAGAAGCAAACTTTGCAAACTGGGGAGGTTGCCAATGCCCGGAGGAAGTTCTCCACTTAACTCATTGTCTGAGACGTCCAGGTGTTGTAACGATGTTGCGTCCATGGTTTTGGATAAGCTACCATTCAGCAGATTTCTCACAACCTCGAGCATCTGGAGATTTTTGAGGTTGAGCACACCTTCAGGGATGGCGCCGCTTAGCTGATTGTCACCCAAACGGACATGATTGAGTGTTGTGCAGTGGCTAAGAGCTTCTGGCAGCACACCAGAGAGCTGATTTTTCATTAACACCAGCTCCACTAGCTTGTCTCCCGTGCACAATCCTGGAGGAACCTCGCCCACAAGAGCGTTAGAAGATAGATCGAGCCTGATGAGGTTCCCATTCATGCCCAGCATTGGAGGGATGTGTCCGGTAAGGCGGTTGCTCCACAGGAAGAGAACCTGGAGGTATGGGAGTTTTGCCACGTAGAGAGGAATAGCACCTTCGAGCTGGTTGAGAAACAGGCTAAGGAGTTCAACGTTCTGCAGCCCCTGCAGCTCTTCCGGAATCTTACCTTGAAGACCATTTTCGGAAAGATCAAGCGACTTGATGTTGACCAACTTGCCCAATTCTTTCGGAATGTTGCCACTGAGCATGTTCATGAACAAAAACAGCGTGTCTAGATTGGAGAGATTGCCAATCTGAGGAGGGATCGATCCGGTTAATCCACAAGAAGCTAAATCCAGTCTTATCAGTCCGCTAAGGTTTCCAATTTCAGGAGGAATCCCTCCTTTGAAGACGTTGTATCCAAGATAGAGCTGCTCCAACTTAGACAAATTTCCAAGAGATGGAGGAATTGTTCCTGTCAGGAAATTACCCGAGAGAGCCAAATATCGCAGCTGTCTCATATTCGCGAACTCAGTAGGAATGCTTCCTTCGAAGTAGCTACCGCCAAGGTGCAAATGGACTAGATTTGGGAGCTGAGAAACATCAATAGGCAATGGACCGGAGAAGTTATTGTTGTAGGCGTCCAAAACTTCCAGCTTCAGCAAACTGGAAAAATTGCCCGGAAAAGCGTAGCTGAAATTGTTGTTAGAAATGTTGAGAAAACGTAGTCCGCTGATGTGCGTAATTTCCCCTGGCAAGCTTCCCGTGAAATTGTTCTGTGCCAGGCTGATGTTTACCAGGCTTCTCAATCCACCGATTCCTGCTGAAAGACTCCCACAAAGCTCCAAGTTGGATAGATCAAGTGCGATCACATTGTTGGACTGGTCGCATGCGATGCCTGTCCAGAAACAGGAGCTGCTATCTGATTGCCGCCAGTTGTCTAAGCGCCCATGAGGATCTACAATAGATGCCTTTACTGACAGAAGGGATGCACCGTCGGGTGATAGACAATGGATGATGCTTTGCAAACTCGTCATCGTGAAAATGAAATGCAACACAATATGATGATAGCAACGTATAATTGAGCGCCCCATCATTCTTCCTCCTCCTCCTCCTTCAGCTGATCTTAAACTCGTTCTTCGCTGCTGCAACAATCACGACTGACTATCGTTAGAGCGCTATTTTGATAAGACCTCGTGTCATGGAATGAATGAATGAATGGAGAATTGTAGCTCAATTTATAGTTTTTGCATTTATAAACCTGATTGCGGGCTAGCGCTACTTTTAAGGATTCTATCTTATCCGTTTTATGAATTACGTAGGGGCCAACGTGGCTAATTAATCATAATCAACAATGGACACGTCCACCCAAATGAAACTCATTCTAATATGTTGTATGTTACGTATTATGGAAGGAGCCTGGCAGAAGCCATATGGCGCGGTAAGGATTTCCAAAAAAATTTGGGCAAGGCCCGGAGGGGCTGAGCCTAATTTTTTTTGGAAAGCCGAACCGGGCAGAATGGCCTTTGCCTGACTCCTTCCCCTGAAATTTTTTCAGAAGCACATTACAAAGCATAATAGGCAGGTTTGACGTTAACTGACCAACACAAAATGTGCCACATGGCAGCTGTACGGAATCCGTACGGGACGGGCACAGACAGGCAGAAAAAACAAAGCAGAAACTGCCTTTGAAAAAAACGCATGCATTTTCTGCTTTCAATTTATTTGAAAATGGGCATAATATGCACCAGGTATCCATTACGTACATAGAATTAACTGGGAACTTGTTTATCAATATCAATAATTATATCTTTTGTTAGAATTTAAACCATATCGTCAAGCTTCTTCCATACCTCAACTTTTTTGCTGAATACTAGAAACGTTACCTGTATGCTTTAATAGAAAATGGCATGTTGTTGCCTCTCCTATGCTTGGCTTAGCAGGCATATTGCTTGACTTTCTTGGAAATATTTTTATCTTTATGTATTTTGTCAAGTCCCTTGTGAAGTCCTACTTTTGATAGAACATCTAATCGAGAGATAGCTTCTTTTAAGGATGATGCTAGTTTGGTATTCCAAGCAAAAACTGAAGATAAACAAACTTCTATTATCCTAACCTCTACATGATCTCTTCATAGATATGGAGAAATCTAATAGAATTTGTTGTGAAGATTATGCAAATGATAGCTTGATGATTTTACATTTTCATGTACATATGTCAATCTCACATGTGTGGAGCATGTTCCCATGTGTGAGTAGTAGGCCTATTTGCATTAGCTAATTCATGTCTTAGAATAGCTTGTTTTACAAAGCAATTTGAAAGTATGCAAAATCTAGTCAATTTGAATCATGCCAAGTGTCATCATGAGGTTGGGCCTCAATCTCCTCGTGACTTGTACAAATCAAATGCATGGTTAGGTATAGGCAAACAGACATCCATCTCGAGTCCTATGAGGTATTGACACATGTCCTAGATTGTGAGGAGCAAATCATGGATCCAATCATATTAGAGGTCACCACTTACTTTATGGAGTAGAAACTTGAGCTACCACTATATGGATGTGGACTCTCATGCTTTTGAGAGAGAGAATTGCTTTGTGTCAAAATCTCTTGTTGTATTCTCTCTCTACTCGAGGGCTCTTGGTTTTTCTCTCTCTACCCAAGCGTAGGATCTATCGTAAACTTCTTGCATTTTTGGCACTTGATCCTCAAGTCACGATGAGCTTTTGGTAGCATAATAACATCATCCAAGGTGTAGCGTTTGAAATGATTTGGCATATGATGCTGGAATTCATCTGACTATTCTTTTTCAAAAGGATTAACCTTGGATCATCGTCTAGCTTTCTTTGCAGGAATCGTTCGAGGAGGTGATGACTTTCTAGAAGATGAGGTCTTTATAGAAGGTAAAGACTAGAAGGTGATGTCTTGCGAGAACTCTGACTTGAAGAATCATCCTTGATCTTCTCTTTGTTTTAATCCAATAAAGGCAGTACATCTTTTGGTTCAGCTGTCGAAAGTACATATCGTGATGAACTTTTCCATCACACATGGCGAGTGTCCACAACATGTACTTGTGATCTCCTAAGATGTGTAGATGCACCAAGATCAAGACTAGATTGAGATTCAAGATCTATCTTTGATTCTATGGCAAAAACACACTACTACATGCATTCAATCACTTCCAACTCTCACTCACACGTGTGGGAAGTGTTCCAAAAATAATCTAAGTAAAAACAAGCTGCTCTCCTCGGGTAGCGAGAGAAAATCATCATGAGCTCTCGGGTAGAGAGAGAAAACTAGAAAACTAATTACTCACAAAATCCACTCAATCTCAAAATCAATTGAATCCAAATGAGAAGTACAATGATACTAGTAGATCCACGAGCTACCACTATGCTTAACTATGGTTGGACCACACTTTTGCCACCTCTTAATCCTATTGGACCATTGATTCATTCACCTCTAAATTCTATTGGACCATTTTCAAGCAAACCTCAACTTCTATTGGACCCCTCAAGATTCCACCTCTAAATTCTATTGGACCTCTTAAATTTCATCAAACAAAAGTATTACACTTGTCTACACTCTAATTGGCATGAATTTATCCTCTTACTCTATTTTGGCTAAATAGTGGCATTACAAGTGGAAATGGGTAATTTGGCCATCTATGCCAAATTTGGTCCTATCAACATCCTACACCTAGATGCTTGATATAAAAACATAAGTCCCCTACATCTAACATAGATAATCTTTTCAATTCTTCACACTCCTCCTAAAAAATTATCTATGAACATTTGAGCATTGATCTTGATATAACTCCAAGATTAGATCTATGCTTGATGAAAGCACTTTTGCTCAAGGGCTTGGTGAGTAGATCGGAAATACAAGAGGACGAGTTGACATGCTCCAAATAGATTTCTCCTCCAATAAGCTTTTCTCTCACAAAATGGTGTGCCACTTCTATATGCTTGCTTCTTGCATGAAATATGAGATTATTGGCAAGAGCTTGGGCTAAGATATTATCACACTTGATCATTGGTAGATCATATTCGTTGATGCACTTTAGCTCCAATAATAATCTCTTGATCCAAAACACCTCTTTGGTGGTTGCAGTGAGTGCTTTGTACTCGGCCTCACATGAAGAGAGAGATATAGTATCTCGCTTTTTGGAAAACCAAGATATTAGATGCCTCCAAATCTAGATCCTAATGCAAGTATCTCATCATTCTTCTTGATAGTACAAGTATCAACATTGAATTTCACATCAAGGCCATTATCAAGCAATTGGCCAACACTAATGAGATTCTTAGTAAGCTTATGCATATAAAGCACTTTAGAAATAGAAAGAACTTTAGAGGATGCAAGCTTTAAGGGAATGTTCCCTATGCCTTCAATAGGACATTCAAAATCATTTGCAGTGTATATTGATTTCTTGACTCCATCATAAGGTGCAATAGAAGAGAAAGAATCCTTGGAGCTACACATATGTGAAGAGGCTCCACTATCAATATACCATAAGTCGTCCTTCTTGAAAGGAGTGGATGAGAAGCTAGAGACCATAAGAGATCCCTCTCCATCACTTGCAATAGTGTCTTCCTTCTCATTGGTGATGTTGGCTTGCTTGAGTTGATTCTTTTTCTTGAAGCAATCGGTGGCATAATGGCCTTTCTTGCCACAATAAAAGCACTTGATTTTCTTCTTCTTGAGCTTGGATGATGAAGCATTCATCTTCCTCCTCATCTTTGTCTTTAAATTGGCTTTGTCCTTGCTTGAGGATTGTTGAAATTGGTTCTTGCTCATCCCTTTGTGCTTGTCCTTGGCAAAGAGGGCTTTGCCATCATTATGAGTGAGAGAAAGCTTGTCCATCCTCAAGAGCTTGTACTCTTGTCTTGATTCTTCAAAAATTAGCACACTTTGGGGAGCCTCCAAACTTGGTAGCTCCTCCTTAATGGCATAGGATTGGACAAGGTTATCAAATTCACTTCTCAAGCCATTGAGAATGAGTTGGACTAGCTCATTTTGATTGATGGAATCACCAATGCAAGCAAGCTCTCTATGAATATCTTTTACTCTCAAAACATAACTAGATGCACTCTCATCACTCTTTTGGCTACTTTGAAATATTTGATTTCTAAGAGTGAGGAGCCTAGAGGTGTTCTTAGCCTCATAGATAGTATTGAGACAATCCCAAGCTTCTTTGGCTGTTGTACAAGTACCTATCTCCTTCAATATCTCATTAGAGACATTCATCTTAATGTAGTGGAGAGCCATCCTAGCTCTCTTTTTGTATTTTTGAACCTCTTGAAGAAATTGTGGTTCTTCTTCAAGGCCAAAAACTATGCCCATCATGTCTTGAAGGATCAAGATGGACTCCATCCTCATCTTCCAGATTGAATAGTTTGAAGTGGACAATCTTTCACCTGGTTCCAACAAAGATGAACTCATTGAAGCCATTTGAAGTGAAGAAAACTCAAATGATGAACAATAAATGTTGCTACACACTCTCAATAGAATCCAATAATGAAATACTATCTCCTCCTATGAAAGATCTTGCAACTATTTGTGAATTGATTCTCACTAGCTACTCAAATCTCTCTAAAACAAGATCTATTTCACATCAAATGATGGACTATAGACAAAGTTAGGATCATTTACTCTTAGCACGTGTGAAATACACTAAGTAACCAAATTTGACTCAAACTCAATGATATTGCATGAAACAAATTGGCTATGATCTGAAAACAATGTCTAGATCACTTATAGATGAGATTGGTAACATACAACTATGAACAAAGATCTAACAAGCAATCTCTTGACCAAACCAAATGTGTCCACCCAGGTCTAGGTGCCCTACCTAACCCTCTTTAAAAGCTTATAACTTTTGATTGGCTCAACCAAGTGGAATGAAACTGATTGCATAAAAAACTAGACAAAAATAGCTTCAAAAAAAGTTATCAAGCAAGATAAATTGATCAAGCATGAGAGAGAACTGTCAATTTGAAATTGGATGTTCCTCACACATGTTTGAGCACCTGATCCCGTACAGTACCAGGTCAGACCCAATAAATGCCCTATTGATCTCTTTTGATCCAAAATTAGACAAGATAGCTAGGAAAATGGATTTTGACAATTTCTAGCTCAATATTGATGAAAAGTTTTCACTTAAATGGTTCAAAATGCATGGTAACCTTAGTTAGGCTCTGATACCATGTTGATTTCACACGTGTGGATTGTCCACAACATGTACTTGTGATCTCCTAAGGTGTGTAGATGCACCAAGACCAAGACTAGATTGAGATTCAAGATCTATCTTTGATTCTATGGCAAAAACACACTACTACATGCATTCAATCACTTCCAACTCTCACTCACACATGTGGGAAGTGTTTCGAAAATAATCTAAGTAAAAACAAGCTGCTCTCCTCGGGTAGCAAGAGAAAATCATCATGGCTCTCGGGTAGAGAGAGAAAACTAGAGAACCAATTACTCACAAAATCATCATTGATCCATTCACTTCTAAATTCTATTGGACCATTTTCAAGCAAACCTCAACTTCTATTGGACCCCAAGATTCCACCTCTAAATTCTATTGGACCTCTTAAATCTCATCAAACAAAATTATTACACTTGTCTACACTCTAATTGGCACGAGTCTATCCTCTTACTCTGTTTTGGCTAAATAGTGGCATTACAAGTGGAAATGGGTTAATTTGCCATCTATGCCAAATCTGGTCTTATCAACATCCTACACCTAGATGCTTGATATAAAAACATAAGACCCCTATATCTAACATAGATAATCTTTTTCAATTCTTCACAAATATAACTGCTTTTTTTGGAGAATATGTCAATTAATAAGAAGCATTTCTTGTTTTTTGGGATCAATAAAGACCAAGAATAATGTAAATCCTGTTGGAACAATTTATGATCCAATTATGGAACCTGTTGGATTATTCTCCTACTAATCGACTATTTGACATTTTAATCTTCGTCCAATTTTTATTCAGACCTGCAGATTTCTTTGTGTTTTTACACAGTCTGCATAACTACTTGAAAACGACTGATAGTGTCTGCATTTTTGGGATTTTTGTCTTTTGGCATTTTCTCTCACTTCGGCTTTTTCGCAAAATGCCATATGCCTCAAATGTTAAGGCAATACCTTTGGCAAAGAGCTTTGCATTTTTCGCATGACAATTTACGTTCATTTCTGCAGAGTTACAGTTTACATTTAAATCTACAGACATACTGTTTACAACCAAAGCCACCGACTTGCATTAATTTGTGTTGATCATATGTTGATCAAGTTTGTTCAATTCTAGGTATTGTTGGCAGCCTAGTCTTATGTATTTTCTAAGAATGCAAGTAACTCTTCACACCATAACTTGATTTGGTCACTTGTTGAAAAGTTTGAGAGCTTAAGAAAGAGTGTGTTCAAGTTGGTTTGAGTTTGTAATCCATTCTTAGTGTGTACAAAGTGTTGCTTGTGTCTAATCTTCCTTTCTATCCTTGGAAACCAACTAGATTCAAGATAGAAGTGTTTTAAAGTCCTAGGTCTTCTGAGATCTCCTTATCCATCATTTTTTGAGAGAAAAGTGAGTGCTAGGTGCATTAGGACCTAACCTGAAAGTTGAAGAATCATTATATTTATGGCTTTCAATGGTGGGATCATGTTAGAAACTAATGATAGGTTGAGATCATCAAACTACTCTACATGGAAAGTGAGGATGGAGTCCTTACTTGAGTTGAATGAACTCATGGACATAGTTGCAGGAATTGAAGAGAGACACATAGTTCAAGAGCAACAAAGGGTTGATAAGAAGGCTAAAAGGGCTCTTCATATCATTAAAATAAATGTTACCAATGAACTTGTCAAGGAAGTTGCTAAGACTCAAAGTGCAAGTGAGGCATGGAATGCCTTGAAGAAGCTCTTTGAATCAAAGTCCACATCTAGGGTATTGACCCTAAGGAGGCAAATATTCTCTAGTAGACAAAGATAGGGAGAAAGTGCTCATGCATTTGTCTTGAAGGTTAAGTCCTTAAGTGATGATCTAGCATGCATTGATGAAAGCATAAAAGACGGCGAAATAGTCTAGGTTATGTTGAATGGTTTGCTAGATGAACATGCTAACCTTGTGCAAAGTTTTGCCATTCAAAGAGTCTTGCCAAGTGTGGTTGACTTGCAAGAAATCTTATTGGCTGAAGAACATAGGTTGCAATCAAAGCTTGATGGTGCATCCTTGCAAGGTGGAGGTGATGAGGCTTTCTTCACAAAAGACAAATCCAAAGGCAAAGGTAAAGGCAAAGGGAAATGGTCCAAAGGTGGTAATCTGGATCATGATGATCACTCTTCCTCTTCCTCTTCTACTAAGAAAGATAAGTCATAGTTCAAGTGCTTTTATTGTGGGATAAAAGGTCATTTTTCTAATGAATGTCATAAGAAGAAAAGAGAGCAAGGTGAGAGGCAAGGAAATCTAGCAATAGATGAAGAAGAGCATAGCATTTGTGAAACTCTTGTTATGACTTCAAGTTTGCTTGCAAATATAGATGGGAATGATCCTTGGTGGATTGATAGTGGAGCCTCATCTCACATGACAAGACATAAGGAATATTTTTCATCCTTATTATCTTATGAGGGAGAGAGCAATGATCATTTATATTGCAAATGATGGTCAATGTGACATCCAAGGCATAGGCACAATTCCTATTTCTCTTCCAACAAATAGGGAAGTTAATCTTGAAAATGTATTGTACATTCCTTCAATCATTAGTCAAATGATTTTGACAAGGGGCTTGATGTTGAGTTCATTGGAGATGCTTGTTTGATAAGTAAATGTGGAACCTTGATTTCTCAAGGAAGGAGGCATGGGAAGCTTTTCAAACTAGATGCATGTGTGATCTCTAAGCATGAAGGATGTATGGCTAGGGTACAATTGACAAACCAAGAAGTTTGGCATAAGAGGTTGGGCCATCCCAACTTCAAATCTTTGGAGGTAATGGCAAAGAAAGAGCATGTTCTTGGTCTCCCTAAAAGTCTTGTTGCAAACAATAGTGTTTGTGAAGATTGTGCCTTATCCAAATCAAAGGTGTGTAGAGGGAGTGGGATGGGTTGTTCGAAGGAAGCAATGTTAGGAAGCATTTTGATGACATGTAGAGCTAGTCTACCTCTCTTGTCAACCTAACTCCACTTTGCACTTGTTGGAAGGTTGTGTCAAGAATGGAAGGAGATGTGGGAGGTGATGGGTTGAAAATTTCTAGGTAAGCGAGGGTGTTGGGAGATATCTGTGAATCTTGGGGGTCAATGGCGATGGGGGGAGTGGAAATAGATGAAGCAAGGGAGGTTAGAGGAATGGATGAGGTGACGGTGATGGAAGATGGGGATGAAGCAAGGACGATTGTGAAAGATAGAGGAATTGGGATAAGAGGTGGTGCAACATAAGGTGTAGGAGTGGATGTGGAAGAAATCGGGACAAGAACGATTGGTGTGGTATGGCGGTGTGTGCTGCTAGAAGGAGGATCGGTGGAAGAAGAAGTGGCGTCACACATACGTTTGCATAGGAGGTCTACAACTGGCGGAGGGGATGGTGGTTGTGGGGACTTGGGAGTGATGGAATCCCCGAACCTTGTGTTCAAGGAGGGTAACAACAAGGGCAGAGAGAAGAGAACCCGCAACTGATGGAACTGGTGAGTTGCTCCAATATCACTGTTGGGAAGTCGACTAGAGGATCCCGACGTTGAAGCTCAGATAAAGCCGATCTATTTAGTTGCAGCTACTGCTACAAACTATGATCTAATCTCTTTCGAACTACAGACTGACACTACAAATTTGATATTAACTAACAAACAATAGATAATTTTTTATCAGAAATCAATAACTAAGAAACAATAAAAGTTATATCTACTGAAAGCAACCATCATAAACAATTCACAGATTGCACACGTCGGGCAAAATGCTGTAACTCATCTATTATCAGAATCAAACTTACAACAAAAACGTTGAACGTTGTCTGTTTGCCAGATCAGCATGTCGGCGCAAGAGAGACATCCTCTCTCATGAATAAACTGATAACTAGCTACTGCTTGCTACCTCTATATCTGTTTGTCTGACAGTATGTGTCTACTGCTGCATGACTCACACTAGTCAACAACTTCAACAACTATTTTTTTTATCACTCTCATTGATCCTATATGTAGAGGAACATGAGAGATGATTAATTTAAGCTACAAGATTAAAAAGAATAGTTTTAGACTTAATCCTAATAGTTTCAAGATGCCCGTCATTATAGATCGTGCAACCGTTACTTGATCTGGTACTTCGTTGTCCATCCATGTATTGGGACCGTGAAGATGCACCACTATTACAGCCACATGCTGACCATAGCTGCGTCCGTTGCGGTTCCTTGGCGGTTGTTTGCGTCGTGAGCTTCAGCCGCAATCGAGCGTGAAGTCCTTCACAAGTTGTGGTGCAGTGCTTGTGCAGTTCTTCTCCATCAGACTGCATTCGTTGACCTATAGTAGCTTGGCGGTATGCGGTTGTGGTTGTCTGCCCTTCGAAAAAAATACGAAGGTCAACGAAAACATGTTATCTAAGTGTCACATTTTTCGTCGAATGCAAAAAAGTCGAAGGTTGGCGAAAAATGTTCTAAGTCATATTTTAACTTAGTGTCAGTTTTTTCGAGAAAGTGTGAAGAATGCGAAATGTGTGAAACTTAGTTAAAACATGCAGTAGTCCAAAAAATACAAAAGCTTTGACACGTAAAAACTTTAGGTTCTCAAAGCGAGTATTTTCTTGATTTTCGAGCTTGCCCTTTGTCTTTCAAACATCACCTTGTCCAAAGGCTTTGTGAATATATCAGCTACCATCTGCTTTGTTAAAATGAATACGGTCTTCAATCTGTTTCTTTCAACTAGATCCCGAATCAAGTGATACTTGATGGCAATGTGTTTTGTTCTGGAAAATAACACAGGGTCCTTCGTCAGATGTATAGCAGAGGTGTTGTCCACAGTGTACAACATTAGTCGCTTGTTGGTGCTTTCTCCCAGTCCATCTAGGAACTGTTTGAGCCATATCAGCTCATTAGCCATCTTCGTGCAGCAATGTACTCTACCTCACAAGAAGATTGGATAGTTATGGTCTGCTTCTTGCTGACCCATAGAACAACTACGTATGCTGCTATAGTGCAGCCTCATGAGATGGTCTTGCAGTCATCTTTGATGGATGCCCAGCTCGTGTCACTGTAGGACTTCATCTGAAATCCTGCATCATGAGAAAAACAAAGTCCATAGTCCTTTGTATGTTGTAGGTACTGTAGGATCCTCTTGGCAATTTTCTAGTGTGTAGGTCCTGTGAATTAATGTTGAACTAGCTTAGTCTAAACATTGTGTAAGCAATGTCTGACCGCGTATTGTCTACTAAGTACATCAAAGAACCAATTAGCCTTTGTAAGGCTTATTCTATATTTCTTCTCATTCTGTTTCAATTCTAGGGCAGTCTTCATTCGTCAGCACTATGCCAGGAACCATTGGAGTGTTTACTCCCTTACACTCTGCCATCTAAAAATCATCAATGATTTTTTGAATGTATTTTGATTGGTGTAGATACAATCTACCACCCTCAAGATCTCTGTCAATATGCAAGCCCAAGTAGCATTTTGCTTCACCTAGGTATGATATTTCAAAGTGCCTTGAAATATCCTCCTTAATCTGTGCAATCAGTGTGTTTCTCTTTGACAAAATTAGTGTATCATCTACATAGATATCAATTATGATTACTTCTTCATTTATGACTTTCACATAGACATTGTAATCACCCATTAAAGGCTGGAAGCCTGAAGATCTTAGTGCATGATCATTCTTCTTGTACCACTACCTGGCAGACTGTTTCAGTCCGTAGATGCTCTTGTGCATTCTATAGGCATAGTCAACAAATGACTTACTGAAAAAACTGGCGGTTGGTTCATATAGACCTCTTCTTTCAGATCTCCATGTAGAAAGGTTGTCTTCTCATCTACAATATGGATCTTTAGACTGTAGGCTACTACATATGCAAACAATAGTCGTATAGATGTATGCTTGACTACCGGAGATAAAGTTTCAATATAGTCAATACCATATTTATGTGAGAAACCCTTCGCTACTAGTTTGGCTTTGTATTTTGATACATTGATGTCTGGTCCATATTTATATTTGTAGATCCACTGGCATTTGATAGGCTTTTTGTCTGATGGTACTGGTTCAAGAGTCCACACTTTGTTCTGTTCCATGGAGTTCATTTAGTCTTCCATGGCCTTGATCCATTTGTCCTTCTCTGGACTTTCAATGGATTTTTCATAGGTTTGTGATTCACCTCCGAATCCACAAAACTCTTCTAAAATAGAAGTTGAATTGTCTGGTGCATACTTGACAGGTTGTTTTCTTTCCCTTGCAGATCTCCTTGGAGATGGACTGCTTTGCCTTTGTCTTTTCTGTTGATAGCAGAACCATTGTGTGTTGTAGGTGTTCTGGGTATAGGTTGCATGATGTCGGTCTAGTCGTCATCTGAACTGTCGCTCAGTTTATTCAGAGTTTCAACATCTTGATCTAGATGTTCAGGGTCTGCTCCCTCTATCGGTGTGGGCATGTCGTAATACTACTTGCTAAAAATATCATAGTCGACTGGATCTCCGTCAGCAATCGTTCTTGCCTCGTCAAACTTGACATCTCTGACAATCTTTACTTCCTTGGTTTGAGACATACATATTCTGTAGTATGAAGAATGTACATCATAGCCTACAAGGAATTCTTTCTCCACCTGTTCATCTAGCTTCTTTCGCTTCTTGTTTTGTATGTGTGCATATGCTACACATCCGAAGATGTGTACATGAGCCAAATCTGGCTTGTTGCCCCACCACACCTCATGTGGGGTAGTGTGAGGAATGCCAGACTTGTCAGTCCTTTTTTTAAGGTAGGCAGCTATAGCTACTACTTCAGCCCATAAAGATCTTGATGCCTTTGAGTAGGCCATCATGCATCTTGCTGTTTTCATGAGAGTCCCAATTTTCCTCTTAGCAACACCATTCTGTTGTGGTGTATACACTGTAATTTTTTTGTGAAGGATGTCACGACTGCTACAGAAATTAGGAAATTAGTTGCAGATATATTCTCTGCCTCTGTCGGTCCGTATCTACTTGAATTTCTTCTCGGTCCACTTCTCGACCCAATTTACAAACTCTGTAAACTTATCAAGTGCCTCTGACTTGTTGTGGATGAAGTAGACAATTGAAAACTTACTGAAATCATCAATGAAGGTGATATAGTATCATGAGACTCCTATAGAAATCAAATCAAAGGGTCCGTAGATGTTCAAATGTATTAACTCTAGCAATTTTGTCATCCTGAAAGAGTCCTTTGTAAAGTGTGTATGTGACACCTTCTCTTTGTTGTACACATCACAAGCTATCAAACTTGTTGCATGTTTGATGCTAACACTTGTGAATATGCCATGTTGACTTGCTTTGTACAGTGCCATCATGTTCATATGACATAGTCTTCTATGCTATAAAACATCCGTGGGCTCATGGATCTGATGCGATTATTCTGTGGAAAGGTGTACCTTCAGGTGATATAGGTTGTCTTTGCGCTTGCCTTGTGTAATGAGGACGTTGGTGCTAGCATCAACCACGTTGCATGTTTCATCTATGAATGTCACACGCATGCCTGCATCTACTATCTTCGCAACATGTAGTAGATCTTTCTGTAGTGTAGGCACGTACAAGACATCATCTAATCTTCTGTCTCTGCCATTGGTGTTCAGCCATAACACTCCCGTTCCGCTCACTTCATATCTTGATCCATCTCCCAAAATGATGTATCTGGAGAAATCTATCTGTCATTTTCTTTGTTTTTGATGAGGTTCATGAATCACGATCTGTATTTCGCAGTCATGAAGCTTTCGCAAAGGAACCACGATTCTCTTGCGACTCGGATGAAGTTCAGATGTGATCGCTAGACACTGCCAACTGGATCACTCCTACAATCCTCTAGAATGTAGTCAGGCACTGCTGATCTATGTTTATAAAATTAATGTAGCATTCAACATAGTTTCAACCAAGGTGCGGAATTAAAATGAACAAGAAAATTCAAACATACGAGTAACAGCAGGCGCATTTGCATTCGAGATCAGACACAACAAGAGAAATTATCTATATTGATCTTCCTCTGTTTTCTTCAAACACTGCATGCAAATCCATGCAGTGCATTGGCGTGGGAGAAACACGGTTCTCTCATGAGTAATCGTCTCACTTTACTAGCAGACAGTTGGATCTCTATGGATCCTGATCATAGAGCTCGTCTCGCACGTAGGCGGACTTGTTGTTTGTATTTTGTCTTGATTGCTTACTAGCATTAGACTACTACCTTACACTATATGTGTATTCTGTTGATCTATATGTCAAGTATCATCCAGCAAGTATGGTCGCTCTATGTAAATCTAAGATTAGAGTGATTAAGCATCTACAACTAATCAATGAATTACAAGAGTGATAGACTAGCCACGACCTAAAATGTATCTACTGACGTCATACCATCAGATCAGATATTTCTGGATACTTGTATGATCTTGCTGGTACTCTTTGGAGCGTGGAGGGCAGGAGAAGGTTTTGTTTCCGTCGTTGGTTTCGTTTTGGTCGTTTACCTTGTCTTGTATTGGACCGCAAAATATTCTCGTTCGTGAATCTTTTGTGTTCACGAACCGGTCATCTTCGTCTGCTTTGACTTTCATGTCCATGAACCGTTCGTCTTCATCTGCTTTGACTTTCGTGTTCGCGAACCGTTCATCTTCATTTCCTTTGACTTTCGTGTTCGCAAAACTTTTTGTGCTTTGTGTCTCCAGATCTTTGAGTTCGCGAATGTCTTCGTCGGGCTGAGGGCTGAAAGCTAGCAAGGCTTTGTGATTAGAAACGTTTTGTTTCTTCAGCTCCCTCTCAAAGCATGATAGCTTTACGATCCCGAGACTGCTCCTTTGTCTCTCAAAGAGTCCTTTGTCCAGGGCTTTAGTGAAGATATCAGCAACCATGTCTCTCGTTCCGATGAAGGTGGTCTGCAACATCTTCTTCTCAATTAGATACCTGATCAAGTGGTACTTGATCACAATGTGCTTCGTTCTGGAATGGAACACGGGATCTTTCATCAGGTATATTGCAGAGGTGTTGTCCATCTGCAAGACCAGGGGCTCATTCCTTATTTCACCCAATTCGTCCAGAAACTGCCTTAGCCAGATTATTTCGTTGGCCATCTTTGCTGCTGCAACATATTCTGCTTTGCAGGATGACTGGGCTACAACGGTATGCTTCTTGCTGACCCAGAAAACTGATGCTCCTGATGCGATGGTGCATTCTCCCGAGATACTTTTACAGTCTTCCTTGAGAGATGCCCAACTAGCGTCGATGTAGGAAAGTATCCTGAAACCTACACCACAACAATAACACAAGCCATAATCCTTCGGTAATTGAAGATATTGCAAAATTTGTTTTTCAATCTTCCAATGTGTTGAGCCTGGATTCGTGCAGAATTGGCTCATCCTGAATACTGCATAAGCAATATTAGGACGTGTGTTGTCAGCAAGGTACATCAATGATCCTATCAGCTACCTGTAAGGTGTGAGCTGCATCTGTTCTCTCTCTTCCTCAGTCTTTGGACAATCATCATTCGTCAGCACCATCCCTGCGAGCATTGGAGTGTTCGCTCCTTTGCAATTCAGCATCCCAAAGTCCTCTAGGATCTTCTGGGTGTATTTGGACTGGTGAAGGTATAACTTACCTTCCTTGTAGTCCCTTTCAATTTGTAAGCCTAGGTAACACCTGGCTTCTCCCAGATCCACGATCTTGAAATATTTTGAGATGTCTGCCTTTACTTCAGCAATTAGCTGCTCACTCCTGCAAAGTATCAGAGTGTCGTCCACATACATAGCCACAATGATGATCTGCCCATCTGTAACTCTGACATATACATTGGAATCAGCCAACAGAGACTTAAATCCTAATGATTTCAGGGCTTGATCTTTCTTCTTGTACCATTGTCGGGCTGATTGTTTCAGACCGTAAATGTTTCTATGCATTCTACATGCATAGTCATGAAGTAAATTTGAGACATATCCTAGGGGTTGATCCATGTAGATCTCTTCATCTAATTCGCCATGCAAGAAGGTTGTCTTCTCATCCACAATGTGGATCTTGAGGTCATAAGCTGCTGCATATGCAAATAACAGACGTAGGGATGAATGTTTGACGATAGGAGAGAAGGTTTTAGAGTAGTCAATACCGTATCTCTGAGAAAAATCTTTCGCTCCTAGTCTTGCCTTGTATTTTGTTATATTCTCGTCTGGTCCGTATTTGATCTTGAAGACCCATTTGCATTTGACAGTCTTGTGCTTATGTGGTAATGGCTCCAACATCCATATCTGGTTCTTCCTCATGGACTCCATCTCTTCGTTCATGGCTTGGATCCATCTGTCCTTCTCTGGACCTTCAATTGTCTCCTCGAAAGTCTATGGTTCGCCACTGAACCCGCAAAACTCTTCTGATGTGGAAGCTAAGCTGCCTGGCACATATCTTGCTGGCACTCTTTGTGGTCTTGTCGACTTTCTGGGAGATCCTCCTGGAGAAGCTATGCCTTTGCCCTTGTCTGCTCTGCTTGGTCCGGAACCATTTTGGTTTACAGGAACTTCGGCAGCAGGTTGCCTCTCGAATCTTTCTTCGTCAGATTCGTCGTTTGAATGGGAGACGACTCAAAAATCTTCGTTTTTGTGTTCGTCCTCTACTCCCTCTGTCGTTGGCAAAAGTTCATAGTCCTGTCTCTCCAAAACTTCGTAGGTGATAGAATCGTTGTTGGCCATTGTCCTGCTCTCATCGAATCTGACATCTCTCATTGTTTTCACAGTGTTCGTGTCTGGCATGTAGACTCTGTAGTATGACGAATTGTTGTCATAACCTACCAGAAATCCCTGCTCGGCTTTCTCATCAAGCTTCTTTCGAAGCTTATCAGGAATATGTGCATAGTTGCACAGCCAAAGATTCTGACGTGAGACAGGTTGGGCTTTCTACCCCACCATAGCTCATGTGGTGTCGTGTGAGGAACATTAGACTTGCCTGTTTTGTTCTGGATATATGCGACTGTAGCTATTGCTTCAGCCCATAGTGCCCTTGGAGCTTTCGAGTAGGCCATCATGCATCCGGCTGCTTCCATCAGGGTCATGTTCTTTCATTCAGCAACACCATTGTGCTACGGTGTGTAGGCTGCAGTTCTTCTGTGAATGATGTCACGATCATTGCAGAAGTCAGTGAAGCAATTTGAGATGTATTCGCCACCTCGATCTGTTCTGATCTGCTTCACTTTGCTGCCTGTGCATCTTTCTGTCCAATTCACATATTTTGTGAATTTATCAAGTGCTACAGATATATTCTGAATGAAATACACTCTGGAAAATTTGCTATAATCATCAATGAAAGTTATGTAATACTTTGAACCTCCTACTGAGATCACGTTGAATGGTCCGCAGATGTCAGAGTGCACTAGCTCCAGAATCTTTGTCGTTTAGTAGAAGTCTTTGATGAATGGTGTGTGTGACATCTTGCCCTTCAAACATGCATCACAGGTGGTCAAACTAGTTGCATTCGAGATGCTGACCCCTGTTATCGCTCCATGATTTTGTACCATTGAGTTCATGTGGCAGAGTCTTCTGTGCCACAAAGTGTCCGACGAGTCATAATGAGTCTAATGCACCTGATCTACAGATAGGCAAATCTTCAGATGATATAGGTTCCCTTTCCTTCTGCCTTGAGCGATGAGAGTACTGGTACTGGCATCAATCACGTTGCATGCTTCGTTAGAAAACGTCACACGCATCCCGGCATCTGCTATTCTTGCTACAGAGAGCAAGTCTTGTTGCAGAGTAGGCAAAAACAGAACGTCTTTGAGTCGTCTGTCTCTTCCATTGGTGTTGCGCCATAGTGAACCAACACCGTTCACTTGATGTTTAGATCCATCTCCAAGAACTATGAATCTTCAAGGATCTGCACTTCTGAAATCGGACATGATTCGTCTTGATATCACAAAGTGTGAGGTGGCTCCTGAATCTAGAATCACCTCATGTGTGTCAGATGTTGATGCTGCACAAACGTCTTCACAGATATAGGCGGTCAAACAATTTATGTTCGTTCTTTCTTCGCCCATTTTCGAGCTCTTGGGCTCCTCGACATAGAATGAACTATTGTTGTTCTCCTATTTGTTCTGTGCTGATGTGTTTCTCGGGTTCTGGCGACAATCCATGGCTGCGTGACCCTTCTTGTGGCAAAGAATACGCTCAATGTTGGGACTGAGCCAGCAGGTATCTACTGTATCCCCGTCTCTTCTACATCTCACACAAGTCTTCTTGTCTGCACCTTGTTGTTTTGACCTCTCTTTGGTCTTCCAGTTGCCTTTGCTTGTTCCCTCTGCTTGCTGGTCATGATCCTCCCTCTGATTTGACTCCCTCTTAGGCTTAAATTGTTTCTTTGATTTTTCTTTGTTACCCTAGAGGGCCTGGTCAGAACCATCTTTGTGATCAAGATGTTATCTGGCCTCGACTTCCTGTCGAATCTCGACAATCACCTTTTCGAGGTTCATGGAGGGATCTTTCGCAAGCAAGGTTCTTGTCGTCTGGAATGATCTGAGTAAGGCTCTCAACAGGTGCGTGAGCTGCTTCTCAACTGACACAGCGTTCTCTGCTCCAGAGTTATGTAGTGACAGAAACAGATCCTTCATCTTTCTTACGAAAGAAGTGAGGTCTTTTCCATCCCACTGCAAATTCGTCAGCTGATCTTCCAGCATCATGATTTGACTTCTTGATTTCGTCTGAAATCTGGTGAGACTATCTTCGATGGAAGATGATAGCAACGCTACTACCTTGTCATTTTTCTCCTTCCATTCATGTAGCTCCTTGTCTGTTGTCGTAGGCATTCCTTCTGTGCCATCCACCCAGGGCAATAGTCCTTCGTCCTTGAGTATCAAAGATGTCTTAACTTTCCAGGCTAGAAAATTAGATCCTGAAGAATCAAATATTGTGCAGATCTTGCTCTACATGCTGCTGATTGAAGCCATTGCTTCGTGGAGTCTTTTCTCTTGTTGATGATTGTTAGTTTGAATGCTGGACCTCCTGGATCTGCTAGCTTCTTGGCTATGTCAAAATATGACAGGATGACTAGCTCTGATATCACTAATGAGGTTCATGAATTGTGATTTGTATTTCACAGTCGCGAAGCTTTTGCGAAGGAACCACGATCCTCTTGTGACATGGCCCTCCTCCCCATGCATGCATCTAAGGAGCCCACTCTAAATTCAAATTATCCTTTACCAACACACATAGTGTCTTGAAGTGCATGTACATACTTTCATGGTGAAAGGTTAAAAATAAAGGAAACTTTCACTATCAAAAATTTGACGATGCTCTAAGGATTTTTTAGATTATTAAACTTTCCACGAGAAAGGTTGAGATAAAAATGCATTTCTATGAAGAAAAAATCGAATGTGAAGGGCTAAGAAGGCTTCAAAACGTAGGCTTGGTGGGCCCCTATCACGAACTCTCTCTCTCTCTCTCTCTCTCTCTCTCTCTCTCTCTCTCTCTCTCTCTCTCTCTCTCTCTCTCGTTGCACTCAAGCCTGCATGGCAGACATACGTGGTGCATAGCGTACTTGGCTTGCCACACAAGCCTATGTCAAGCCTATGTGGCAAACTGCAACATGCCTGCATGGGCAGACATCAAGCCTATGTCATGCCTATATGACCTACCACACAAGCTTATGATAGACCTACGTGGCTTGCCCTATGGCAAGTCCCAAGCATGTGTAGTTTGTCTCATGGCATGCCTACGTGGCTTGTCAGTGACAACTTGTGAGCCCTAGCTCTCTCTAGGTCCATGCAAGCCTACATGGCAGGGCTTGGTTGGCTTGCCACACAAGCCTATGGCAAGCCTATGTGGCAGCTTGTGACATGCTTGTGTGGCAGACATCAGAACTATGCCATGCCTATGTGGCCTGCCACGCAAGCCTATGGTAGGCCTGCGTGGTAACTTTCGAGCCCACCTATATTTCTCTCTCTAGGTCCACTCAAACCTATGTGGCAAAGTCTGGTTGGCTTGCCATACAAGCCTATGGTAGGCTTACATGCTTGTCACATGGCAAACCTCAAACCTCAGGCAAGCTTGGGGTTAGCCATGTGGTAGACCTACTCTTGCCACCACACATGGCAATGTGCGACCGACTTAGCAAATAGCAAACCACGTAGGCATAACCTGGTTGGCTTGCCAGCCTATGATGGGCCTACATGGATTGCCACATGGCTAACCCCAAGCCTGGATGATTTGCCACGTGGCAGCCATACGTGACTTGCCGCATGGTAGCCTATGACAGACTTGGTAGATAGCAGGCCTATGTGGCCTGTTACACAAGCCTATGGTAGGCCATGTGGCAAGCCACACAAGCCTATGGTAGGCCTACATGGCTTGTCACATGGCAACTTTTGAGCCCCACCTCTTTCTCTCTCTAGGTCCACTTGACCTACGTGGCAAAGTCTGGTTGGCTTGCCACACAAGCCTATGTTAGGACCTACATGGTTTGCCATATGGCAAACCCTAAGCTTGCAAGACTTACCACGTGGTAGATCTACGTGGCAGCCTACGACAAGATTGGCAGATAGTACATCTATGACATGTCTATGTGGCTTGCTACACAAGCGTATGGTAGTCCTACGTGGCTTACGACATGAGAAGTATCAAATCTACATGGTTTTCCACATGGCAGGCCTACGTGACTTGCCATGTGGTAGCTTGCGAGCCCCACCTCTTTCTCTCTCTATGTCCACTCAAGCCTACGTGGTAGAGCCTGGTTGGTTTGCCACACAAGCCTATGTGACAAACTACAACATGTTTGCATGGCAAACATGAGGCCTATGTCATGCCTATGTGGTCTGCCATGCAAGCCTATGGTAGGCCTACATGGCTTGCCATGTGTTAGCTTTCGAGCCCACCTCTCTATATCTCTCTGTCTAGGTCCACTCAGGCTTATATGGTAGAGCTTTGTTGGCTTGCCGCACAAGCCTATGGTAGTTCGACATGGCTTTCCATGTGGCAAATCCCAAGTTTGCATGATTTGTCATGTGGCAGGCCTACTTGGCTTGCCATGTGGAAACCTATGATAGGCTTGCTAGATAGTAGGCCTATGTGGCCTACTACACAAGCCTATGGTAGGCCATGTGGCAAGCCACACAAGTCTATGGTAGGCCTACGTGGCTTGCCACATGGACAGTCCCAAGCCTACATGGTTCTCCACGTGGCAGGCCTACGTGGCTCGTCATGTGACAACTTTCGAGGCCCAATTCTCTCTCTCTCTCTCTCTCTCTCTCTCTCTCTCTCTCTCTCTCTCTCTCTCTCTCTCTCTCTCTCTCTCTCTCTCTCTCTCTCTCTCTCTCTCTCTCTCTCTCTCTCTCCACTTATGCCTACATGGCAGAGCCTAGTTGGCTTGCCACGCAAGCCTATGTTAGAACTACGTGGTTTTCCATGTGGAAAACCCCAAGCTTTCATGACTTGCCATGGGGTAGGCCTACATGGCTTGCCACGTGACAGTCTACGACAAGCTTGGTAGATATCAGATCTATGACATGCCATGCCTATATGGCCTGCTACACAAGCCCATTGAGCCAGAAATTGATCGGATTCAGTAAAAAATGGTCAAAACTTCGGACAGGAGGTGTCCACAGGTTTGTGGGCTCGACACGAACCCACAGGTTTATTTGCAGTTCAATTTTGACGTCGTTTGTCTGAAAACGCCCTTTCTACCGGGGGGAATGCCACTAAATGGACTACTTTTCAACATTCTCAAGAATTGGTCCAATGTCGCCGAACGGAGTCTATTTTTCAGACCCTTTATTTTGTCCTATGCTATACACCAAGACGAACCCACAGGACTAAATCGGGCTCCAAACGGTTCAGTACTCACAGCAAAATGTGCATCCAAACCATATAAATCCTCCTCCATCTCTCCTTTCTTTGCTAAGATGTTTCAAAACATAGGCTATACAAATGTTCGATTATGCATTTATCCTTTATGATAAATATTTCAAGGTGGATTACTATCCCCTGGACCTTGGCTTAATTCTCTAGATGGAATGTTAGATATTCGAGATGCGAGATGTGCGAGATCGGCCATCATCCAAATCATCGACCGCCACCTAGATCAGCCTCCATTGCCCGTCAATGATGGGCACTCTTTATTAGTCTATATATATATTTAAACTTAGGTACACTTTTGCGCATGTGTATGGGTTCACCCATGCATCCTCCTCTCCTCACCCATGCATGAGCTTTTTCTAACTAAAAAACTTGGGGAGGAGGATGCATATATGGGGAAAAGGATGCATGTCCCTCCTCCCCATGCATGCATCTAAGAGGCCCACTCCAAATTCAAATTATCCTTTACCAACACACATAGTGTTTTGAAGTGCATGTACATACTTTCAAGGTGAAAGGTGTTAAACAAATGAGACTTTCATTATCAAAAATTTAAAGGGTGCTCTAAGGATTTTGTATATTATCAGACTTTCCATGGGAAAGATTGAAATAAAAATGCATTTTTATGAAGATCGGCTTCCATTGCCCGTCAACGACGGGCATTCTTTACTAGTCTATATATATATATTTAAACTTATGTACACTTTTGCACATGTATATGGGTGCACCATGCATCCTCCTCCCCTCACCCATGCATACACAATTTTTGAACCAAAAATTTTAAAAAAGAGGATGCATGTATGGGGAGGAGGATGCATGGCCCTCCTTCCCATACATGCATCCATGGTCCTTCTCCCTCACCCTCCATAGCTCCCTCTCCCTCCATCCCTCCCTCACCCTCCTGCCCTCCACCGCCAAGAGGATGTGAAAAACAACAAGGATGGTACCATTTGAGCAACGCGGAAGCGATTTAGGTGTGGAGCTCTCATCAATTGGACTGCCATCAGCACCAACAAGGGCAAGAGAATCATGGTGGATACTATGAGTCCATTTATTTATCATACTAAAAGATTGTCGTAAGCATCAAATTGACTGATGAAGGATGGGGCAAGAGTAAGAATAAGCACTATCACAAGGACGACGAGAACCGGAAGAAAAGGAGGACCATTCAACGCTCTTATCACCACAGACGTTGATTTTCTCACCATTGATGTTGCGAGTCTCAAGATCAGTAGCTAGATTGAACTTTGCACAGATTATTTGCAAGCTCAATAGCCACAGCAATTGTTAATGGGATAGTACCACCGCCGGAAGGAATTAGTGAAGGGACCAAATAAAACAATTTGACTTTTGCAGACGGAACATTTGGTTTATAGATATTGGAGCACCTATATTGTTCGTCTCCTTCAGTCCCGCAGAATGTGATGGCCAAGCTAGAACTTTACCTCCTTTTTGTTCCAGTTTAATTTCTAGCTTGGGTAGAAGGTACTCGGACAAGCATTGTTTGCTCAGACATCCCGTTGCACTTGCTAGAGCAAGTATCAAGCCTATCCAGAGTGAAGCCTAGAAAATCCCCATTCTGAACAGCAAGGCGCTTAATTATGATCGTTGATTTGTTTCACCAAATTTTCCCACATTATAAGCGACCAAATCTGTTACTTTTAGAAAGCGAACATTATACAAGCTAATATTTATAGGAATAGGAATAGGTATAGGAAGGTATAGGAATAGGTATAGGAAGGTATATGAATAAGTATTGAAAAGATAGGTAAGAATGCTATTTTTGTATCAAAAACTCATTGTCATGCATGAAATATGATCATTCTAACAAGTATTAATTGTGATGCATACAACTACTTAGGACCCAATAATTTTTTCCATTCTTGAATGTTTGGCGTCTGTTTTACATATATCCAAGACTACTTTGTCATCTATTTCAATGTCTTCAACGAATGGCTTCAACCATCAGCAGGTTAGGCTTGATGTTATACTATGTAAATTCATAGTGATATCCCATTTGAGCTTCTGAATGATGCTCCTTTCTGTTTTGTCTTTACTTTCTCTGATTTCTTTCTTATGATTTTCGCATCTTTCACCTTAGGTCCTTTGAGACCTAATTTTGACTCTGTAGGAGAAACAATTTTGTAGCTCATTGAAAAAGACTTAACTCTCAAGAAGGGATTGTTCATTTGCACCTCTTTCATTTGGAGAGTGATTTGTGTTTAGCAGAGGAAATAGAGATGAGGAGTTTAGTCTATTGATCTAAGTGACCAGTTGGAGTGAGGGCTAAGTAAGACCATCATATCACTTTCAAACACTCACATTGTGAATGATATCAATCCGTATTTTTTGGTGTTTCAGCTACAGAGAAATGGAATTGGAGGAACTTCTAACACTCTTCAAGTACCGGCATACATGGGAGCACTTTCAATTGTCAAAATATTGAAAAATCTATCTAATGTTGTGAGTAGGGGTCCTAAAAATGCCAAAGATGAATTGAGCTCTTTTGGCTTAGTAAAGACCCATCTTAGAATAAAATATTCAAGATAGGTAGAAGTAGAAACTCGAGCTACCATAGGAATTGCCATTTGTACTTTACATGCCACATTTAATGCATGAAAAGACTATGTGGCACAAATAGACATAGTGAGGTGGCTTGGATAAGTCTGGATAGCTTGAGAGGTGGATCCACAACTCCAATTCAACTCAAAGTAGGAGGAGAGTCCATGGATCTATATATATGTGATGTACTCTCATTGAGAAAATGATGAAATTTGTGTGTAATGCAAATTTGGAGACAAGCTCTTTGTGCCCTCTCTCTCTCCACGAGTTTTGTACTTGCTATTTTCTCTCTCTAGCCGAGTAGAGGCATTTATGATGCTTAGTCTTATGTTTTGTTGACAGATCTTGCTTGTAACACAATAATATTGCTTGTATGATCAGCTTTCCTATTGACAACCAATGCTAGTCTGATCTTTATGGTGTTATTGGGCTTAGGAGATCAAAAATACATGTGTAGGGCGTCCCACATGTGTGAATTTCAGCAAATCTGCGCTTGTTTTTTTATTGTTCTTCTTGGTTTTGGTATTGCAATTTTTTTCATCCAGGTTTTTCCTTGGACATGGCTACTTTTAGTTTATGAGTGGACGTTCTTCTTCTTTACAATCATCTATAACAAGTTTTTGGAGGCCATGTTTGCATGGGGAAGAAAGTCAACTGGTGCTATTCCTTTCAGCACATCTGATCCTTCTCATCAGTATGGCTTCTCAAAAGGTTTTGTACTTTGCATGCATTCTCTAGAAAATGTTGTTTTAGGTTGTTTCAGAGCCATGTCGTTTTTAACGGTACACAGTTCGTTGCAAGTATTCTTCTATACATAATTTGTTCTTGATTGAAAGGGTCTTTCAAAATGCCCCTATTTTGGTACACATTACAAGCTATTTAAGCTTTAACAAAAAGTTGTGAATTCCTTTTTGTTTATCCAGGACAATCTATCACTCTTTAAGGAAAGCTCTATATATTACCTACAATAAGAGTTCAACTATCAATTTTAATATGAACATTCAAATAACCTCGCTAATTTACATGCCCTACCTAATTTACATGCCTACCTAAAAACATCTTATTTCCATGTACTTTTTGTACATCCCATCTAAGCTATAAAGTTGTTGTTTAGCCAACCATTGTTCATGATCAAATGCGCAAACGTACAAGTTCAAAGTCATTAAGTTGTTTAGCCTGCCGCTATTAACGATCAATTGCAATGCCTTAATAATAAAGCAATTTCTAGATTTACTCCACAAGGCCTCACTATATGTATGGTCCACTTCAAGATCAAGAGTTTATCAGCCTCCCATAACTTTAAGATTGTGAACCTGGATCCAATGGCATCAATCATGTGAATAGGCTGTAGAGCACACAAAGCTTGGTCAAGACGTCGAGACAGGGAGAAGCTGGGTGTGTGTGCAGGCTGTAGAGCGCGACATGGAGGAGCGAGCATGGCCAAGAACGGGAGGAGCAGGGCGGGCCATGACTGGAAGAGACAAGGTAGGGAGGTTGAAGGATGAGTTGGAGATGGAGATGGTGAATCAGGGTGGGGTTTATTAACAAAAAAATAATTTTGATTTTTTGTTTTGGGATTCTAGGCCCGTCGAGCCAAGAATTGGCTGAATTCAATCAAAACCTCGGACAGGAGGTGTCCACAAGTTTGTGGGCTTGATACAAACTTATAGGACCATTTTCAGCTCAATTCCGACGCCGTTTGTCCGGAAACGCCCTTTCTGTCGAGGGGGGTGTCACTAAATGGACTAGTTTTTAGCATCCTAGAGAACCGGTTCAATGTCATCACAAACAAAGTCCATTTTTCAGACCGTCTATTCTGTCCTATGCTGCACGCCGATACGAACCTACAACACTAAATTGGACTCCAAACGGTTCAGTACTCATAGCAAAATGTGCGTCTGAACCAGAAATCCTAAACGTAGTTATGGAATTCTAGGCCCGTTGAGCCGGGAATCGGTCGGTCAGAAACAGTCAAAACCTCGGACGGAATGTGTCCACAGGTTTGTGGGCTCGACACAAACTTATAGGACCATTTGTAGCTCAATTCCGACGCCATTTGTCCGAAAACGCCCTTTCTATCGGGGGAATGCCACTAAATGGACTACTTTCCAACATCCCCAAGAACTGATCTAGTGTCGCCGAACAGAGTTCCTTTTTCAGACGGTCTGTTTCATCCTGTGTTCATGCCGAGATGAACCCACAGGGGTAAACCAGACTCCAAACGGTTCAATACTCACAACGAAACGTGTGTTCGAACCAAAAACCCTAAATGTAGTTCTGGGATTCTAGGCCTGTCGAGCCAAAAATTGGTCGGATTCAGTGAAACACAGTCAAAACCTTGGACAAGAGGTGTCTATAGGTTTGTGGGCTCAACACAAACCCACGAGACCATTTGCAACTCAATTCCGACGCCGTTTGTCCAGAAATGCCCTTTTTGTCGGGGGACCACTAAATGGACTACTTTTCAGCATCCTCAAGAATCGGTTTAGTGTCACCGAACGAAATTTGTTTTTCAAACCGTCCATTTCGTCCTGTGCTGCACGTCAATACGAACCTAAACACTAAACTGGACTCCAAACGGTTCAGTACTCACAGCGAAACATGCGTCCCCAAACCAGAAACCCTAAACGTAGTTCTGGGATTCTAGGCCCGTCGAGCCAAAAATTGGTCGGATTCAATCAAAAACAGTCAGGGCGGGAGGTGTCCACATGTTTATGGGCTCGACACGAACTCATTGGACCATTTGCAGCTCAATTCCAACGTCGCTTATTTAGAAACGCCCTCTCTGTCGGGGGGAATGCCACTAAATGGACTACTTTTCAACATCCCCGAAAACTGGTCCAGTGTCTTTGAACGAAGTCCATTTTTCAGATGTTCTGTTTCGTCATGTCCTGCACACCGAGACAAATCCACAGGATTAAACCAGGCTTCAAACGGTTCAGTACTCAGCAAAACGTGCGTTCGAATCAGAAACCCTAAATACGATCTTGGGAATCGAGGCCGATTGAGCCAGAAATTGGTCGGATTCAGTAAAAAAACGGTCAGAACTTTGGATGGGAGGTGTCCGCGAGTACATCATAGACAGATCATACAATTAAAAGTAAAACATACCCAAAATTTCTCTCTTTATCTTTGCTCTTTGTACTATCTATTGCTCTCCCTCGAATTTTTCTAGACTCGAATTTTTCTAGACTCGAATTTTTTCTAGACTCGAATTTTTCTAGACTCGAATTTTTCTAGACTCGAATTTTTCCAAAGACTCAAATTTTTCCAAAGACTCGAATTTTTCAGAAGACTCGAATTTTTCCTAAGACTCGAATTTTTCGCAAAATCGATTTTTTTCCTTTTATGCACATTGTTGAGGTTGACTCGAGATTGTCGTGAAGCAATCATAACACAATTCATGCAGCAGCTAATACAGTTTGTTGATAATTTACAAATACTTTTGTGTGCACAATAGAAAGTGAATGCTTACTCAATAGATTCTAAGCTCTGAATAACTTGCATGGAATCAGACTTCATTGTTGACTTATATGAGGAGATGTAGTGAACTTCCAAAATAACATGCATCACAAACACCCAAGAGTGATTTCCAATATGAACAAGATGATTTATCCTTTATGGTCAATTATAAACAGGAGCTACTTTTACATCTTATGTAGGACTAATCCTTCCCCTTCATGGTAGTAGAAATTGATATTGTTGATATGGGCTGGATATATATTGAGCTCATATTGGGGTTAGGATTGTTGATTGTGGATATGTTTTGTTTTGTTCGATTGTTAGTGAGCGAGGTTTTTTATGTGTTGGTGAGAGAAAATGTGCTCCATGTGTAAAATATAAGTCAATTATTGGCTTTTGTTGAGATAGTAATGTTAGGATTTGCTAAAGCAGTTTCCAAAGCTTTTCAACTTTATCAATGGCTCCAGAAGAAATTGTTTTTGTTCACAGATGCTAGCTAGCAATAGGATTTTCTACTAGACACTTCCGCCTTTGATGTACTCTGAATTCAACAAATTGTTTTGCGCTCTTCATTTGGAAGGATAGAAGGCCACATTTGAGAGTGGGTTTCAGAAACAAATATCCAATACTTGCCTCCGGGGTCTGCCACTAGGGATCTTGGATTTTAGCCTAACCTTGGATTTTAGCTTTTCCAAGAGAGAGAAAACAAAAGCCCTAATTTTCATTTTTATGACTTTTTTCACATTTGACACAAAGTACTACAACATGGACATTGTGCTGTATTGCAGGACATTGGGTTGTATTTCCATACGGGGACTGGAAGATGAGTCCAAACAATATCTTTTTTTTTTCTTTCTTTTTTTCCCTAAATTTTCGATTCAACATATTCTTGCTGGGCTTCATAGAGTTTTGAAAGTTGTTTTTTTGTCTCTCTCCCTTTTACTGTACCCAAAACGCACACACAATTGTATTTTACTATACTCTAAACACACACGCATTTTGCTTTCATTGATTTTGATTTTTCACTGTTCCTTCTGCAACTAGATCTGCATGTGTTTGATTTTTAGGGCTTCAATCTTCTAACTCTCGAATCTGGTTGATTTGAGTGCTTTCATAAAAAGTATAGTATCCACGATTGATTGAATACTTTAGACAAGGTTTTTCCTTTTCGTTTTGATTCTTGAGTTTTCCCAAATATCATGAATGGCTATTAATCCCAGTTTATGCTGGCTATTTGCTTCAAAGGTTTGGATCGTCTTTCGTGGTTGGTTGACCTCCATAGCCTTGGAATATTCTTGATCTCAATAGCCTTGGAATACTCTTGACCTCCATAGCCTTCGTCCAAAACCTTAAATTACGATTCTTGGCCCGTCGAGTCCTGGGATTCTTGGCCCGTCGAGTCGGAAATTGGTCAGATTCAGTAAAAAATGGTCAGAACTTTGGACAGAAGGTGTCCATAGGTTCGTGGGCTCAACACAAACCCACATGACCATTTGCAACTCAATTCTAACGTCGTTTGTTCGGAAACGCTCTTTTTGTCAAGGAGAATGCCACTAAATTGAGTACTTTTCAACATTCTCAAGAAATGGTCCAGTGTCGTCGAACGGAGTCCATTTTTTAAAACCTTTGTTCCATCCTATGCTGCATGCCGAGACGAACCCATAGGACTAAGCCGGACTCCAAACGATTCAATACTCACAGCAAAACGTGCATCCGAACCAAAAACCCTAAAGGCAGTCCTGGGATTTTAGGCCCGTCGAGCCAGGAATTGGTCGGATTCAGTAAAAAACGATTAGAACTTTGGACAGGAGGTGTCCACAGGTTCGTGGGCTCGAGACAAACCCACATGACCATTTGTAGCTCAATTCTGACGCCATTTGTCTGAAAATGCCCTTTTTGTCGAGGGGGAATGCTTCTAAATGGACTACTTTTCAACATTCCCAAGAATTGGTCTTGTGTCGCCAAACGGAGTCTGTTTTTTAGATCCACTGTGGCTATTAAAGCTTTCTGGTTTTGATTCGTGTTCAAGGAGGAGCTGACTGGACTTAAAACATTCTAGTCACTTATTCAAAAAACTGAGCTTAAGTGCTCTCCACGTAGTCTACTTTGTTTTAAAAAGAGTTATTGATCTGCTAGCAACATTAAGCTTTCAAAATAAATTTTTAAATATCTGTGGTGATGCGTTATTCTTCACTCTCTTATTTATTCCTTGAGCTTGGATGGGATCAGATCGAGGCGGATTTATTCCGACCCTTTGTATATTTTTCGACCCAGAGTAAAATCTGACCCTTTGTACTGTCAACTCGGAATTTTTCCAAAGACTCGAATTTTTCCAAAGACTCAAATTTTTCCAAGAGATCAAACTTTTTTGACCCAACGTTGAGCTTGACAAAGAAGGATCGAGGTGGATTTATTCCGACCCTTTGTATATTTTTCGACCCAGAGTAAAATCTGACCCTTTGTATATTTTCGACCCTTTTTATTGTCAACTTAGAATTTTTCCATATGATCGAACTTTTTCGATCCGACATTGAGCTTGGCAAAGAAGGATTTTCCGACCCTAGATTGGATCGGATTGAGGCGGATTTAATCCGACCCTTTGTATATTTTCAATCCTTTGTATATTTTCAATCCTTCATACTGTCAACTCAGAAATCCGAATTTCTAACCGACAGTATCGAATTTTACAATGGTTCGGATTTTATACACTGGGTCAAAAAGTAACGTAGTATCGAAAAATATACAAAGGGTCAAAAATTTATACTAGGCTGAAAATATGCACATGGGTCGGATTTATCAGACACAATCCGACCTGATCCAGGGTCGAACATGCTCGGATAATTTTCGTCTCGATCCGATCCGATCCATTGTCGAAATATCTCTTTTTGACAAGAATGACATTGGGTAGAAAAAAATTTGACACTAGATTTTTCGACCTTCTGAAATACTTGAGGCTTATTTTTTTGGGTTTTGTACAGCTTTCAGGATGCTCATTATTGAGGTTGAGCATCGAATTCCAACAAAACACACATACATACCACATGCATGAACAACATATTCACTTTGAACTATGGGTCACCCGTTAACAAACATTTGCAAACACAGATCGCCTACCGCCCGTCGACCTTTTTATTAAGATACTCTTTGTGCTATTGTTGAACATGGTTAAATTTTGACCCCTACTATGGCCGAGATGTGTGAGATATGTTAGATATTTGAGATGCGAGATGTGAGATGTGCGAGATCGGCCACCATCCAAATCATCGGCCGCCATTGCCCGTCAACGACGGGCACTCTTTACTAGTATATATATATTTAAACTTATGTACAGTTTTGCGCATGTGTATGGGTGCATCATGCATGCTCCTCCCCTCACCCATGCATGAGATTTTTCTAACTAAAAAACTTGGAGAGGAGGATGCATGTGTGGGATCCCCATGCATGTATGAGATTCCCCATGCATCCTCATCCCCTCCCCATGCATGCATATTGCATTTTGCATGGCCCCACCTCCCCAATTCAAACATGTGCCTCCCTCTCTTTGTCTCTCCCACCCTCTCCAAGAACCATCTCTCCCTCCGTCCTTTCTCTCCCCGACGAGCTTTGGTTATGGCTGTGGATGCAAATGGGGAGACGAGCTTTGGTTATGGCTATGGCTGTGGATGTAAATGTGTTCTTAATCTCAAAAACTATGTTGCATTATTGTTATTACACTTGACTGGCTGTTTGCGGTTGTTCTTCCACAATCACTCGTGTCCCTTGAGGCATTTCGTTACTTTTTGGTTGATGGGCGATACATTTTGCACTCATTTCCTCTTCATATCATCTTTCACAACTCTTTTGCTATGACTTATGGAGCTCTGGCGAATTGGCGATTGCAAGATATTGAGGTAAGGCTTGATAGCTGAGGAATTTGGACGATGGATTTGCGGATTTAGCTTTTTTTTTAGTTTGGCTTGCTCTTTTGTGTTTAGTCGGCTGTACAAGCTGCTTTGTCCGGTCTCTTCAAGGTGCTTGGTTGCATAGTTTGGAAGAAACACCGCCAACATTTGATCCTATTCTGGAAGAAGAGTAGCGTTCATTTAGTGTATCTTGGTAGCGACGATGCTTAAACTTCTTGCAGATGGGTGAATGTTTCTTACCATCACAGGTTTGCTCTTTGGAACTTTTGCATTTGTGATGTATCCTCTGGTGGATGTGCTGCATCCCACATCGTTGGCGGATTCTCTTATGGTCCTTACACAGTTGAAGGCTTGGTGGATGCATGAGGTTAGGAGCTGAGAATGCCACAACATTTGGAGGGAGAGCCACAAGTTCTAAACTCTAAACTGTCATGACACTTGGATCACCATCATGTTTTAGTATTGATTGGGGCCTCAATGATTAGGTTTGCACCCCTATAAACGCAACCCTGAGCATATGCTAATTCTTCTTTCGTAAATTTACTACTACAAATGGGTTCCTTGAATAATAAATATTATGACTTTATTTGCTCATGTTGTCACATGATTTGAGCAAACGGGCAGCTATCTCCATCCCATTGAACACGCATTGAGAATACGTTCTCTACCAGCTGGTTTGTTGTTCACAATTTTGACCTCCTCTCTCTCTCTCTCTCATCCTCTCTCTCTCTCTCTCTCTCTCTCTCTCTCATCTCTCTCTCTCTCTCTCTCTCTCTCTCTCTCTCTCTCTCTCTCTCTCTCTCTCTCTCTCCTCTCTCTCTCCTCTTCTCTCTCTCTCTCTCTCTCTCTCTCTCTCTCTCTCTCTCTCTCTCTCTCTCTCTCTCTCTCTCTCTCTCCTCTCTCTCTCTCTCTCTCTCTCTCTCTCTCTCTCTCTCTCTCCTCTTCTCTCTCTCTCTCTCTCTCTCTCCTCTCTCTCTCTCTCTCTCTCTCTCCTCTCTCTCTCTTACATTCACTTACACAACATTAGCTTGCTAGGTTGATAGTCGGCGTTATCACTGATGCCAAACGATCTATCGTAGATTCCATAGTCCTATTTCCCATCACTCATCAGATGGGTACTTTAGATTTAGACTGCATTGAGAATACATTCTCTACCAGCTGGTTTGTTGTTCACAATTTTGAGACTCTCTCTCTCTCTCTCTCTCTCTCTCTCTCTCTCTCTCTCTCTCTCTCTCTCTCTCTCTCTCTCTCTCTTCTCTTCTCTTCTCTTCTCTCTCTCTCTCTCTCTCTCTCTCTCTCTCTCTCTCTCTCTCTCTCTCTCTCTCTCTCTCTCTCTCTCTCTTACATTCACTTACACAACATTAGCTTGCTAGGTTGATAGTCGGCGTTATCACTGATTCCAAACTCCGATTCAAGTGATGTAGAAAGCAATATTGTTGTATTTTTTGTGTTCTTTGCATTGACTATATGGATGATAATTTTAAAGTATTTTTATAATGTGACCCATAATCAGACATATAGGCTTATTATCTTTCCTCAGATTGAATTGATACAAAAAGCCCAATTACTCAATTATAATAGTCATGTTTCCCATCACTCATCAGACGGGGACTTCGATGTAATTATCGAGGTTCTGCTAGCAAGTCATACCCCGTTGGACATACCGAAGTTTATTGAATATTTTATTTATTTTTTGCTTCAGAAAAGCATCGATAATAGGGTCAAAAACCTCCAAAATGTTGTAGTGAACTTTGAACTTTGCCGAACTTAACTTAAAACTAATCTAGTTTTTGATGGCACAACCCTAATGGAATGCGTCATTATCCATGTGGCAAGTGCAACATGGGGCTATGGGATTGGACCCAAAATGTAGCAAATTAAGGCTCCACGATCCAATCTATTTTAGTCGAGCTTGGAACCTTTGCCAATTTATCGACTTTTGGACGATTCAACTTTTGTGCAATAATCCCTCGAATTTTAAATTGTATCGACAATACCCATATTTCTACCGATGATCTCTTTACCTTCGACACTATCTTGATAATGTGAATAAAACTGCAAACTATACATAAAATGGTTTCACATAACAAATGATTTCAAGGATGAAATCTAAAAGTGTTGACCAATTACAGAGTTTTAACAAAAAAAGACAATTTTTAAATAAAGACCAATGTAAATAAGTAATGAGGGCGCTCACAACCTTACCTTTTGTAAATTATGTGATTAAAGAAGTCGAACAAAAGATCTGGGGTACTTGTACTTCCACAAAAGTGCCAATAATTGTTAGAAGTAGGGAGTAGTTTAATTGATATCAGATGTGCCTTGAAGCTCAATGAGAGAACCATGTGGCTTGGTTTAGTCATGAAATGCAAAACCATATAAAAGTCAAATTACTTGCAGAAACAAATAAAAACAAGCTAACTTAGACTCCTAAATTAGAAATGAGCTAATAATTTTGTGCCACTTAACATTTTTTGGACCCAACTATATAAATTTCAATTCCTTGGTATCTTATGTTCTCCAACTTCATTTTTTTCAATACAAGATTTAGTTCTCTCCATACATGTCTCGATATGATTATGTTTTTCATTATGTTGCTTGCATTAGAGGAAGTTTGAATTCAAATAGGGCTGCATATGAATTTGTGTCAAGATCTCTTTTGCATTTTGTCACTATTTTCAACCAATATCTTTGAGTCGCTATAACTTTTTAGTAGCGATACGTTAAAGCCACTATGTCAAGAAACTATTGGGCCACATGTACAAAATAAGTGAATAAAAAATGAAAAAAAAATCTTGACAAGAGGCCCTTTTTGTGTTTAAACTTCCTCTAATGTTTCTCTATGATGCATGTATGATGTGTTGTGCTAACCATGTGTAGTATCTTTCCTTGATGATTTAGCCCCCATTGAAGCATGTAGATCTAGTTTTAGTATGCAATCTTGTTGTAGGATGTTGCGTGTTAGATACAAGTTTTTGTGATCTCCATCAAATTATAAACTTACCAATGAAACTGATACAAATCAATAATCACTCATAGGTGAAAAAAGAAAGTAAAACACATGATCAACAATCTAACTATGGAAGATCAAATTTAAACCCAAGTCCTCAATCCCATTTTTTAATTATTGTCAAGGTGGAAAATTATTTTCATCTCTCACAATCATATTATCCCACATTGCACAGTTACTTCATTCAATTTTGGTGGTTATTATTTTTTAACTATTATTGCATACCATTCCATCAACACTAACACACTTTTTTACATATTCTTACACATCATTCCATAAGCACTAATCCAATTTTTTACAAATTATTACATATCTTTCGAGTAGTTGTTTTTGCTATACCATGGGCTTGCACCACCCAAATTTGATTCTCTATGATCCGATATAACCAAAAAGCATTTTTGATATCCCTCTTGTGCTAGAGTTGGGCTCTCCCACCAGGTTCAATTCTATGTGATCCAAGGGGTTGCTAATACCAAGATGCATTAATTTTGCTATAGCACCTCCAACTTGAAATTAGGAAATTTAATTTAAACCATCCCCAAGAGTATTCATTTTCCTAGCAATAGGATAGGAATCAATATAATTTCCAATGTGATGGTACTGATCCTCTTATGTGCATCTCCCAGGCAATCCAACCATAACATGATAACTCCCATCCACTACTACCAGAGAGAAGATCAGATTATGGTTATGGTGGAAAGTAAATGCTTGAAAATTAATCAATTTTGGTGTTGTATGTACTCGTTTATGTGACTTATCTAGAATCCAGCTGCTACCCTCAAAGGAACGGAACTATTCACCAACATCATGGCAACATGTCACTTATTGTTGCCAAAGTAAAGCTCTGTTGTCGGATCTGGTACAAAATGATGAGTGGGTGTGAATGGTGGTTTTGTATTTGTGAGGTGAGTACTGATATGGGATGTATGCAGACGGTGTTCATGTTTGTGTTTATGATTATGCACTGAAATTGTCGGTAGCAGGAGCCCAATTAACATCTGACAGCGAGTAGCTGTTGAGGGAGCATGCCTCCCCAGCTGCAGCCATCACGGCAGATGCGTCCTTACCAGCGTTGCACATATTGGCGAAGGCTCGCATGTGCTTCATTCCGTATTGAGTGAGCAGTCCACACTTGCCCTCGAATGCTCGCACCTGCACATACACCATCAAAAAGGCAATATGTATGTAACTGCAGTTTCAGGTATTTCGATCAATAATCAACCAGTGAATCTGTTCAAGCTGTGATGAATCAATGCAATCATAAATCTCAGCATAAAAGCATGCCTGAGCTTGTTTTATGATATTTTCTGATAATTAGTTTTGCCTACGGCCACTAAGGGATCAAAAGTTCGAATCAATTTGGCCTACACCGCCCACAAAGGAATCATGAAAGCTGTAAGCGTAAGCAATAATTCAAAATTCAATCTGGACATAGCAGCTAATTAATATCTTTTGATTTATAATCTCTGTGTGAATCTCATTGTTAGCCTACTGTGAAGATTGCAATGGACTCATCACACTCTTCAGGATATGAGTTTGTTCATATTTAGTAGAATGTATTGAAGCAAACAAAAGAAAATAAACCCACCATGCTTTTGAGGCAGCTCCAATCGTCTACCAAAGGTTGCCCCGCAGGCCTCACTGCTGTGAGAATGGTCGAACCAACCTCAGATCCAAATAAGATGTCTCCAATGAGATTGACGCCCCTATCGATGTGTGCACGTCTAGCCATGACTTTCACCATTTCCCTCTGAGCATCCGCCTTTTTTTCAGAAGCTTCGGGAGCATTTGCATACTGCAACAAGATCAACTCTCGTTGGAACCCGCGATGTTGATACGACAATGAGTAGATCTACATGCTGTGAGATAAGACGCAAACCTTGTGCCAAAGTTGCAATAAATCTGCGTCCCGTTGGTGAACTCCAGATGAAGGTTTTCCTGCGAGGAACAATTCCAGTCCACGGGGTAACTTGAATCTGTCCAAATTCGGTGAAACAGCAGGCAGATCTGCCGTTGCTGGATTAAAACCCAGGTACAATGATAGCTCTTCCTTGTTGATCATTGTGTCTCCGTATTGCATAACATGCGAGCCGATTTGGTACGTGTTCTGGTCGGATGTCCTCCGTTTTACCTGCAGTCAACATCAGGACGATTGTTCCATCAAAAGGAACCACACTACAGGATCATCATACAGAATTAATTTTTTCCAGCTTACAAAGCGTAAACATGGGGTAAAGTTATCCGGAGTTACCGTGAGATACTGATCCAGAAGGGTTTCTCTTTGAAGATTGTGCACCTCACTGGCATAGAAATTCAAATTATCTCTTCAGAATCCTTTATCCATCTGAATCTTATATAGTAGACAAAAAACAAGTGTTGCAGATGCATTCTTTGGTAATTTGAATGACACTCTACCTGTCTTCCATCCACGAGACGCTGTAAAGGTCGCCTATGCAGACGTCAAACCCCGGAGGAGGAGATGGGTACATGCCAGGACAGTAGGTGCCCCAGCTGCTCTCCTCGGCATTAGAGGCAGTAGTGACGTATATGTTCATACCCTGTGGCAGCAAACCTTCAACTATGCTCCCACTTTCGCAAGCCTCCACGTAGATCACCTGCGTATCAGGCGAGTAAATGTTTCTTCAGTATCAGAGATGGCGTTGAATTCTACATCAAAAGTATCTTGATCCTTAAAATACAAATCTTTCAAAAAGCTAGAAAGTGAGAATACGACAACAGAACATGTGGAATTCAGCTAGCACCATTTGAGTTTTTGACTCTGGATTGTACCATTTTTCTGTAACTCCCAGATGCATGCTTCTTCTTCAGAGTATCTACAAAATCGTCCGCATAGAGATATGGCGTATTCGGCATGCCTGTTGCCAGAAGCACGTCTTCTGTCACAAATTTTCACAGAATCTCTACACATGCACAATGGTTTTTCTTCACTGACATAGCAGTCAGTACACTATAAACTATCGAATTCTAGCTTACCTAGGACTCCAGGGCCTCCATGATCAGTATAAAATATGAAAACGTGATCGTTGGGACCGCTGTCCACAACTTTCCCACTCCCACCGCTCAAGGCAGTCCTGTTTCCAAGCAGAACTGCAAAGAAATTGTCTACAGTCACGTCACCCTTGGTGTAATCCTGCAATCACCAATATTGCTAGTGTTACAGATACATATGAAGGCTTAAGAGGGGATTGTGTGGCATAATCACTGCCATAATATCATCAACCAGCTTTGCCGTAAGTAGGTGCAGCTTCATTCTGATTGTCATGGCTAATCGCCACTTGCAGAGAACACAGACCATAAATGACTGACCTTTGGAACTCCTTCGTAGACGTTGACACCGTCTGGATTGTTAATAATTATCCCAGGCATAGGATTCTCAGGGTCAAGGGCAATGTCGTCATACATGAACACAACTATGTTTTCCTCTTTGAGACCATCTTCGCGCAGTAGCTGATACGCATGACAGACATCCGCCTGCGTGGAACATTAAGATGACTAGGTGAGCTGCATGATGGCAATAACTGGGAGAATTTAAGTCACAGAAATGAAAAAAAAACAGTCGAATTAGGATAGTTCTATTGCGGAAACTATTCATGTTCTACATGAATCATTTAGGAGAGGAACTCTTGCGCAGAGCTACCTGGTGACGATAGTTGTAGTATCCTGCCGACCCCGCGATTAGAACTGCCCACCTGGTTCCTTCTGCATTATCTTCACCATCTGATCTTTGGTTCAGAAAGTCCTCCACCGGCATGATAATTTTTCCGTCTTGCCACCCATTCTGGGATAAAATTCTGCCTGCATCTGTGTTCATGAATATTAAGAACACAACAGCAATGCTTAGCCAGCAATCAGTCCGCATGCTCGCCATCGTAACCCCGTTCAATTCCAGCAGAAACAAGTTCCCCCCAACCACTTCAAGCTTCAAAATGAACCTCCGTACCCCAAAAATAAATAATTTGTTGCTGAAATATATGCCACTGCAGCTTCTAACTCTCTGCTAACTTCATGAACAAAGTAAATTTTAAATCACAACGAATAATCAAACTCTTACTAAAAATATGCCACTGCGGCTTCCAACTCCTGGTAACTTGTAAACAAACATTAATTCTAGATCAAAGGTCAATTAAGTTCAGCATCACTCCACAAATTCTATCGTCTACTCTCCGTGATCACGTCAACTCCACGTCAGATGATTCACAAGAACAGAGCATCACTTGACAAATAAAGCTCGACCAGAATCTATCCCCAGAATTTACTTGGTTAGTAGAAGCAGAAGCTGGATCCTATAAAACGATGCCGATACTTGTGTGGTAATCTACTAGTAGTACTGCAAAAATGGAGGAGCCCACTTCATGTCAGTGCCGAAACAAGCACGATCATGTCAATGTCGACAAAACCATGATCACTACAACCGAGGATCAGCTGAGTGCTAGAGTGCAATGCTCCACAATCGGCTCTCACAGCCCCAGGAGTCCACATCAATGCATTAATTTCTCTGAAAAAATCAGTGACTCAACCACCTCGGCCAGCTAGCTGTTCAATCCAATGCCCGGCAGCAAATTCTGATCACAAACCATCAGCAAAATTGCTGATAAGTAACTGGACAGACAGAGAAATCGAGATCAATCTCTTTCGATCGATCGATCGATCTCCATCGACATCTCCATCTCCATCTCTTGAGCAAATTATATGAAGCTCGAGAGAGAGAGCCGCATAGCAATAGATTCGTGACCGCACAAACTTTCACATTGACATGCCATTTTCATTTCGATCGCATTTGGCCCGTCATCTGCTCCATGAAGCACATAATGAAGACCTTACTGCTTTTCACGCCTTTCAGAAGGTGAATTATAGGGGGAATTTCTCAGAAGATAAGGCTGAAAGTGACCTTCACCTGTCATCCTGAAAGTACCACTATTTCCTGGCCACATTCTACGTGCCATTGCAGCGATGGGCCTCAAATTGCACGACATGTTTTAAGGTGCATCACTTGGATTCTGCCACCTGTCAATACTGCCACGTGGATGCTTGCCAATGCTCAATCGATAAAACACGTGGCAGAATCTGAACGTTTATTATGGTATCTAACGGTGAGGAGATTCAAATCATCAAGGGCCCCGAAGATTTATTTGTCAGCCACGTGGAAGCCAATTGTCTATTTGACAGGGTCAAGCCTGTCATTCACACTATGACGTGTACGGTTGTAATTGAAAGCTTTTCACACTGTTCAAAGAGGTTCAATTTTGCCAAACCATTTCAAAGCAGAAGGCTTCAAGGAGCCCTTCAACTGTCATTTTGAAAAGCACAGCTATCTCCTCGCCCATAGCTACGTGTCGTAATCCCTCATGCCCACGCAAGGTCACCACGTGGCACCAACACCGCGCTTTCCTCTTAATGCGTTACAGCCAATTTTGCTATAATTTAAGCAACACCTATCCTGCCACGTTGTCAAGGCTCCCACCCTCAGATCTTCTAATTTTCACACGTGGCAAACATCGATCGGAGGTCTTAAATATCTACATGGACATTAAAAATTCAGAATGAAGGCCACGTGGAACACATGCACAGGCCGTGCCCTGTTTTGTTGACACGTGCAAAACATAAAAAATCCAATTCAAAATAAATAAAATGCATATGTAGTAATATTTATTATGAGATTAGCTTTTAAAACAGGTAACATAAAATTAGCCCTAGTTACATGTAGAATTCTTAATGTATCTTAGTGTATGGGTATACTTGTTTGGCTGCCACTGGAACGAGCAGGCTCGAATCCCAATCATTGTGAGACGAGCAGGCTCGAATCCCAATCATTGTGTATTGACATTTAAGGAGCTTAGCTCTGTAAATGGCATTGCCACATTGTATATTTGTTGTATATAAAAACCACTAGTTTTCTTAATGGTGTATGCAAAAAAAATATGTCAACACAAATAAGGACAAAGGGGATCTATGGATCTTAAGCATCTTTGTCATGCATGATAAAAATGAAAAAAATTACAAATCAAAACGATAACAACACATTTAAACTCAAAACTAACCTAGAAGTGGCATGTGAGCTTTGAGAGATTTGACACAATATCTTACTACTATCGCATCAAAACTTGAAATATCATGAGCAACTTCATCATGCAGGTTTTTAACTTAATACTATGCCAACAAATCTAAAAGGAAAGCAAAGGCTCAAGGTTCGAGCTTGTATTTACATGGGTCACAATTCGAACACATCTTCAACTCAATTATTGGAAAGAACAAGTTTCACAAATAGGACAGAAAGGAAGAACAAGTTACACAAATACTAAAAGGTCCAAATTTAACTTGCAAAAATTTAGAGATCTAGAATTGAAGAAGACTATCAAAAGATGAACAACACCCTCTTAGGAGGAGAACCATTCAATCTAACAATGGGCCTTCAGAGTAAAAGTCTCCAAATGATCCTAGTGGACACTAGCTTCTTTGTGATGTTGCACTCTTCTTTACTTTTCTTTGTGATGTTGTCCTCTTCTTTACTCATACCTCTCAAAGGCTCATGTATCGAGCAATGAATGGAGCTCATTTTTGTCTCATGATAGAGTCTTTGTCTTCTTACACACACCCCTAGTGCCTCATTCATATCTCTAGTTTTATGTACACCATTAAATTTGACTATGACACTACTTGACTATGTAAGGCTAGAATTTGCTGAAAATCTTTAAAAGATCGATGTGATATGAGATTGTGGTCCAAGTTCTCTTGGGCACAAATCTTCTTCTCCATATTTGTGCGTGCTCTCTACTCCTCTTCTTCTTCTAAGCTCCTCCTTAACGGTTACCTATCTTACCCTTTTTGGCATTCGACAAGGCTATCTTCTCTCTCCCATGTTGTTTGCCATTTCCATTGAGCCCCTTTCTTGTGCATTTCATTGTGATGCATCTACTTGTCTTATTACCCATGTCTTCTTGCCTATTGGGCCTCTCTCCCACCAACTTTTTGCTAATGATGTTACTCTCATGTCTCTTCTTGTTGAGTCCCAAGTTCACTACCTTTTCTCCCTTTTCGATCAATTCTGCTATTGCTCCTCCTCCTAATTGAACAATTGAAATTCTGAACTTCACGTCATTGCCTTTTTTACCCCGTCTTGGATTTCCACATTAGGCATTCAGGTGGTCCCTCATGGCATGGTCACCCATCTCGTTGGTTTCTTCAATCCCTTGTTGGTAAGTTCGCCTCTTGGGATCCTCACTTCATGTCTTTTTCCTCTAGGGTCTTAGTGACTAGACACATTCTCTCGGCCTATCTAGTTTACTTCTCCTCCCTCTTTGTTGCCACACGTTCCCTTCATGATTCCCTTTATAAAATCCTTCGTCGATTCCTCTAGCCGAGAAGTGGCCACTCCTTTCCTGGTCTATTTGTTCAGCCCCTATGGCGGATGAAGGACTTGGTATTCTGGACCCTGGCCTCAAAAATTGCTCCTTGCTACTTCATCGTCTTTCTTCCCTCCTGCATCCCTCTTAGCACTGACATGCCTTTATGTGTTCCTACCTAGCTTCTTCGATTGTTGTTCCTGCTTTACTCCAACCCCCATTTGTTTTTGCGCTTAACCCTTTATTGCTAATGCTCTTAAAAAATTTCACCTTCACAATGTGGAAAATTTAACACTATCCATTCACTAGTCGTCGTAATACTTGTACAGTCGCATACTCTACGGAAATACACTTGTTTTCTAACAAACTGCAGAAATACAAAGGAATCAATGACAGTGTTTCCCCGATTGTTCGGGCACCTTTGACTATTTGGCCATCTGTATGGAACCTAGAGAGGTGTTATAAAGTCATTGGATGACTATTTCTCTAAACCTTGGGCCTCAACCTTGAACCATATCACTTTATTGGTCTAGGACCAAAGTATACATGCACAACTTGGGCAATGGGACCTAGTAGGAGGGCGCCCTTCTAAAGTGTCCATTGAGTTCCCAACTCCCACAAGAAAGACATTCAAAGAGTCATAGGTTATGGAAGGAGTCTCTTGACCTTTCATAAGCCTATGGAGGCTCTTGGAGATTCTTTAACTCCCCTAGGCTTCTCTCTCTCTCATTGGATGAGCATGGAACTCCATAGTGCATTGGAGGGGTCCATGGGCCATCTATATGAGGGTAGTAGGGCACCCATTGGGAGGGGGGAGATCTCTCTTGTTTGCTTTGCTTATGCTCTGGTGTTGTTACTAGTGTGTAGTTAAGGTTTGGATCTTGCTTATGGTATGGGACATAAGTAGGGTTTGGATCTTGAGAATGCTATGGAGTGCTGTGGTATGCTTGTGATTTGTTTATGGTTAGCAAAGGGGTGCTAGATAGGTCTTGCTTGGAGCTTGGATCTAGCTATGGTTTGGTGGTGAATACTTGAGGCCAGTTTGTTATTTATCTTTGTGTTTAAAGAGTAGGGACACATGTGGAGGAGAGATCATTGGAGACTTGCAGATCCTTACTTGCAGGTGGAGGCATCCTAGCTTGGAGTTGGGGAGCATCTTGAAGCTTGTAGGTTGCTTGGAAGACATTTGGAGGCTCTACCATGGATTTGGAGGACTTCCTCACCTCTACTTGTAGAAGTTGAACTAACACTATACTTACGAATTGTGAAAGATTTCAGATCCTTAAGATCCAATCTACTTGAATGATCTTTGGTTAGAAAGATAAATACACTACCAATTTCACCAATGTAGAAAAATCAGCATCTACACACAATTTGAGATGCAAACACTAATAGAACTTGATCAAACTTGAATGAAATGATTATGTACTGTTGTTGTCCGTACAAAACCAGCAAGCTATTGTATTTCACACGTGTGGATCCAAAAATAACAAATATAGCTCATTCTACACATAGAATTGCAAGCAATCACCAAGATAGTGCACCAATGGATAGTAGAACCCAAGAGAACCATGTATAAGCATGAAATGAGATAGAGAAGAGAGAAGATGACTCTCTCCACGAGTTACATCCTTTTATAGCAGGTCCAAACCCTATTTGGCCACTTGGCTTTTCCACCAAAATGCTAACCCTACCAATTTTGGGTCTAGATTCAATGTACCCAACTTATTCAAATTGAATCTACTCAAACTCGCATTCTATCTTTCCCACAGTTTCAAAAAGTGTTTATTCAAATGAAATTTAGACTAATGAACTTTGAAAAGTCAACCTCTAAGTCTAAAACAAGTTTTGGCCTCAATATGCCAAATATGAAATATTGCAAAATGTGATGAAACTAGTTGAATCTTTCACACTCCCTCTTCAACTAGTTTTAGCATAGACTTTGATAATGCTCCAAGTGAAGTCCTATGCTATATGAACAAGTCTTTTCTCAATGCTTTGGTGAAGATATCAGCTACACATTCCCTTGAAGACACATGTTGAAGCTCCACCTCCTTTGCAATGACTCGCTCTCTCACAAAATGATATTGTATCTCAATATGCTTGCTCCTAGCATAGTTTTTGATAATAGAACTTTGATCCATCATAAGAATGACCTTCTTCCTAAGAATAGACCTTCTTTCAATGATCATGTAATGCTCAAAATAGAAACAACCATAATTGATATAGAGAATAGTGTCCACTTGGGATGCTTCACTATTTCTTACATCAATTTTACATGTAAAACTGTGACTAGAACATGAAGAATCAAATAGAATGTAAGTGAGATGATTCCACCATGCTTCCAACTCTGAACTCTCTAGAAAAATACAGCAAACAAACAATAAATGTGAGTGATCAACTTTTGCTTGCATGTCTCCTCCTCCTTTGTCCTTTGTTGCCTTGTATCCACCATGATACTCCATGAATGAGCCTCCATCTTCATCTTGCCACAAGAAACCATCAAACCTTGGAAATCCATGAGTAGGTGAGTACATAAATGATGCAAATCCAGCACCACATGACTCCATAAACCAAGTAGTTTGCACTAGTCCATCTTCAAGATCTACTTGACACAAGAAAATGACCATGAATTCACCAAAAATTGACAATCTCCAAGTATTGGCACCAAGTAGCTCAACACTTGAGAACTTAGCCATGGATGAGTGACATAATGAACCTCCAATAGCTTCATTTCCATCAGCAAAATCAGCCAAGAATGCTAGTACAAATCCAACATCAAAACAATGCTCACCAATGTAGCTAGTTTTACCATATCTTGACAATTTGCACACATCCACATGAAATTGCTCAAACATGAGATAGAAAAAGTAAAGTAAACTTGAAAAACACTTTCTTGCTGCTCCTTTGACCTTACTTGAGTCTTCAATATGCTGCAAAAACATATCCATAGCACCTTTGCCAATTACCTCTCCTTTGATGCTCTTGACTAGCTCCAAATTGCCAACTTCCCTTCTGACTAGTTGAAGTGCTTTGAGATCAACCTCTTGATCTTCAACTTGACCATCAAAGTCATTGAACAAAATTTGTTTTCCAGATCCATTACTTGATTTTACAGCAAGATAACATCCATCCACTTGCATAGCTCCATGTACACAAGAAGATCTTCCAAAAGATGTTCCACTCTTCATAAGAGATTGATACTCAAGATCCATTGGTTGGATCCACTCCTCTTCTATCCTTGTTTGATCTACACTTGTAGGCTCATCCAAAGAGGTTAGGAAAGCAACATAATTTCCAGAAACTACTTGCTTACCCTTTTGATCATATGTGAGCCTTGAAGGTACTTGTCTTTCTCTTGATGTTCTCCTTGGCTTTTGACTTGATGAAGGTCCATCATCACCACCATCCAAAGTAGGATCCTTCTCATCAACATCAAGAATGTTAGAACCATCTACTTTACCATCAATCATGCTTGAAGACACCTTTGGAATGTTTCCCTCATCAAAAATGACATCTCTACCAACAATCACTTTGTTAGTAGAAGGAATGTAAACCTTGTAGGCTTTACTCACCTCACTATATCCAACAAAAATACCTCTTCTTGAAGATGGATCCTCCTTGGTCCTATCATCAAGAGTGATGTTGACATAGCATGTGCATCCAAAGGTTCTTAGAAAGTTGACACTCGGCCTCCTCTTGAATAGCATCTCAAAAGGTGTCCTTCCATCCAAAATAGCACTCGGCCACCTATTGCACAAGAAATTGGCACACAACAAAGCTTGATCCCAAAATGGTTTGTCAAGATTAGCACTTAACCTCATAGCTTTAGCACTTTCACATAAAGTTATATTCTTCCTTTCAGCCACTCCATTTTGTTGTGGGGTCCTTGATGTTGTATGCTCCCTCTTGATCTCATGCTCATCACAAAAAGCCTTCAACTTGTTAGATATGTACTCACCACCATTGTCACCTCTCAAGCACTTGATCTTTGTGGAGAAGTGGTTCTCCCTTGCATTCTTGAACTTGACAAAGACATCATACACTTCATCCTTGCTCTTTAGTAGATAGATCCAATAAAATCTACTAAAATCATCAATGAATGTTACATACATCTTAGCTCCACTATTGCTAATTGTAGTAAATCCATGAATATCCGAATGTACAAGTTGAAAAGGCTTTGTAGATCTAGAAATAGATCTAGTATAAGGTAGTCTATGTGACTTAGACAAAGCACAAGACTCACAAACATGCTTGTCATTACTTAAGGAACTTGGAAGACCAATCACAACCTACTTCCTTGCCATTACCTCCAATGACTTGAAGTTGAGGTGTCCCATCCTTTTGTGCCAAACCTCTTGATTAGAAATTTGCTCCCTTGCAACACATCCAACTTGGTTAGCAATAACACAAGCATCAAGTTTGAACAACTTCCCTTGCCTTTTACCTTTTCCAATCAAGACATCCTTCCTTTTGATCAAACAAGCATCTCCATCAAACTCCACCTTGAGGCCCTTACTTAGCATTTGACTCACACTAAGCAAATTCTTGGTAATAGATGGAATAAACAAGACATCCTCCAAATGAACATTCCTAATTGTAGAGAGAGAAATAGGAATTGTGCCAATCCCTTTGATTGCACACTCACCATCATTGGTCGTGTAGATCAACCTCTTGTCATCTCCATATGCCAACAAAGAAGTGAAGTACTCTTTGTGAAAGGTCATGTGTGAACTTGTTCCACTATCAATCCACCAAAAATCTAGATCTCCATCATTAGCAAGCATACATGAAGACATCACAAAAGCATCATCATTTGCATCTTGCACATCCAAACCATCCTCATCAAGAGTAAGATTACCTTGCTTGTCTCCTTGATCTCTCTTCTTCTTGTAGCACTCACTTGCAAAGTGTCTTTTGATGCCACAATAGAAGCACTTGAGCTTTGATCTATCCTTCTTTTTGCCACTTGAAGAAGCATCCACTTGATCTTGCCCTTTAGACCACTTGCTTTTGGTTTTGCCCTTGAATTTGCCCTTTGTGAACATAGCATCCTCTTGAAGTGTTGATGTAGATACACCTCTTGCTTGAAGCCTATATTCCTCATTGATCAAGATCTCTTGAAGATCCATCAAACTTGGCAAAGTCTTTTGAATAGCAATACTTTGAACAATGTTAGCATGAGCATCCAACAAGCCATTAAGAATCACTTGAATAAGCTCTCCTTCCTTAATGCTTTCATCTATGCAAGCTAACTCATCATTCAATGCTTTCATTCTCAAAACAAAAGTACTTGGACTTTCTTCATTCTTTTGCAAACAAGAAAAGATTTGTCTTCTTAGAGTCAACACTTTAGAAGTAGACTTGGATTCATAAAGCTTCTTCAATGAATTCCAAGCTTCCAAAGATGATGTGCACTTACCAACTTCCTTGAGAAGTTCATTGGTAACATTCATCTTTATCATGTGTAGAGCCTTCTTGGCCCTCTTGTCATACCTCAATTGATCTTGTTGTGTTGTTGGTCTCTCCTCCAAACCTGCAACAATATCCAAAACATCATTCATCTCAAGAAGTGACTCCATCCTCACTTTCCATAATGAATAGTTACTTGAGGTAAGCCTATCATTGGCTTCCAACATGACTCCAATTGAGGTTGCCATGTAGCAATGACCTGATCTTCTCTTTCAACCTGTTTCAATGCACAAAGCACTCCTTTGAACAACATCAAATGCTTTCAAAAGAAATCACCAATATTTGAAACTATCTCACAAATTCTCTTTTAGCACTTATCCAAGCAAATCAAGACATAGAATCATGGAATCTTGATCAACCTATGATCTATCCTCAATCTGATGACTTTTGCCACTTCCTAAAATTGAAACACACTCAAATGAAGTCCAGCAACCTCACTATCTAGAGATCCAATCAAAATCAGGGTTTTGACAAAATCACAAAAAATTGACTATTCCAAATCTACATGCAAATGTTGAAAATTTGATATGCAATCTATAAGCCACACCACTTAGGCTGAACCAATGATCCAAAAATTGGCCAAATCCAGCATGTGAATTCAAAAAACAGAATTGAACAAGTATATTGACCTATTTAGTGTTTTGATCTACAAAAGATCCAATCTACAAAAGCAAAAAATCCGATTTTGGTGTAGAATCCTCTCTAGCATGCTCTAGACTTGATATCTTCACCAAATCATTGATAGATCTGATTTCCTCCTTCATAACCTGAAACACAAGCTCTGATACCATGTGAAAGATTTCAGATCCTTAAGATCCAATCTACTTGAATGATCTTTGGTTAGAAAGATAAATACACTACCAATTTCACCAATGTAGAAAAATCAGCATCTACACACAATTTGAGACGCAAACACTAATAGAACTTGATCAAACTTGAATGAAATGATTATGTACTGTTGTTGTCCGTACAAAACCAGCAAGCTACTATATTTCACACGTGTGGATCCAAAAATAGCAAATATAGATCATTCTACACATAGAATTGCAAGCAATCACCAAGATAGTGCACCAATGGATAGTAGAACCCAAGAGAACCATGTATAAGCATGAAATGAGATAGAGAAGAGAGAAGATGACTCTCTTCATGAGTTACATCCTTTTATAGCAGGTTCAAACCCTATTTGGCCACTTGGCTTTCCCACCAAAATGCTAACCCTACCAATTTTGGGTCTAGATTCAATGTACCCAACTTATTCAAATTGAATCTACTCAAACTCGCATTCTATCTTTTCAACACTTTCAAAAAGTGTTTATTCAAATGAAATTTAGACTAATGAACTTTGAAAAGTCAACCTCTAAGTCTAAAACAAGTTTTGGCCTCAATATGCCAAATATGGAAATATTGCAAAATGTGATGAAACTAGTTGAATCTTTCACACGAATTACATAGCAACCTAGTTACTTAACTAGAATGCAACCTACTGAGCATGTTAGATCTGCTGACGCTATACATTGATGATTGCATGTCAATGCTCAGTGCATTGAGAGCATAAAATCTAACTACTTAATTTACTGCAGCCGTTATGCATTAGATGGCCATCTTCTCTTAATTGTAACTGTATGTACATGTCAGGTGGACTGTTAGAGATGTATTTGAAGTCGTCTAACAGTTCATGGATTGTTTATTTTCCTAACGAGAAAGTCGACATGTCGGGACCTCTATGTGTCGGGCACTTTGATGTGTCGAGTACTTCGGGCACCTCAATATGTTGGTTACCTTGATGTGTCGGGATCTTCGATGGAGATTATCGTTGATTATATACATATATAAATGGTGAAGTCGAAGTCTACAAGTCTGATTGAGTCAATTTGACGTTGTCGGACTTTGACATAATTTTAGGATGCTCATTACTTGATAAATTTGGTCTAGAGCATTGAAATCCAACAGAACAAGGTTTGGGAGAGAGATTGTTTAAGCTTTGATGTTTTTGTTGATTCTAATCAATTTGTGATGGTAGCCGAGGAGAACAACATGACCACATTTGATTTGTGTCACAAGAGGCTTGGTCACATCAACACCAAGTTTATGGAAGCCATGTGCAAGGAGGAGCTTGCTCTTGGCCTTCCAAGATCTTTGGCAAAGGTGGAAAGGGTATGTGAAGCTTGTGCCTTGACTAAGCCACACAAGTTATCTTTTTCAAGTTCAATCACAAAGACAAGTCATCCTCTCGAGTTGATCCACTCGGATGTGCATTTTGCTAGCACAAAGAGCAATGGTGGGGAGCTACAATGTTTGTCACCTTTATAGATGACTACTCGAGATATGGATGGGTATATCTAATTCCTCTAAAACACATGTTTTTGAAAGTTTTGTCAAGTTTAAGACTTTTGTTGAGAAGCATCATGATCACAAGATCAAAGTTTTTAGAAGTGATAATGGTGGATGTCCAATGAACATATTAGAACACAATAAAAAATGATGAAAAAACATCAAATAAGTACAAGATTCAAGAAGATGTCGTGACAGCTAGGATGCATGGAGTAGGCAATCCTAAGTTGGGCTTGAGTGGGAAGGCGGGCTTGCAAGCAAGCATGGTAAGTGAATCTAAACTCTTATAATTTGTCTTTGATTTCATACGATTTCCTTCTTTAATATGCATTATGACTAGCTGCTCCAACCTAGCCCTAAACTAATTTAATCTTAAATTGAATGGATAGTTGGCGGACTATGGGCGTCTACCAACTAATGAAGAGTATGACTATGCCTTTAGGAAATCATATGAGGCATTGGCTGATAAATTGAAGAGCGAGGTTCATCCTCCATGTGTAAGTTTCTTTGAAACATTTAAATTTTGTGTTCTTCGTATATTATTGCTGTAAGACGCGTACGTGTTCACTCTTAACCATTAGTCATGATCAAGCATTAATTCCTCCCTTCTTCTTATAGTTAATTGGATCCCTCTTGGTGCACCAAGCACTCCACAATGCACACCGTTCTATCAAAAACCCTCATAAGCATATCCATCTTGACCATTCAAAGTGTTGGAAAGAGGTGATGAGATGAAAGAGAAAATAATTCGACAACGTCGAAGTAGGTAGACAATCTTATTGAGCGCGACGGAAGAAATCTTATTTCTTGTGCATGACTACGCCTATCAATATAGTGATAGAAATCACGTTTAGCAACTAACTTTGAAATCGCTAGCAACTGAGTGATTACATAGCCAAAAATAAAGCATTGAATTATCAGACAAATAATAAGAGATTATCAGTTGCAAAAGAATCACAAAGAACATGCATACTGATATGACATTGAACGCAATAAAAGATAGATTGATTCAGTAGAAGAAACAAATCATATTGGAAATGAGCACAAAGGAATTGCATATCAAAGTCGTGTGCTCTGATCTATCTCTGAGTAACTGTAACTCTGTCTGAATTAAGCACTTCCGCTAATAAGCAGTAAGCACAATAGCAAACTCTAAATAAACTCTAAAGAACTGGGCTAGAATGCTCAAGAGTGTTCAAGCTTGAAAGCTTGCGAGAGATGCTAACTATGCTTTGATAATACTTGTGACTTATGAAATGTAGAAGTATGAGCAGTTATTTATACTAAGCAAATGCGACAACATCCAATAGTAGGACAACTAATTAGGTCATAGATTATAATGTCCAGTGTGAGCTGGCATCCATGTAGTTGGTAATTCTTGAAAATTTACTTGCCATAAGATTAGGGCAAGCCTTTAGCTTCAAGACGAGTGGAACGTTAACTGTCAATCAGTCGACATGACCGAAGTCGTTGAAGTGGCCAAAGTGGCTATTACCAAAGTGGCCGAAGTCTTCAAAGTCACCGAAGTGCCCGAAGTTTTTGAAGTTTATCAATGATGTCAATAAACGTCGGAGCCACCTATGAGCCATTTCTGAGTTGTTCTGCAGAATGTGTAGAAACACAAAGAATTCTGCAGGTCTGGATAAATGAAGTTGAATGAAAGGAGAATAATCCAACACTCCCCCTTAATCTGAATCCATGAATGCCTTGACCTTCAAACGTAGTTCTGCACATAACTTTCTGTGTGCATCCAAGCCTAATGCTTTGGTAAAAATATCTGCTGCCATATCTTGCGTTGACAGTACTGCAAGTTAACCTCTTTGTTGAGAAATTTGCTTTTGACGTAGAGATACTTGATTCCAGTGTGCTTACTCCAGGAACAAAAACTAGGGTTGGCCGGTAAGACAATGGCACTTTGATTATCATAAAATAAAATCGTCGGAGCATATTGATTCAGACTGATATCTGAGAGTAAGTTCCTCAACCAAATTGCTTCCTTTTAAGGTAGAAGATATATACCTCAAGATTCTTTTAGCCAACTTCAAGTGATATAACTTTGGATCCTGCATGTGTTGACTTAGCTTATGCACACTAAAGCTTAGATCAGGCCTAGTCATTGTTAACCATATAAGTGAGCCAGTAATATAAAAAGTGATGTCCACAAAGGATTTTTCATCATCTTTCATAGGAACTTTTACAATGTGTTCCATAGGTGTATCTATGCCTTTACAATTTTCCATTTGGAATATCTACTTTGACTTATAAAGGCTTGACCTTTCCAAAAATCTATTTCAAGGCCTAAAATATAGTGAAGAACTCCTAAGTCCTGCATCTTAAACTCACTACCAAGTGCATGCTTAATTTCCTCGACTAGCTTCTCATTATTTCCACAAAGAATGATATCATCTACATAGATGAGAAGAATAATTACAAAGTTATCTACAAACTTATAATATAGAGAAAGGTCATATTCACTTAGACAAAATCCGAGTGATATGAGATAGGAGTTGAGCCTTGCATACCAAGACCTTGGTGCTTATTTTAGTCCATAGAGACTTTTGAACAAAAGACAAACTTTTGATTATTCACCTTCTTTCACAAAACCAGGAGGTTGCTCCATGTAAATCTCCTCCTCCAGGTAACCATTGAGAAAGGCATTAGAAACATCAAGCTGGAACATTTTCCAATTGTGAAAATATGCAAGTGATATGAGTACTCTGATTGTTACCATTTTTGCAACTGGTGCAAAGGTGTCTTCATAGTCAAGACCTTTGATTTGTGAGTAGCCTTTGGCACAAAGTCTTGCTTTATACTTATTGATAGATCCATTAGTATTATACGTGATTCTGAAAACCCACTTACATCCAATCACATGCATGTTGTTTGGTGGCTCCACAAGCTCCCATGTGTTGTTTGACATCAAGGCTTCAAACTCTTGGGTCATTGCTTCAACCCAAATCTTGGATTGAAGTGCTTTTTGGACATCTTTAGGCTCTTCATCTGATATGAAGGTTTCACCTTCCACTTGCCTTCCTTCCTCATCATATGTGAGCCTCCTTGGCTCAGATCTTTTTCTTGTAGATCTTCTTGGTGTGGTTGCTTGAAGTTGCTCCTCCTCAAGCCTCGGCCTCACCACTGCTTGAGCAGCATCAAGATTGATGTTTGTAGATCTTGCATGAGACTCCTTGGTCCGTGCTTCATCCAAGTTAAACTTCTGATTTTCATGGAAGATCACATCTCTACTAACAACATTCTTGTCAATAGAGGGAAGATATACTTTGTATGCTTTTTTGGTAGATGCATATCCTACAAAAATTCCTTTAACAACACTAGGATTTTCCTTCTTCCTAGTATCTAGAGGTACATGCACAAAGCATACACAACCAAAAATCCTAAGATGATCTACCTTAGGCTTTTTCGTATACAACATCTCAAGTGGTGTTTTTCCTTCTATTGCAAGATTAGAAAGCCTATTACAAAGGTAGTTTGCACATGCAACTGCCTCTCCCCAAAAATCTTTAGGCAGAGAAGCTTCTAGCCTAATGGCTTTTGCACATTCACATAATACCAACTCTTGACTCTCATTACATATGATGAAGCACTCTCATCTACTCTCTAATAACAATTGTGTCTTTTTGTTAAACTCTGTAATTGGCAAACATTGTTAGATTTCCTCCTTGAAATCATTTGTTATGTGAAACCATTTTATGTATAGTTTGCAGTTTTATTCACATTATCAAGATAGTGTCGAAGGTAACGAGATCGTCTGTAGAAATATGGGTATTGTCGATACAGTTTAAAATTCGAGGGATTATCGAACAAAAGTTGAATCGACCAAAAGTCGATAAATTGGCAAAGGTTCCAAGCTCGACTAAAATAGATTGGATCGTGGAGTCTTATTTGCTACATTTAGGGTCCAATCCCATAGCCCCATGTTGCACTTGCCACGTGGATAACGACGCATTCCATTAGGGTTATGCCATCAAAAACCAGATTAGTTTTAAGTTAAGTTCGTCAAAGTTCAAAGTTCACTACAACATTTTGGAGGTTTTCGACCCTATTATCGATGCTTTTTTGAAGCAAAAAATAAATAAAATAGTCAACAAACCTCGGTATGTCCAACGGTGTATGACTCGCTAGCAGAACCTCGATAATTACATCGAAGTCCCCGTCTGATGAGTGATGGCAAACATGACTATTATAATTGAGTAATTGGGCTTTTTGTATCAATTCAATTTGAGGAAAGATAATAGGCCTATATGTCTAATTATGAGTCACATTATAAAAATACTTTAAATTTATCATCCATATAGTCGATGCAAAGAACACCAAAAATACAACAATATTGCTTTCTACATCACTTGAATCGGAGATCATACTTTGAAGATATTTAACTTGAAAGAGAGTTAAGAAATTTCTTAAAAGTCATAAAACCTCATCTATCTAAATAGGATCTTTAAAAATCTCAGTCAAATTGAAATCAAATACTGCCGGAATCAGTTCATAGAGTAGAAAAATATTATAGTTATGACTTTTTGAATTCAGATCATTATTTTAATACTTTTATTGATAGAAGCATTTTTAACACTCGATGGAATTGGATTCTAGAATTTCGTAGACATTGAAGACCGAGAGACAAGGTTGATTTTGAAATCTGTATATTGTAGTCTAAATCTAAAGTCCCCATCTAATGAGTGATGGGAAACGGGACTATGGAATCTACGACATCTTGTTTGGTGTCAGTGATCACGCCAGCTATCAACCTAGCAAGCCAATGTTGTGTAAGTGAATGTAGGTCGTTGTGAGAGAGAGAGAGAGAGAGAGAGAGAGAGAGAGAGAGAGAGAGAGAGAGAGAGAGAGAGAGAGAGAGAGAGAGAGAGAGAGAGAGAGAGAGAGAGAGAATCAAAATTGTGAACAACAAACCAACTGGTAGAGAACGCACTCTCAATGTGTGTCCAATGGGGTGGAGATAGCTGCCCGTTGCTCAATCATGTGACAAAATAACATGTAGTTACTAGTAGCTCAACCATTAGACACATTATGACTCAATCAAAGCTACCCTATCAATTGCAGCAGCCCAAGACACGGAGAAGATCAAGTGTGATATTAAGAGAACCTTCTTGAATGTCAAACTTTTAGAAAAATCTGTGTACCATACTATCATAGAAATGAAGCTAAATTTTTTGAAATTGAAAGATATTGCTACAGGAATTCTATCTGAATTGGAGCGAGGTGAGGACAAAGAGAGAGGAGATTGTAGAATTGCCTACTTAGAGATGTCGCCATTACAGAAGCCTGGTTTGCTTGAAATCTCAGAGAACTTTGTGGTAGGGGAAAAGCAAAACTTTTGGATTTGAAGAGAGTGGAAACGCAGAGGAAATTCTAACACACTTCTTTGTTGATTTCCACCAGTGGAGTTGAGAACACAGATTCTCAAGGCTTAAATTTCAGAGCCAACATGAGCAAATAAAGTCATAATATTTATTATTCAAGGAACCCGTTTGCAACAATAAATTTACGGAAGAAGAATTAGCATATGCTCAGGGTTACGTTTATAGGGGTGCAAACCTAATCATTGAGGCCCCAATCAATACTAAAACATGATGGTGATCCAAGTGTCATGACAGTTTAGAGTTTAGAACTTGTGGCTCTCCCTCCAAATGTTGTGGCATTCTCAGCTCCTAACCTCATGCATCCACCAAGCCTTCAACTGTGTAAGGACCATAAGACAATCCGCCAACGATGTGGGATGCAGCACATCCACCAGAGGATACATCACAAATGCAAAAGTTCCAAAGAGCAAACCTGTGATGGTAAGAAACATTCACCCATCTACAAGAAGTTTAAGCATCGTCGCTACCAAGATACACTAAATGAACGCTACTCTTCTTCCAAAATAGGATCAAATGTTGGCGGTGTTTCTTCCAAACTATGCAACCAAGCACCTTGAAGAGACAGGACAAAGCAGCTTGTACAGCCGATTAAACACAAAAGAGCAAGCCAAACTAAAAAAAAAGGTAAATCTGCAAATCCACCGTCCAAATTCCTCAGCTATCAAGCCTTACCTCAATATCTTGCAATCGCCAATTCGCCAGAGCTCCGTAAGTCGTAGCAAAAGAGTTGTGAAAGATGATATGAAGAGGAAATGAGTGCAAAATGTATCGCCCATCAACCAAAAAGTAACGAAATGCCTCAAGGGACACGAGTGAGTGTGGAAGAACAACCGCAAACAGCCAATCAAGTGTAATAACAATAATGCAACATAGTTTTCGAGATTAAGAATGCATTTGCATCCACAGCCATAGCCATAACCAAAGCTCGTCTCCCCATTTGCATCCACAACCATAACCAAAGCTCGTCAGGGAGAGAAAGGACGGAGGGAGAGATGGTTCTTGGAGAGGGAGGGAGAGACAAAGAGAGGGAGGCACATGTTTAAATTAGGGAGGTGGGGCCATGCAAAATGCAATATGCATGCATGGGGAGGGGAGGAGGATGCATGTGGAATCTCATACATGCATGGGGGGTCCCATACATGCATCCTTCTCTCCAAGTTTTTTAGTTAGAAAAAGCTCATGCATAAGTGAGGGGAGGAGCATGCATGGTGCACCCATACACATGCACAAAACTGTACATAAGTTTTTTATATATATATATATATATATATATATATATATAGAGAGAGAGAGAGAGAGAGAGAGAGAGAGAGAGAGAGAGAGAGAGAGAGAGAGAGAGAGAGAGAGAGAGAGAGAGAGAGAGAGAGAGAGAGAGAGAGAGAGAGAGAGAGAGAGAGAGATATTTAAACTTATGTACACTTTTACGCATGTGTATGGGTGCACCCATGCATCCTCCTCCCCTCACCCATGCATGAGCTTTTTCTAACTAAAAAACTTGGGGAGGAGGATGCATGTATGGGGAAAAGAATGCATGGCCCTCCTCCCCATGCATCTATGTATGGGAAAAAGCATGCATATACACTGAGAAATTGTCAACTAGTTTGCTATTTTGGACATATTTGTTTATTTGGCAATTGAGGCAATCAATATCTTTTTGAGTGTGCATCTCTTTCATTAAGTAGATGTTGATTTTATTCATTGAAAATGGCGTAAATTTTGTTATCTTTCAAACCAAAGATCAGTAGATGATTTTGGATCTTAATGATTGACAAAATCTTCACAGTTGACGGTAGTAGGAAGACGAAGAAGACCTCTAGGATTGAGTAGGGTGTTATTGGGTGCACTGATGAAAGCATGGACATAATTCAAACTACTATGAATGGGGAAAAAGTGAGGGGATATGTTAGAAGAAAGACGAGGAGCCATCTTGTCACACTTATGAAAGCGACTGGCCATAAGGAAAGAACGAGGTAACACACTCTTAAATATTGTAGAAGGTATTGTAGTGGGGGCACCAAGACCAAATTTGAAGCAGAAAATGAAGTAGCAGGGAAGGAGTAGAGGCTTGTGTTAAAAAACACAATCTTGAGCTCAAATGTCAAGGCACCAAAATAGAAGGCCAGTTTTGTGTTAAAAGACACAAACAAGAACTCAATTGACAAAGAAGGAACAGAAGCACTTGGAAAAGACAATAGAACCGCCAGAAGGCAAAGAAAATAACAAAGAACTGGATCAAAAGAGAAGAGGAGAATACAAGGGAAAACAACCCCAAGGCTCCCTAAAAGCTGAATTGAAGATAGTGGACAACTTCTACAGATCCACACAACACATTAGAGTGAGCAATCTCAAGTAATCCAAGCGCGCTCTAGAGTTCAAAGCTCTAGAGTTGATCTATCATATATTTTTGGGATATTAATCAATAATTTTATAGGTTTTACATCCACAACACTTGAACATGTAAAGTAAGCAACACACCTATACTTGGGTCTATTAGATACATTTATCCATTGTTCCACATATCTACATGCCTATAATAATATTTTCTAAGATAACTCATTTGTCCCTCACTATTTCAAACAACAATTCTATTTTTACTTAAAAGATGGAGCACATTCAAGTGAAAGCTCAACACGAGGGTGAAACATTTTCATTTATAAAAAAAGCTCAGGTAAAGTCCAAGAATGCAAAAAATAAGAGACCCAAGATTGAATTTCGTCTTTTTTTCTTTTTTGAGTCTTGGAACCATAAAAGGTAATAATGTCTTCAATTTTCATTTAGACTCTATCCCACTCTTCATATGATTGATGAATCTCATAACTATTAAATTGTATCATTTCAAAATACTAGGATGAAACATACAGTAGAGCTTTCTTTCACTCTCAAAATGTTTGATTAATGTTATAAACAATGCACTAGAGTAATTTGACTTTTTTTTTTTGGTGAAACAACGATGCTTTTCACCCTCATATTGCATACATATTGCCGATAAACATTAGCAACTTAATTTTTGGAAGTGGCGAATGAGATCAACTCACAAGTGGATGATGTATATTATGAATCCAAAAGCACTATAAATACTTTTGTTTTCAACTCATGCAAGGCTTTGGGTGGCTTTCCATTATGAGATGTGTGATTCATTGGCCTTCATGTGCATGCCCATGTAAAAGTACCATAATAGGCTAGTTTGAGTAAGTAGCTATTAAAAAATTATAGAATTTTAGATTAAGAGTTTTTGATTCAAACGATTAAAACAAAAAAAATTAGATCTTGTTGTTGGGACTGTCGAGCTATGACGACGACAAAGTGTCATCACACAGCGGATTCCTTTTTGCATGCAACTACGTATATCATATTTAGACCGACTCCAACAGATTGAAGTCTGTCCTATTTGATCACAGTTTCAAAGTCACTGGATCGACACAATCAATTCCGTAGCCATGCACAAATTATCTGAGTTTAGATTTAGCTTTGCGGATGCGTTTTAGGTGTGGAAGTTAGAGCAACAAATCGACATATGCTATCAGTCACATGAACAATTTAATTCACACATAAGTTTATCTACAAGCATGAATCTATCTGAACATGAATGAAAATGAGCCTTCAGTCACAACATACACAATCTAGATTATGGAACAATGATTATTCGGTCGTGAGTAGTTACAGTCTGAATGCAGACAAATTTGCGTTCTTCCTGAGACAATACTCTGAACAAAACAATTGTGCTCTGGATGTTCGATTGATCGACTAGATCAATGATTCAGCTAATTCAATGTTTGTGGAGCTTCTTCTTGTCTAACCAAGCAACTGATAAGTTGCTGGATACATACACACGACTAACTGATTAAAAGAATACTTAATTTGTACTTTTACAATTAGGATTAAGGCACAACATTCTATTGGCAGTCACCTTTGGACAATATTTGATTTTGTCCGTTCGTGATTATTGTACTTGTTGATGGGATTGCGGCCGATTGCAAAGGATCAAAATCCCATTCCATGCAAATGGATATTCAAGACAAAGAATGATGTTGAAGGAAGACTCAATCGATACAAGACCAGGCTTGTCACCAAAGGCTTCTCCCAGATCCTAGGTCTGGATTATTTGGAGACCTTCGACCCAATCATTAAACATGCTTCGATTCGTCTATTACTCTCCTTTGCAGCTGCAACCGATCTCGAAGTCCACCAAATGGATGTTTAGACTGCCTTCCTCAACGGAACTATCGAAGAGAAAATCTATATGTCACAACCAGAGCGAGCTAAAGAGTAAGAAGCACCGAGTGTGCAAAATTCACAAGGTCTCTATGGGTTGAAACAGTCACCAAGAACTTGGTTTCATAAGATCAATGTATTTCTAATTGAGAATGGTTTCATTCCAAACTTGACAGACTCGAATGTTTACTTCAAGCTTGTTTCTCGTTCCTTCATTATCATCACTCTATGTTGATGATACGTTACTATTTAGTAACAATTTGAATTTATCGAAGGATACGAAATGCATGCTGGCACAGGAGTACAAAATGATTGATATGGGCCCATTATTGTCTCGAGATCTAGATCTATTGAGATCGACCTAGCAGACAAATCTTCATCAGTCAACAACGATATCTCATCAATGTGCTGAACAAATACGGAATGACCAATTGCAAATCGAGCTACTTGACCGAAGTTGTCAAAGGAGCAGTGCCCACAATCCGAGGCAGAGAAAGAGGAAATGAAACAATATCCATTTCACTCCATCATCGGGTCACGCATATATGCTATGCTCTGCACTTGACCCGACTTGGCATACTCCATCAGCTCTCTCAGCCAATTTCTATCGAATCCAGGGCCAACTCATTGGAAAGCTCTCATGAGTAAGATACAAACCCAACTATGGCATATTGTTGTGTAAGACCATGAGTTGAGTTTTTTCTTTAAAAAATTGGAAGAACTATGACTTTCTCCACACTCAACCATTTTTGCCTTTGTCGAATGGAATATTAGTTAGTTACATAAGAGTTAGTTGAATGTGACCTAGTAGTGGGAGAGCTAAAAACGATATTCGGTTGTAGAAAGCGACAACCAAGAAACTCAATGGCGGATAAAAAAAGAAAAGAGATAGAAAAGTGAGGAGGACGAAGAAGAAGTTAGCTAGCGAGTTTATAGGAGCGGAGTTGAGTAGAGCTGGGGGGAGCAGTCTTGTGATCAGACATCAGAGCAGGATCAGGCAATCCAGAGAAGGATAGCCGATTTGATATATTGATGATCAGACTAGTGATTAGAGGAGTTGTTGAGTGTATGCGCATCTGATGCGCAAAGTTTTATAGGAAGCTATTGTCATTGGAATGAAAACCCTTGAAATACTTCTGTATACTATTTGTGTGTTGAGTACTTGTGATGTTTTGTTGTTAATGAATATAGATTGTGAATGAGAGTAAGAGTCTATCTGCCGCATAACGTTCTAAATTATCCAAAATTTTAATTTCGCTTTTTTATTTTTTTCCAAACCATTTTCATCCACCACAGTCCTATACCCAACCACTCTTTGTGGGGGTGGGGGGGCTAAGCAAGTAGTATTATAATACTACTTCGTACAGATCATGGATACTGAAAATTATGATGAGTGATATCATCCAGAACCTCACCTTCCAAATGAACAACCTGAATCAAGTCACAAGACCACAATTAAAATCTGTCATACATGACCCAAGGAATAGAGCTAATCATTACGAAGGGAGATATGATGATCTACCTATTAGATTATCTCCTAGACGAAGATCACCTGCATTTGAACGAAGAACTCCAAAATTAGATTTATCGAAATTTGATGAAAGAACGTATCCTCATAGATTTATTCAAATCTCTGAGAATGCTTGTGAAGTGTATGGAGATTCTTCACATGAAAGCATGGCCCAACTCTTCTCGCTTGCTAGGTGTTGCTTGAGATTGGTTTTTCAACCTTGACCGAGATGAACGTAATGAGTGGGAAGTCTTGAAAGAAGCTGTCATCAAACAATTCAAACCCGATAGGTTATCAGATAGTCCTTTTGTAAGATTAAGCCAAATCAAAATAAAAAAGAAGAAGAAGAAGTAAGGGACTACATTGAAAGATTTAAGGGTGGTTTCACATGGTAGAGTTTAGGGCCATTTCAAAAATTGGAATTACCCTCCAATTTGAAAGCCCAAGTCCTTTCATGTCATACCATAAAGAAATCTATTGGAGGGAGAGCAAAGGCCCACCACTTATCTCCCAATACTCTAATAGGCCCAAGGCACTTGGTGGTATGTTGAGTCATCCCAAGGTTGACACATTTGAATGCCACCTAATATGTTCATGAATCACAAATAAAGGACTTGGGCCTTTAGGACTTAAACCACCCTAATAAGTTGATATTACCCTAGGAAAAGGGGGCCTTATTATTTATACGTGGTTTGCTCTTGCATTTCATTAGTTTGCTTTGTTGCATTTCATTAGTTTGCTTTGTTGCAAAATATTGAAAGACGATCGATGGCTATGGCTACGGCTGGACAGAATCATGAAATGGCAGTGCGCTATGGCATTATCGGTGTTGGAATGATGGGGCGAGAGCACATGAACAATCTAGCAGCGCTGGAGGGAGCGCAGGTGGTAGCTGTGGCAGATACACATCCCCCTTCCTTAAATGCTGCTCTTCAACTTGCTTCTTCTCTTCCCAATGCCCTCACACCACCACCACCTTTACAGGTCATACTACATCATTTCCAGAAATCAGTGCAAATTTATGCTCTTTGATTACTTCCTCATCGTTTCTTTTTTATGTCTTATTCGTCACAAGTAAATTTTTAATATTCATTGCTTTGAGTTGCTGTTTGTACATAAAAGAATAAGTGAAAAAGCAGTAGGAATCAAAATGAATAGTGCAATAGTAATGAATACAAAGATGTTACCTTCCGTGATTTTATTGATATTATTATTTCATATATATATCTTCAGAATCAGTACTCGCATAAACGTTATATTAAAACAAGAGGACATTTGACCGACTGCTTCAGGGAAGATGTGTTGATTGGTGTGAATTGTCTACAAGGTTTTTGTGGGGAGGGAATGCCGAGGTTTGAGGGCCTTCTCCCGTGGGGCCGAAGGTAGGATCCCTCCACGCGAGGGTAGGTCGTGACCACGGGGAAGGCCCAGACTTTTGAGGCTTACTCTTGCATAATGCCAAGTCTGAGATTTTCATAAAGGTTCTAGGAAAGAAAACATTTTGTCAGGATTTTGATGTGGATAGCCAATGAATTACGGCCATATAGCAGTTGGAAGGTCAAAGTGCTAGGTGGCAGTCAGTCGTTAGCTACCCGCATGAAAATTCTGGCAAAGTTGAAACAAATGCTATGTGGTTGGCTGTCCATGTAAAATTTTTGGGAGAAGGTTTGGTGCTAGGTGTAGATTCCTCATTGGTTATCCACATCAAAGTTTGGGTGTAGGGCTTTAGTCTTTGGCAAGCACAAGTAAATTTGCTATTAAGGTGGATGCAAAATACAAAGGAAAAATGAGCTCTTGGCGTCACCTTTATATCTCCTTGAGTAGTATTAGGTTAAATGATTGGTTTGAATTGATAATGTGGTCTTTGTTTTGCTTGTAAGCTGAGCTTTATAGTTTGTCATTCCAGTAGGCTCTTAAGTAAGCATAAGCATTTGATAGTAAACATTAACTACTTTGGCTGCAATATGTAGGTATTTGCTGATCACAAGGCGTTGCTGGAGAGTGGGCTTTGTGATGTTTTGGTTGTGTCCACACCAAATATGACACATGCAGAAATTCTCTTGGATATCCTTAGCTATCCTAAGTCCCACCATGTTTTGGTGGAAAAGCCTCTTTGCACCACAGTTGAGGACTGCAAGAAGGTAATATTTGAACAAATATTTGTAATGAGCTGGTGCACTTCTTTTTTTAAGTTTTTAAGCAAACTAGTGACAAATTCTGAAGAACCCACATCCAATACTCAAATCCTAAATTGCCATACATTGATTTGGACTTTTCAATATCATTTGATATCATGGAAGTACGGAGTTCTAAAAGTTAAACAATTGTATACTGAGGGAAGCCTTTTTGTGAGCTATTGTAAGTATTTATCACGCTTAATGCTAGTTGTGTCCCAAACTCAAGAATGACGAGTGAGGATAAGGACGAGTGAAGATAAGGATGAACTTGTGAAAGAGAGCATAATGGCCTACTTTATAGATAAATTGTCAATAATTTGGAAATCATGACATGGGAAAATAAGCTAATTCTTTGCTCTAGAACTTGGATCCAACAGGTGGTGAGGGTTGCTGCATAACCTGCGCAACGGGAGGGCATTGATTATGAAGAAACCTTTGCACCCATTGCAAAGATGATTACCATGGAGACAATTATAGCTTTGGTGGCTTATTTTGGTTGGGACATTCATGATTTAGCATATTTATATCAAAAGTCTTTTTTTGAATGATTATCTTGAAGAGGAAGTGTATATGGAGAAGCCAAAGGGATTTGTGGTCATTGAAATAGAGAAAATGTTGGCAAGTTAAAGAAAGTTTATATGGCTTAAGCATGCACCTAGGAATGATATACAAGAATTGACAAATATTTGAGCAAACAAGCTTTTAGAGGAGCAAGTCATATCATACTTTAGACGTGTTAATTGAAAAAGACCAAACTGTTATTGTGGTACTTTATGTTGATGAACTTATCATCACAAGTGTAGACAAGCCGTTGATAAATAGTGAAACACCCTGGTGCATTTATTCATAGAAAAAAGTAGTAGGTACATTGATGAAAAAGATATATACACTCCGAAGGGGAGGTTTTAAACAAAAGTAGGCTCAAACAAGAGCGAAGCTTACAGTAAAGCTAAGATTAATCCAAATTTTGGCATTAAAAATAAAAGTGCATAAACTATGATGATGTCCGTGGGAGTCTGCCAACTGACAGCAACAGATCGGAAAAGTGAAGAGGTGGTGAGTCGGTTAATGAAGGGAGATGAGATGTAGCAGACCCAGCCACTGTTGCCCGTTGCAGAATAGATAGGGCCTGAGCACGTTGCAGGGCAATGGAAACACGTTTGAAAGAAGCCACGAGAATAGAACCAAGAATACCTTGACGCTCTGCCGCCTGATGAGAACACATGCGAAGAAAATCCTCAAAGCATCGATGCAAGGTGCCATAAGTCTCAATAGCCAAAGGAAGAAAAGCATCAGTGGGGTGCCTGTCGGAGTAGTTTTTTTCCTTCTCTTGTGCTGCGACACCTGCCGCTTCTCCTGCTGTGAAGGCAGAGCGAGGCAATAGGTCACCACGCGTGGGATCAACAACAACAACATCTGCCAAAGTACGAAGCCCATCCCAAGAGAGGACAATGTCAACACGCCTGCGGGAAGAGTGGGACGTGGAAGAAGGAAGGACATGAGACTGCTCTCTGAGGACATGGAATCCTCCATCTCTGGCTATAGCGGCCGCTGCATCTCTGACAACATCATGCGTAGCTGTGCGCTCACTCCCATAAGGACAACGGAGGAGGTGGATAGCAAGAGCATCAATAGGGTGACCATAAACACACCTGGAGAGACCCAAGACCGAAGGATGAGGGAGCCCCAAGCGAAGACGAAGAGCAGTGGTGAAGATGGCCGAAGACAACCGGAAGGAAGGGATAACAGGCCGAGCTGATAGCCAAGCCCCGGCACCAGGACCCGCACAAGAAAGAAGCCGAGCTCGATGCAACGCCGAAGGAGACTCAGAGAGCATGCTGGAAAGGGTATGCTTGTGCACGCGCTCCAAGAGGGTCTCTTGCAGGTGATACGAGCTGAAAGTGAGGAGTTGCTCAAAAGGAGGAAGACAAGCTTGGGTAGAGAGGGGGAGGAGCTCTCGCGCAGCGATGAGGAGGTGCTGGAAAGGCAGAGAACCGCTATCCACATGAGCAATGCAATCCGCCATGAGAGGGCGAAAGCCAGAAAGGAACCAAGAAGACAAAGCAGGGGCGACAAGAGCCCAGCTCCCAAGAAAAGCTGCAAGTGCAGAAGAAACCGTAGAGAGAAGACCCACACCTCCACAAGAAATGGATAACCGAGCTTGGTTCTGAGCTAAAAGGGTCTCCACACCATCCAAAGAACCTGGGCCCAAAAGGCAGCCAAAAACATCCATAAGAGAGCTGTCAAAGGAAGAGAGGAGATGCAAAAAGTCCGGAGTAGGGGGGAAAGTCCGCAGTAGATAAGAAGGACGCTGGATAAAGCAAGACGTCAAGATGCCAAACGCGACCTAAGTGTCGCCAAACTGGGGAAGCAGATCTGAATGAGCAACATCCTCTTGAAGAGCCTCACCAAGAAAGGCAGAGCTGAAGGAAGCAGACCCAAAAGGAGCACCCAGAATTCGAATGCCATCCTAGAAGGAGCAAGGAAATCTTGAGGAGGAACGAAGTCCGGGGGAAGACCTGCTGGAGACCACACTGAACACTTGCAAGGTTGAATAGACAAACCAAGAGAAGCCAGCTGCTTAGAGAAATGATGAAATGTGAGGAGCACCGTAGGAGCAGGACCAGCAAAATGAGTGTCATCAGCAACCGAAGGAAATAAGCAGGAGGGAAAGGCCTCTGCAGAAGCTCGAAGTGTACGGAAATGAGCCAGAGCGAAAAGAGGACCAGCCAAAGGATCACCTTGACGAGTACCTGCTGCAGACTGGATAGTAGAAAGATCCCCAGAGCGCACATGGTGACTGAAAAAGAGAGGAGTCTCAGTAGCATAGAACAACCGCACAAATGGGATAAGCTGAGCCAACTCACCACCAGCCGCGCGCAGCTCCTGAAAGATCGCAGCTCTAGAAACAGAGTTAAAAGCATTGGAAACATCCACTTGGAGAACAACCCAGTCAGGATGGAGATCAAGGGTGGCACGCAAACCATGAATGACAACTTCACAGCCGCCAGGAGTAGAGACGCCAAACTGATGAGGGGAGAGAAAAGAGGCAAAAATCTGTTGAAACTGAAAACAGATAGAACGACTAACAAGACGGAGGAGGACTTCGCCAATAGCGATGGGACGGACGCCACCCGAGGCTTTAGACATGGCGATCAAACGAGACGCAGACAAAAGACGAGTGACAGAAGAAGGAATGTGACCGGAGGCGATAAAAGAGTAGACCTGAAAGAGTTGAACAAAGACACTAGCAGAGTCCTCAGGTGGAAAGCAATCACGAAGGTGTTCATAGACCAAACCGGAGGGACCACCAACAGCAAGACGAGGACTACAATGGAAGGCATGAGAGAAAGAATCACGATCAAGCACCAAGTCAACATCAGACACAAAGTCCTCCACAAACAAAGGAAGAATGCCTTCAGAAGCAGGATGCAGAGCTTGGAGAGCAGCAACAGTATCAGCAGAAGAGGGAGCGGGTGTGAGAGGAGCTAAAGCTCGAGCTGCACGAGAATACTCACCAACTTGCCCAAGATGTAGGGTGCGACGAAGGCGACGGTGGAGAGGTGGGGCGCCTTGAGTTTGAGAGTCTTGTGAGTTGCGAGCAGCAAGTGCCTGACAACGTGCAAAGTGTTCATCATGAAGCGTTTCCCAGTCTCCCGATAGAAAGCGACGAAGGCGAGCACGAGTTTCTCTATGACCAGCATCCCCACCCCTCGGAGGAAGGACTAGACACCAAAGGGGAAAAAGAAGAAACAGATGCCAAGCCGCAATGTCAAAGGGGTCAATAGCCAAGCGATCAATCTAATCTGGTGCGCACTGCTACTCTACTGCTGTAACCTCAGAACTTGTCCACTTCTACCCCGCTGGAACTGCTGATGGTGTGCTTGTTTACAGCCTGCAAACGTGTAATAGATCCTAACACCACAGTAGGGCAAACACTAACTGATCCACCCAACCTTGCCTACTCCCTGATATAGAGTAAGCCCCTCCTAGCCCAGTGTGAGGACTGGTAGCATGCTACTGCCAAGTGTCGGCCACGTGGCACTGACGTGGCCGACTGCACGTCGGGACCCAACTGGGGGCCCTATCCTGCTGACAGGGTCCCTAGGCTGTGTTAGGCCCGCCATGGCTATGGACCGTGCTGGGGCACACTACTCACACTGTCTTGCCCTGTTGGTCATGTACGCTGGACACGACCCTGACTGTGGTATCTGACCTATCTGTGTTCTCTAGGGTTCGGCACTGGTTACGGGCTCGTAACACTCCCTCCCCCTTAAGAACCGTCTTGGTCCTCTAAGACAAAGTCTGGAAAAATCTTGCGAAGGACGCTGCCTCTTTCCCAAGTGGCATTCTCAACAGGCTGATCATTCCACTTAACCAGATATTCTCGGTATAGAGTATGACGAGTCTGCGTCTCTCTACTATCAAGAATTTCCTCTGGTTCATGTGGAGGTTGTTGAGGATCCAATGGGAGAACTAGAACACTGTCCCCTACCAGATTATCTGATCTGGTTAAGGCTTTTCGTAACTGACTTACATGAAAAACTGGAAAAACCTTACTGCTGTGTGGGAGTTCTAGTTCATAGGTGACCTCGCCTAGTCTCCTACTGATGGTAAAGGGACCACAATACCTTGGAGACAACTTAGCACACACTCCTGATTTGAGGGTTTTAGAGTCAACTGGGACTCTCAAGTAGACTTTCTCACCAGTGGAGAACTGCACATCCCGTCTGTGTGGATCTGCATAATGCCTGGCTCGATCCTGGGATTGTCTAATGCTACGCTTAGCATGTTCTATCATCTGGTTTAGGTCTTCTAAAAAGTTTCTGGCTGCTTCAACTTTTTCTTGTTTAAACCCTACAGCTGTGGGTGAGCGTGGCTGAAAACCGTACATCAGCATAAATGGGCTGTATCCCGTAGCTGAATGTTTGGTACTGTTGTAAGCAAACTCTAATATTGAGAGATACTCCTCCCAATTAGTCTGCCTCTTGCTGACGTATGCACGAAGCATATCCTCCAGCACTTGATTTACCCTTTCTGTTTGACCGTCCGTCTGTGGATGGTCAGTGGTACTCATATTAAGTTTAGTATGGAGATGATGGAATACTGTCTTCCAAAAATTTCCAGTAAACTTACTGTCCCGGTCGCTGACTATGCCGGAAGGTAGACCGTACAATTTAAATAGCCCGTCTACAAACAACCTCGCTAACTCTGGAGCTCTAACGGTTGTTTTGGTCGGAATAAAATGAGCCATTTTGGTCAGACGGTCAACTGTGACCCATATAGCGTCATTACCCTTTTGGGTTTTAGGCAGGCCTACTATAAAATCCATGGAGATACTCTCCCATTTACCAGCTGGTATTTCTAAGGGATGCAACAACCCTCCTGCCTTTAAACGCTCTGCTTTATTTACTTGACATTTCTGGCAACTGGTTACATACTGGTGGACGTCCTTTTTCATACTGGGCCAGAAAAATTGCCTACGAAGAAGCTCATAGGTCTTCTGTATGCCTGGGTGTCCCGCGCTAGGATTGTCATGACATTCATATAGGACCTGCTGCCTATAATCCTCTGAATTGGGGACACATACTCTATCTCTATAGAGCAAGTACTCATCCTGAATGGAATACTGTTTCCATTTGAATCCTTGAGTCAACTGACCCTCAACCACTGGGGTTTGCTTGGGTAATACAGGCTCAGAATCCTCAACGTCATCTGACGACGTATACTCGGACTCATCATCATCCTCAACGGAAGCTGCCGTATTCTTGGATGAACTGGCACCAGCCCCGGGAACTGGTTCTGGAGTCTGTAACTGTCTGTTCTGGACTGAGTTCCAGATAATAGAGAAGAATGCATCATGCTGGCATTTCCCTCTCAAGGACTCGAGTAACTCATTACGAATCTGAGTAAAACTCAGCTCGTTTATCATAGGCATTCTGCTAAGGGCATCTGCTACTGTATTGAATTTTCCACGCCTATATCTGATAGACATGTCAAACTCTTGCATCAACTCTGCCCAACGAGCTTTCCGACCTCTAAGCTCAGGTTGATTGCAAAGGTATCTGAGACTCTCATGGTCTGTCAGGACCTCAAAGTTGGCACCATACAAATAATGCCTCCAAGTCTTAAGGGCATGGACTATAGAAAAGAGTTCCTTTTCATAGGCACTGTACCTAGTCTGAGTTGGCTCGAGTTTTTTACTCTCGAACGCAACTGGTCGTCCACCCTGAGTTAGCACAGCGCCTACTGCAAAGTCGCTAGCATCTGTTTCGACCACAAATGGCTGATTGGGGTCGACGACTTTTAAGACTGGTGCTGTAGCTAAGGCTGTTTTGAGAGCATCAAAGCTCTCCTGTTGTGCAGACTCCCAAATGAACTCCTTTCCCTTCCCCTTAAGAAGATTTGTCATAGGGACTGCTATCTGAGCATATTCCTTGACAAATCGTCTGTAATATCCCGCGAGACCAAGAAAGATTTGAAGTTCCAAAATATTCTGAGGTCTCAGCCAACTGAGTATGGCTTTAACCTTATTTGGGTCCATCTTAATCCCATCTGAAGAGATAATGTGACCCAAATATGCTACTTCTTCAACGAAGAATTCACACTTGGATTGTTTAGCATAAAGCTTATGCTTTCTGAGCAGTCGAAACACCTTTCTGAGGTGTTTTAGATGCTCCTTCCTCGTTTTGCTGTAGACGAGGATGTCATCTAAAAATACGACCACAAACTTATCCAAGTATGGTCTGAGGACACTGTTCATCAAGGTCATAAAGGTAGCTGGAGCATTTGTGAGCCCAAATGGCATCACCTTAAACTCATAATGACCGTGACGAGTCCTAAAAGCTGTTTTCGAGACATCTTCCGATTTTATACGGACTTGATGATATCCCGATCTAAGGTCTATTTTACTGAAAAACTTAGCCCCGTCGAGTTGATCAAACAACTCGTCTGCCCGAGGCATAGGGTATTTATTCTTAATTGTGACTTTATTGAGGGCTCTGTAATCTACGCAAAGACGCATAGACCCCTCTTTCTTTTTCACCAATAGGACTGGTGAGGCCCATGGTGAACTACTGGTCTGAATTTGGCCTTTCCCAAGATAGTCTGTTAACTGCCTAGTTATTTCTTCATCCTCTGTTCGGCTGACCCGATACGGAGGTTTAGAAACAGGTGCTGTACCTGGTACTAGGTTTATTACATGATCTACCTCTCTGCTAGGTGGTAAACCATGTGGCAAATCTTCAGGAAAAACATCTTTAAATTTAGACAATAAAGTTTCTAATTTACTGATTTTCTGCTGAATAGAACTGGAAATAGAAACTTCAGGAATAAACTGAAAGTCACATAAGAATACCTGATGGTCTTCGTCTCCGATTAGCTGACAGAGCTCTGAACTACAGACCATAGGGCTGTTGGGAACATCATGTTCCCCATGCAACTGGATCTCTCGGCCTTTATACTGAAAGCTGAGGGTGTTCTCCTGATAGTTTCTGTGGAGGGAAGGTCCTAAACTGTAGAGCCAATCTCTCCCGAGAACAATGTCTGTTCGATCCAGGTGCATTATCTGAAAGTTTATTTGATCTTGGTACCCCTGAATACCAAGATTTAACTTACTTACCATAGTTTCCCATATTTTTTTATCTTCACCCTTAGCTAATGAAACTATGTACCTATGCTGACTAGGTACTTCTGGTAGTTTAAGCTTTTTAACCAGGGTGTGGTTGATGAAATTATGGGTTGCCCCATCATCAACCATGACTCTTACTGACTGGTTACCAACTTTCCCATGCATACGTACTAGGTCATGCGGCCCAAAGCTGAAGGGTCTCGCTAGCATTGCAGAGGTCAGCTGGCAACAGTGTTCATGATCTTCATGATACACTTTGATCTCGGAAGCTGCCGAGTCACTGGGGAAACATACAGTCTGAACAAGATGAACTTGTTTTTTATCTTTTTTAGTGAAAGGCCCCTTGGGACACTGTCTGACTGTGTGTCCCTTGCCCATACACACAAAGCACAAACGTTCTTGTTTGGCTTTCTCAAAATCATCTGGTTTTAAGGGCTGTATGTGTGAAGGGCGTTTCTGAGGAGCTTCACCTTTAAATTTATCTTCTTTCTTTCTTTTTAAAAATTTCTTTTTAAATTGAAAGTCTTTCTGAGGAAGCTGCTCAGAAAGTGGTTGCTGTCTCGCTCTCTTCCTACCCACTGAATCATCATAGATTTGAGCATATCTGAGAGCTTGCTCAAGGGTAGTAGGCGAGTTTCTCTGGACCTCTACTTTATATTCATCTTTGAGGCCACGGACAAATCCCCTGATTTTTTGATAGTCATCCATATTTTTAATCTTTAAAATTGCCTCTCGATACTGCGAGATATATTGGATGAGGGACTTGTCCATTACTGTTCTTTCCCAGGCTTCCCAGGCTCTATCAAGTTCATTCTCTGGTAGAAATTCTCTTAGGAAAGCTTCTTCAAAAGCTTTCCATGACCGGGGAGTCTGCCCAGTCTCCTGGAGATTTAACCACCACTTATAGGCCATAGGCCCTAAAGAAAGACTGACCTCAATTGCTTGCAAATGGTCAGGGGTCTGTTTAAGAGCATGAATGTTCTTCCATTTGCTGAGGAAGGTTTGTAGAATATCTGCATTTCTATCCTTCTCTTCCCCATTAAAAGTAGGAGGCTTTAAATCTTTAAAAACACTGGGGTGAGACCGTAAAGTCTCACCCGAAACTGATGGAAGTGGAGAAGGGGAACCCTTTCAGCTCTTTTCCCCAAGATTTCAGACCTGCTGTCCCGGAAAATGCCAGTTTGAAGCTTCAAAACGGTGCCAAATTTCCCGGTTCTTGAGTTGAGTAGCTGACTGATCTGATTTGAGGTGTGGGGCTCCAACAAACCGAGTAAAAACCGGAAGTTTACAAAAAGAAATCCGGAATTTTTGAAGTCCCTACCCTCGCTGGTTGGTCAGCAACCTGTCTGGCCCGATTTGTCCAATTTACAGCTCTGAAATCACCTTGATTCTCTGATTTACTCTCAGCCTGTAGGTCGCTGGTCTGTAGCAAGCAAGTCTGAAACTCAGACTCCTGAAAAACTTCTGAAAAACAGGGTTAAATTCTGAGATTTCTACCCTACTGTCCAGCGCTGGCCCTGCTACAATATTTCAGATCAGAACTCCTTCTAATCTACTCAGAACTTCATACGAAACTCAGATTTGAGGGCTGACTATACAGCGATGGACCTGCTCTTCCCTTCCTCTTGAATTTCCGCTCAGATCATAGTGATCTACACTCGAAAATCAGAGAGGGAAACTGATTTTTCAGCGCTGAAGCTATTGTAAAAGATATGCTTCCAAACTACTGAGAAATCCAGCAAATTGGAGGATTAGAAAGCTGATCCTACAGCGATTTTCCTCCTCTATTCTTTTCTGAGAATCTCCCAGATCTTTCCTATCTTCTGATAGCTTTCTCTACTGTTGCTCCTGAACTCCCTAGGATGGAGATGGCTCTGATACCAGTGTAATAGATCCTAACACCACAGTAGGGCAAACACTAACTGATCCACCCAACCTTGCCTACTCCCTGATATAGAGTAAGCCCCTCCTAGCCCAGTGTGAGGACTGGTAGCATGCTACTGCCAAGTGTCGGCCACGTGGCACTGACGTGGCCGACTGCACGTCGGGACCCAACTGGGGGCCCTATCCTGCTGACAGGGTCCCTAGGCTGTGTTAGGCCCGCCATGGCTATGGACCGTGCTGGGGCACACTACTCACACTGTCTTGCCCTGTTGGTCATGTACGCTGGACACGACCCTGACTGTGGTATCTGACCTATCTGTGTTCTCTAGGGTTCGGCACTGGTTACGGGCTCGTAACAAAACGTGCCTATTTACCTCCTGGAAGTGGTCGTAGGATCAACAGAGATTCTGCCCCTTCTATCAAGCTAAGATTTCAGGCCTTGCTGTTGGATCTTCTGTCTGCGGTCTATTTCGGATATGCCTGGATGGAGTCTGCCAACCGTTGTGGTGCAAGGACCACCCTCGTCGATGGAAATAGAAGACCTTTTAGAGGTATGAGTTTTTGTGATTTGGATCAATATTGAGGAAGTTATGATCAAATTAGTGGAGATGGGTTCTAAAATTTTTCGTTTGAACCACCTTCACATGAAGCAAGAGGTCCTACAACACTTAAATGTCACAACCATAGCTACATTCAATTGGAGATGAATCCCATTTCTCATAACAAGACCAAACGCATTGAAGTTGAGAACAATACATGTGGAAAAGATTTCAAGCAAACATTGAAATTTTCTACTGCAATACAAAATGACCAAGTGGCAGACATCTTCACCAAGGGGCTTGGTAGGGAGAACTTTGATAGATTCAGAAACTTACTTGAGTGATAGATGACCAATTAAATGTTAAGGGGGAGTGTTAGAAATAATGATTGATTAGTACCTCCTAATGTCATAGTTATTGTCTAGTCTATTTTTTGAATCTCATAGTACTCTAGTGCGAGTTAGATCTAATTGAGCTACAAGTTGAGTACATGCTATAGTAGATTTAGAGCATGTTTCTAGAATAAGATTACAAGGGCCCTAATTTTGCACATGTAGGAGACTCTTCCATCAATATAAACAAGTGCCACCACTTTTGTTGGAGATTTGTTTTCTTCAATGTATTTTACTCTTGTTTTATCTTTGGTGAATGCTAGTATGGTCTATTTATTTCATAGAGTGAATCATTGTTAGTTTTCTCACATGATATCCATCATGACCTAGCTGTCAATGTTGTAGTTGGACATGACGTGACAACACCTAGCATAGTGTTTCTACTCGGTTCAAAATTGGCCTTTTTAGAATCAGAAGAATCGTGGTTTCGAATCGGGACCCTCTTGGAAGAATCGGCAAATTTTTGTTTTTGCCCCATTTTTTTTTTCATGTAATGCTAGAAAACATGTCAATAATGTCTAAAATGTCTCTAAAATCTAGATTGCCATCAATTACATGCATTTGAAAGTTCGTTGTTGCTTGTAAAAGTTGAAGCTAAATTAGTGTTCATAGAAAAATAAAATTAGAATCATGATACTCCCATCAATGATCACACCTTAGTAGCATGTAGGTAGTAACTACTAAGTTGTAAGTATTGAGTAGTAAGCTAGGAACACTGGATAAACATTTGAACTTTGAATCGAAATTCAAAAGTTACATATTATATTGAAAAGCAAAATTAAATATCATTCGAGCGAACAATGAAGTTATGAACTATATAGTGAAAACCGAATAATTGGTATGAAACTATACACATGTCACATAATAATACATATGATATCAAAATGAGCTGAACAATTAATGGCAAGTGCTGAATCCAGAGTCATGGCTCATGAGTCTACTGTAGTCTGTCATAATAATGTACTAGTAGAATCTAGGTGAACCATGAAATATCGAGTCTTGACCCAGATTCTAGACTATGAACTATAGCTATGTCCTCCTCCTAGTCCTGCACATGCTCCTCTTCCTCCTCGTCATCATCCTGAGCCTCTGAGGCCTCATCAGAAGAAGACCCCTGGCTCTGATCCTCGCTCTCCTCAGTCTTCTCGGTAGAGTGATTGAAGCTGCTCTGTGACTACTGCCGACAGCTTGAGTCCGTTGTGATGCACCTCAAGTCACAGGCCTTGCACGTAGAGATTTGTAGCTATTAGAAAGTACCCATTGCCCAAATTGAAGACTCAAGACCCAAGAGGTGACCTAATAATAGAACCTAGATAGTTTAATCTTGAAATTTGATTTAAATTAATCAAATTTCGATTATCAAGCAAGGCTCAAGCCTACGCGATCGTGCAATAGACTCGTGATGCAAGAGAGAATATATATACTCCTCCACTGACCTAGGTGGTAAATCAGGAACCTTGGCGATTTGTATTCATCTTGGCCTTCCCTACAAGCTATCAGACCTGCAAATTGTTTGTTGGAGGCTTGTGCTCTGTCTCCATGATCCTTATAGCTAGTGCGCCCTCCCACAAAGTGAAAAATCTTTGTTCTCAGCCTACACTGCATCTCTGGGCCTGATTAAAGGCTTCATGGAAGTCTAATGGACTGTTAGAGACTATTGGTAAAGTCTCTTTGGGTGCTTGCATGGTGATTTGGTGATTTAACCACAGAAAAAGAAGACAAAAAAGGCTGTGTTTCGGATCAAGGCTAAAAAGGTGAATCTGTGTTTCATTTGCAACAAGCCTGGGCATATGATGAAGTTTTGTCCAGAAAGGAAGAAACCTATGGCACAGATGTTCGAAATCCCTAGTGGTAAAGGTAAAGTTTGGAAATTATCCTTGTTTGATTGTTAGATGTTTTTTTATAGTAATTCTTTTTTGCCTAATGATTTATTTTGTTTAAAAGCATAGTTAAAGATCAAGAAACTAGTATTTTATTAGACAGTGGTTCTACTCATAATTCCATTAATTCTCACCTTGTGCAAAAATTCAGACTGTCAACTGAAGCCAATAAACATGGATATCGAGTTTATCTAGCTTCAAGAGCAAAGTTGAAGAGTTGGAACGTAAAAGTGCTGAATCTCCTAGTGTAGATTCAAGGTCATAGAGAATTACTTAATTTTCATGTTTTAGACCTAGCCCATATAGGTTTAATTTTTGGATTTATTTAGTAAATCACCTTCTCTGACTATTGATTTTGAAAAGTGTGTTCTCACTTTCAAGGAGGGTGATAAGGTAGTTAGTTTATTTGGTAGTAATTTTGTACATCCGTCGGATGGAATTTTTACAGTTAAAGTTAATATAATGGAAGCATTTGATTATTCACAGTGAAGTTTTTTCAGTATTTGCTATTCCAATTTTGGATGTTTCTGATGTGTATCTAAATAGTTGTGAATTCTCTGCAATTCTTAACTCAGTAAGTTTGGATCACGGACAAGCAATGAAAAATCAGATCATAAGTGAATTTCTAGATGTTTTTCCATCAGAATTACCTCATGGTTTACCGCCGTCTAGGTCAGTAGACCACATCACAAAATTAATTCCAGGATATCAACCTATCTCTAGGCAGCTTTATAGGTTTTGTTAGAAAGAGGAGATAGAGATTTCACATCAAGTAGAAAACTATATAAGGATGGGACATATCTAACCCAGTAAATCACCATGGGGTGCCCTTGTTCTTCTGAAAGCGAAGAAGGTGGGAGGTTTCCGAATGTGCGTGGATTGTAGGGGTTGAACAAAGTGACTATCAAGAATAAATATCCATTATAAAGTCTGAAGATGTTCAAAACACTGGATTAGATACCAGATTTGGCCATTATGAGGTCTTAGTGTTGCCATTTGGGTTAATGAACGCTCTAGAAACGTTCTAGCAAATGATGAATGATTTGTTTTGTCCATATTTGGGGAAGTTTGTGGTAGAACCTGACGTCGTGAGAACTGACGCAAGTGATATTGCAATTGGGTAATAAAAAACATTATTTCTTGGAAAATTGATGCTACTTTAACGTCTTCTGATTCTATGTTGTGTTTATTTCAATTACTTCTCTCTTTGTACCATGTATTAACTGAAAGCTTGACAAATACAAGCCTTGCAAACAATTTACTCTTTCTTTCGATTGTATGTCAGTGAAGTAGTAACTTTTAAGGCTTTCACAATCATGTCTCCTTTTCATTTGCTTATGTGTTTGTTATTAGGTGGCTTTTTGTGCATTCTGGCATTTGTAGAATTCTTGTAGAACTTCAATTGATCTTTCTCAATTTAATCAAGATGATGACACAGGCAGGTGATTGAAGCATCAAAGAAAAGGCCTGAAATTTTATTACAAGTTGGACTGGAGTATAGGTATATGCCGCCAATCGCAAAGCTCGTTCAACAAGTAAGAGCAGGTGTGTTGGGAAGTGTGAAGATGGTTGCAATTCGAGAGCATCGATTCCCTTTTCTTGTGAAGGTATGCATTTTTGCAATTTGTGAAGCACGAGGATTTTTGTAGTTGCACTTTTTAGTGTTTTTCCTTCCGCTGTTTTTTGTGGAATTTTGAAGAAATAAAGTTAAAACGAAAACAGGTGGCAATCATTGGTAGGAGCAGTTCCGTTCAAATTCTTGTAGCGATCTGTTTCTGTGGGCCCTCCCCAGCGTTAAAAAAAGTAGTTGTTCGCTGTTTCTTCAGCGTGGACCTCTTGCTTCAATGAAGAATGTAAATTCTTTTTAAAAATAGACACTTCAATACACTGTCCAGGGGCGGACAGGTGGCAAGAATCTGCTGTAGGCAGTTCCGATGGGCTGGAGGTAGGCGGACAGTAGTTCCGTGGGCCCGTACCATCTTTTTTTTTGAAAAAAATGTGTCCCTGTTGCGATGAACTGCAGCAGAGGGGAAGGGGTCTGGAATTCAGCGAAGGAAGCCTGAGGCCAGCGAAAGTCCTGGAAGGGGTGAGGTGGCATCTGCCACGTGGGATAGGGACTAACCAATCCTTAGGCTGTGGTCAGGTTTAGGTGGCAAAGAAAAGCCACTTGGCAGGTAGTAAGCAAGCATGGAGAGGGAGGCATACCTCTCCTATGCATGGGTTTTCTTGAGTAGAGGTGGAGGTGGCGGTGCATCTCTCTCTTTGTATCTTCAAATCCTTTTGGCAGCCATGGACGATACCATTTGGAAAAGGAAGAGCCAACAGATCTGAGATTGTATCTGCCTACCTTGAGCTGTTTTTGATCTTACATCTTCTTTCTTAATTCACCTCTTTACTCTTGTAAGATGGATCCTAATCCTACCACACAGCCTATGTCCCCTACTAAGGAGGTTACGGTATCTACCTTTAGATCCTGATGCCTTGTTGCTTGCAATTAACAATCTACAGCAACAGATTGTTGATATGCAATCTAAACATAGTCAGGATCAGTAGGAACTGAAGGAATTGGCGCAGCTAAGGCAATTGGTACATCAACCCTTATTCACTCCTGAAGTTTTTGCTGGGAAAAAGAAGGATAGAACCCCAGATGGAATTCGCACTTCTCCATGCACGATTCATCCGACGATAACAAGATCAATCTAGCTGTCATGTACTTGCGAGGTAAAGCTTTTACGTGGTGGCAAGATGTTAGGGGTAAGCCTGAAGTTCCTAAGAATTGGGAAGATTTTTGTAAGGCCTTTAAGGCGGCCTTTCTTCCTATTCTTGATGATTTTGGATTTTGCCGTCAATATGCAACGATCTGTATGGGGAACCGGCCCTTGGATCAGTATTTACAAGAGTTTCAGGAAGTCTATTCTCGTTTTGCAACTAGAATAGATCCTTTGCTAGTAAAGTTGCATTTCATACTTGGGTTGCCAAGAGACTATCAGCTAGAGGTTAGGAGGAGCCAGCCTCTTACCCTCGAGGATGTTGTTCGCTTCGCCAGGATATACGATGATACTCGTATTGTGGCCAAGCCTGAGACTGGTGTCTTGCCCGACGTAAAGGGTAAGAAGTCTTTCTTTCCAAAGAAATCGAAAGATAAGGCGAAGGATGGGTCTTCAGGTTCAGGTAAGTCGAAGAAAAGATCTACCTTGGACCAGGAAACCTTCATGAAAGCCAGAAGCAACAATCTGTGCTTTCATTGCATGGAACCAGGTCATGTTGCGAAGGAATGTCCAAAGAAACGGAAGGCTAAAGGGGCATCTTTTAAGATGCCACGTAACTCTAGCATATCTAGTGTAGATCTTTCCTTTGCTGGTAATTCTGTGTGCAAGCATTGTTGTTTTAACACGGCTATTTTTGGTCCTCATGACCTCATTCGGATGAAAGGGGTTGTGGGCGGCCAAGCCGTAACAGTTTTATTTGACGATGGTTCCACACATAATTATATTAACGCTAATTTGTTGCAGAAGCTAAGGGTGGAAACAAAGCAAAGTGACCACCGATACACAGTGAAGCTGGCAACTGGAGCGGAAAGCCAAGTTTGGGACTGGATAGTCGTACGTCTACCAATAGAGATTCAAGCCTATAAGGATAAATTAGACTTTCACATTATGAATCTAGATAGGGTAGATGTAATACTTGGAAAGGAGTGGTTCTATGAGAGGAACGAGTCTATGAAGAAAAAGTATGTAACTCACAGTTTGTCGTTCTTACATAACGGCTCACTCATAAAATTGAATGGAAATGTTGATATTTCTACTCCGTATATGCTTTCTGCTTTAGAAACAGTTAAATGTATGGATGTTGTAGATTGTAATTCTTATTTATGCCGGTCAAAAGATTTTACTTACCATGAAGAATGTAGTTTGCAATTTTACAATCTCCAAATGGAATTAATGTCTAATAACCTAAAGCAAGAAAATTCACCAGAAGGTGAAATCTTTAGGAAACTTAGGCAAGAATTTAATGATGTTTTTCCTGAGCAGCTTCCTGAGGGTCTTCCCCCCTCTAGGGGTGTAGACCATGGTATTAAACTGATTCCTGGTAGTTCTCCTATATCACTGTATCCATATAGCATGAGTACTACTGAAGAGGATGAGGTTTATAGGCAACTGCAAAATTACCTTAAGATGGGCCATGTAAGTCCTAGTAAATCTCCTTGGGGGGTACCTGTACTCCTTGTTGATAAAAAAGACGAAGGTACTCGTCTTTGTGTGGACTTTAAGAAGTTGAATAAGTTAACGATTAAAAACCGTTATCCTTTGCCGCGAATGGATGAACTGGTTGATCGATTACATGGTGCAAAGTACTTCACCAAATTCGATTTGAGATCAGGGTATCATCAAATTTGCATAGCAGACGATGAACGATCTTCTTCGTCCATATCTGGGAAAGTTCGTGATATAGATGATATTCTCATCTATAGTAAGACCTTGGAGGAGCATGAGGAGCATCTCAGGACTGTCTTAAAGTTACTTAGACAGGAGAAGCTTTTTGCCAAGGAGTCCAAATGTGTGTTCTTCCAGAAATGGTGTGGATGGAGAGCGTGTGCACGACCAGGATGTATGCTAGCTTGAGGCAGGAGATGGCTGAGAGCCTAGGCGGTGGTATGGGACACCGTCTAGGATGGAAGTCGGATCTCGCTTGATACGGTCACAGGCCAGGGCACGGTGGGTGGACCCGGATTAGGTCCTAGGACGAGGTGGAACATGAATCGTTCGGTCTCTTGTGGTTAACCGGCACCTGGAGGTTTGCAGTAAGTAGTAGTTTGTAACAGTGAGCTACTCAAGAAGGCACTTGCGATTGTGGACTTCATCACACGCAACGACCCTCTTTATCGCAACGAGCTCGAGGATCAGAGGCTAAGGTTCAGGTACACTCTTGCTCTACCCCCGCCCACCTTTGCATGGTGTTCAACTTCCCTTTGCTTGCTTGATACAACTCACGCACACTGTTGCTCAATTTTAGGCACGCCCTAGGGCTGTTCGGCGAGGACCTTGCTCGCATGCGAGGTAACAGGCTTAGGCCTGTATCATGGTGGGAGAGCTACGACGTTGCATAGATAGAGCTGCAGAGGCTCGCATTCCGAGTCCTGTCACAGGTATGTTTTCTAATCCGCCAGTTCCATCGCATTGTCTCTATGAGAGAGAGAAAATAGCAACAAGAGCAATGGAGAGCAATGCTTAGCCATACTGTAAAAATGGAATACACAATGAGCATCTAAGTACTCTACCTGGATGTGACCAAATGCCACCAAACCCTAAGGTTAACCACTTACTAACTGTAAGGCACCCCCAAAAGTCAAGATAGGGCCCCTAAACAAAATTAGACCCCTAAGGACGAGTCAGTACATGACCAAAATTGGGTCCAACTGAACTTAAGACAAACTTAAGATGGCCTAAATAACTGTATACCCACGGTTACACAAATCTCGACCTTTTGGGTCAAAGTAACCTATGGATTAACTTTAACATAGTCATTTATTTCTAACACCCTCCTTAAATGACAATGCAAAAACTGAAATCTTCACTATGTAACAAAACCAACACGTGGTATCAAATTTAAAGCTTTGCATAAAGCTTCAAATCTGACTCTAGGCAACGCCTTAGTGAAAAGGTCCGCACTATTATCCTCCGTAGGACAATATTCAAGTAAAATGTCGCCATCATGAAGTCTCTCTCGAGCAAAGTGATAATGGATCTCGATGTGCTTCGTCCTCGCATGAAAAACAGGATTCCGTGCAATGGCAATAGCACTTTGACTATCACTCAAGATAAGGGTGGCTGAGGGCTCGCCAAACTTCATGTCAACAAGTAGTCTTCTCAGCCATAAACACTCTGTTGTGGCTGAAAATATCGCTCTATATTTTGCCTCACTAGAAGAAGTAGCAACAGTGGGCTGCTTTTTACTTGACCAGAAAAAGCAAGGTCCACTTGTAGAGCGTCTAGTGTTTTGATCTGCACCCCAATCTGAGTCACTAAAGCCAACCAAACATGCATCATCACAAGCAGGAAAAACCAGTCCATGACTTCTTGTTCTTTGAAGATATCGAAAGATCCTCTTCAACGCTTTCCAATGTGATGTCATTGGGGCATGCATGAATTAACTCATGAGTGAGACACTATAAGAAATGTCCGGTCTTGAATTACATAGGTAACTGAGACAGCCAATAGCTTCACAATATAAAGTAGTGTCAAATGATTCACCATCACCTTGACTACTTAATTTCAGACCTGTCTCCATAGGTGTAGCAACCGGCTTGTAATCTTCCATCTTGAACCGCTTCAAAATCTGCCCAATGTAGCGTTTTTGAGAGATGAAAATTCCAGCCCCTTGTACAAATTCAAGACCAAGATAAAAGTGCAATAGGCCTAAATCTGAGGTTTCAAAAACCATTACAAGATCAAGTATTACGGCATCCATCTGTTGCTCATTACTTCCCGTAATAATAATATCATCAACATAAAGCAAAATAATGATGATATAATCTGAAGTATGCTTGACATAAAGGGTAGATTCGCTAGGACTATTAGTAAACCCTCGATCACAAAAGTAGGCATCTATCTTTTGATACCACATCCTCGGAGCTTGCTTCAGTCCATAAAGTGCCTTCTTGAGAAGACAAACTTTATCTTCTTGGCCTTCAACCAAAAAACCAGCAGGTTGTTGAAGGTACACTTCCTCATTGAGATCACCATTGAGGAATGCTGTCTTTATGTCAAGTTGCCGCAAACGCCAACCAAAGTGGGCAGCCAAAGAGGTTACTACCCTCACGGTAGTCATCCGAGCAGTAGGAGAAAAAGTCTCTTCATAATCAATCCCCTTTTGCTGAGCATAGCCTTTGGCAGCGAGCCTTGCCTTGTACCTTTCAATGGTACCATCTGCCTTATACTTGATTTTGTATACCCATTTAGAACCAATTGCCTTCTTCCCATGAGGAAGATCAACAAGAACCCAAATCTGGTTCTTCATAAGTGAGTCATACTCATCTTGCATCGCATCCTCCCAACATTTCACTCCCTTGGCCTGCTCATAGAAAACAGGTTCTTCTGCAACATCTCCATGAGATGTAAGAGCAAAATTTGAAAAATCAGCATAGTCCACTGATTTTGTAGAGGCACGTGTCTTTCCATCATAAAATGAACTTACTTTGCTGTCCCGCAAAGTCGACAACAGCCACCGTGGGACTGTTTTGGGCTGTCCAACAGCCATGTCTCTTCTTACAATTTGCTGTCCAAGATCTTCCGACACCGCACTTGGCTGTCCAAGATCTTCCAAAATTGGTCCTTGCTGTCCAACATTTCCTGCAGGCTGATTTTGAGCAACAACGGGCGGTTCTTGATGAACATTAGGCTCTAAACTTGATGAGGTGTTGGGCAGGTCGAAACTGGTTGATAGCTGCCCCTTATCTCCAGCAATAGAAGGTGGTACCAAATTTGGAAAAACTTCAACATTCACACTATGTGGGCTGTCCCCCTTCAAGATATGAGTTGGGGCCACATCCAATGAATTCTTTTCATCAAAATGCACATCACGACTAACAATAATCTTGTTAGTGCTCAAATTCAACAGCCTATGGCCTTTGCTTTCACTACTATAGCCAACAAAAATGCATTTAACTCCTTCTTCCTCGAGCTTTGTACGAAGTTTATCCGGAACACAAGCATAAGCCGTACAACCAAAAATTTGAAAGTGAGAGATTGTAGGCTTCTATCCGTACCAAACTTCATAAGGAGTTAATACTTTCAATGCCTTAGTAGGACAACGATTGCTTATGTATGCTGCCGTTATAACCGCTTCAGCCCAATCTTGTGAGGCAACCCCTTTGCTTTGAGCATGCAACAGGCCATCTCCATAAGTGTGCGATTCTTTCGCTCAACAACACCATTTTGTTGAGGCGTATAGGGAGTTGTCATTTGATGTAGAATTCCCTTTCCTCGAAGAAATGCACCGAACGTATTTTTCATGTATTCCCCTCCTCGATCGGTGCAAAAAACTTCCGATTTAGCCTTCGTAGGATAGATCCATGTAAAACGGGAAAAGTCATCAATAAAAGTCCCAAAATAGATGCACTTTTCAATGGATTCGGTCCTCATTGGACCACAAACATCACTATGAACCAAATCAAATTTATCAAGAACCCTTATAGTTCCATCAATTGGAAAAGGTTTCCTTTGAAACTTTCCCAGTATGCACCCCTCGCATACATGTCCTTCCGGCTGCTCAATAGTAGGAATGTCTTCTACCATATTAAATGTCTTCAGCTTCTTCAAACTTGCAAAGTTGAGATGTTACTTCCATTTTGCACTTTCACTAATTTAGTGAATGCTTCTTTACGAGAAGTCATATGACGAGTAGCACCACTATCAATCACCCATTTAATGGGCTGAAAATCAGCAACTTGCAAAACAGAATCTGAATTCCGCATAGATGTAGTACTACTAGTAGAAGCAATATTAGACACAAAAGCATAGTCTTGGTTGAAGAGATCACCACTAGCTTCAAGCTCTTGCTCCAAATTAGCAAGTGAAGCACTAGTATCAATTCCTTTACTCTCCTCTTTCGCAAGCTTCTTCTTACAATCCTTGATGAAGTGCCCATACCTTTTGCAATAATGGCACTTCCCTTTCTTCTTTTGAGTGTTGACATTTTTACCTCCAACGGGCTTTTGCTCATCCTTGGAAGGAGGCTTCCCCTTTCCTTTTGACTTGCCTTTGCCCTTGCCTTTCGTGAAGAGCTTGATCTTGTTGAGTGTCACCCGCAAAGTTTTGCCTCTTTTGCTCCTCTTGAAGAAGCAGCCCAACAAGTTCATCAAAGGAGAGTTGCTGTCCCCTAAGAGAGATACTCAAAGATGAAACAAATGGAAGATAAGATGAAGGTAATGAGTTGAGAGTAATGGAAACAAATTGAGCATCCTCAATTATCTCATCAATATTGAGAAGCTCCTCACGAAGATCCTTGATCTTCGTCAAGTGATTGGTCACTTGATCCCCTTTTTGCATCTTCAAAAAAGAAAGCTGATTTTTAAGATACACCACTCTTACTGGATTTTTGACTCTATACATAGTATAAAGGGTATCCCACGCACTTTTAGATGTCTTACAAGAGCTAATATGAGATAAGATAGATCTTTTCACAGCAAGAGCAACCATAGAATGTGCTTGTGCATCCCTTCTATCCCACTTCTTTTGTTCTTCCGAAGATGTAGAAGATGATGTTGATGATGATGATCCACAAGGTGTAGGAGGTGCCAAAGACGAAGGCCTTTCCTCATCACCATTGACCAAATCCCACAGCCCTTTCGCTATGAGAAGATTCTTCATCATGTAACTCCACAAGGAGTAGTTTGTGCCATCCAACCGATCTTCACTAAACAAAGAACCAATCGATAGCTTCCGATTCTTTAGCCATTACCTCCAACAAAATTTCAGCTTGTAGTAGATAAGAAAGAGAGCCTTTACAGAACCAAATCTACTCAAAAATTTGCAGCAAACAAAGAGAGCACAAGATGTCTTTCAACCAAAGTGCCCAAAGATAATGGATAGATGGCTGTCTTTCAGCACAAAAAAACCAGCTTCTTGAAAATTAGGTTAGCTTCGATTGAAGCCTACACCGAAACCCAATTAGGAAGCCAAATAGTGTGATCAACACACACTCCAATAGGGCTGTTGAAAGCGCCCTACTGCTTGCTGAGAATCTGCAAATTTCTACCCACAAGTTGACCTAACCCTAAATAGGGTTTGCTGAATTTTGGGCGCCCTCCTACACAAATGCAAACCTGAAAACAAAAACAGCAAGATAAGGAGACACCACAACCAAAAATCAGTAGCAGATTTTTGGGCGCCCTCCAAACAAAACTTGCTGAAAACTGGTTGCATAAAAATCAGATTTGAGATTCTGATTTTTGGGTGCCCAAAATTGCTCCTCCAAGATCTCTGATGGCCGCCCTCCTTCAACCTGAAAAGAGACAAAAAAGCTGATCCAAACTCCACTTGAAAAGATCAGCAAGATGCTAAAATCTCACAACAAAAAGCAGAGAAGCTCCTGTTCTGGTAGGGCGCCAAAAAACAAGCTTGCTGCAGATCCGGTAACTCTGATACCATGTAGGAAAGCAAGAGTCAAGTGACCAAGATCTAGTTATCAATCAATCTCCACAGAAAACAAGAGAGAAATGGCTGGGTGCCCAACTCTAAGAGAGAGAGAGAGAAAACAGCAACAAGAGCAATGGAGAGCAATGCTTAGCCAAACTGTAATAATGGAATACACAATGAGCATCTAAGTACTCTACCTGGATGTGACCAAATGCCACCAAACCCTAAGGTTAAGCACTTACTAAATGTAGGGCACTCCCAAAAGTCAAGATAGGGCCCCTAAACAAAATTAGACCCCTAAGGACCCACGAGTCAGTACATGACCAAAATTGGGTCCAACGGAACTTAAGACAAACTTAAGATGGCCTAAATAACTATATACCCATGGTTACACAAATCTTGACCTTTTGGGTCAAAGTAACCTATGGATTAACTTTAGCATAGTCATTTATTTCTAACAGAGGGATGATTTGTTTAGTTTGGACATGTAGATATTGATACATATTACACATACAACATCATGTACATTGGGAGCAGATGATATGTATATATTTTTTACAGTTTATTGGTGTCATGGCTAATTTATCATGGTTGGTTACAAATGGTTTGCTCCGTGCAATTTGAATGGCTAGTTATAAATGGTTTGCTATGTGCAATTTGAATGGTTGGTTAGAAATGGTTTGCTTTGTGCAAGATGAGAAAGAAAGAAAGATTTTATTAATGTCTTGAATACCCTAAGGTACATAGGACTAAGAAAAGGTACATGTCAAGTGTGCACATAGGAGCTTAAAGCTCAATCATCTATAAAACTAAATAACTGCAAATACAATGCATAAAGACAGCTGGCCCAGTCAGGATCCAATAGCCTGGAATCATATATCACGATGCCCATCAGCATGAAAGAAATGGTGGATGGTATGCTGTGAAGGTGTGATTAGATGTGCCCTGGACCTCTGTCGCCGGATAGGCCGTCGGTGTCGTCTCTGCTGCCGTGGTGCTCTGGGCTGTGATCTAATAACTGACTGTCTCTCTGGCCGTCGACATGGTCTCTGATGCCGGTGTACGAAGGAGTCGGGAATCTCGGCCTCTCCATCTAAGTCGCTGCCTATGGGTACCTCGGATCTCTGTCTCCGACGGGATATGCACTCATCAATGCTCAGCTGTGTCAGGGAATGTGTACCATCTAGTCTCCTCCTCCTCAGGTCTGACATCTCTCGGATCATCAGTGCGACACATCTAGGGTCCTCATAAGATATCAAGGTAGAAAGTGTAACTGGGTGCTCTCTGAACAAGTAGTAGTACCGCCCCCGTATCTCATAGTAGGCTGGACATCTGAAGAGGAAATGTGACTCGTCCTCAGTCTCATGCATAACACACATGCTACAGAGCCGGTCCTCTCGTGGGGTGCCACTGTATCTGCCAGTCTCAATAGCCAGCTGATGTGAAGAAACCCGAAACTGACCCATCGCTATCCGCAGACTATGTGATATACTCCTCAGCAAGTAACCAGATACTATGGGGTAGCCAGCCGGATCAAGAGATAGAAAGTGTGTACGATAAAACTCACTCTTGGTCCCCAATGGACCTGCCAAGTGATATGAAGATATGATCTGTAAAGGAGGCCTCTGATGTACTGGTGGGTGCTCGCAGGTAGATCACTAATCTGGATACCCAATGTGGAGAGGAGACGGCAAGCCTGGGAGTACCATGAGAAAAGGTGTCCCTCTGAGTGTAGGCGCCGGGATGAAGATAAAGCTGCAACTACATAATGTGTACCCCTGTCCTGAAGATCCTCTAACCTCTGTATGAATGTCACAATATGGAATAAGGCCTCAATCTGAATGGGGGGGACCACGAACTCCGCCAAGATAATTTGGTGTGGTACTGAGGGCTTAGCCCGTATCATCCGGGAGAGCAAACGAATCTGGAGCCGGGAGATATATGTCCAATCAGTAGCTGTCAAACCAGTACTCCATGTCTCGGAAGCATACATAGCTGAGGGCACAACCATAGTGTCAAAGAGCCGACACTTACTAGTCGCATCTCTGATGTGTGAGCTGAAACATAGTCTCTCCAAATCTACCAGTGAGACATAGCCCTTTCGTACCCGGGAAATAGCTGCGTGTCTCATGCTGAACGTAGGCCCCGAGAATAGTACTCCTAGATATGTATAGGAATCAACAACCTCTAGGGGATGACCATCCCATAGAAGCTCCTGCCGCATCATGAAAGACCTAGAGGTGTTGAACACCATAACCTTAGTCTTGGCCACATTCACCGACAAACCCCACCGTGTGCAGAGCATCTAAGTGTCGCTGCAAACCCTCTCTCGTCCGTGAAAGCAAAACCACATCATCAGCATAAAGGAGAATAGCAATAATGAGGTCGCCCAATGTACAACCCTCCCCTCCATCACTCTGTATAACATGCTCTAGCTTGTCAATGTAAAGACCAAAAAGTGTAGGAGAGAGTGGACATCCCTGTTTGACACCAATAGTACTGACCACCTCCGGTGAAATAACTCCTGATAGTCGGACCTTGCCAATAACTCGCCTGTCTACTGCTACTACCGCCTGTATAGTATCCTCCTGAAAGCCCCGATCATGAAGTCTCTGTATCAATAGATGCCTAGGCACAGAATCAAATGCCTTGCGGAAATCCACAAAGCAGCAGTATACACGCTCCCTCTTGGCCTTAGCCTCCTCAATGATGGACCTCAAAGTAAAGATATGATCCGATGTAGTATATCCCGGTCTGAAACCCGCCTGTCCAATGGCATGGAGTGATCTAGCATCCATCTCTGTACTAATCTCTGACTGTAGGATAGAACCATATACTTTGGCGAAGAGGTGACTGATCATAATGGTGCGGTAGTTGTCAGCTTTCATGGGGTCCCCGCCTTTGTGGATAGGGTGAATGAGGTTTGTGGACCATGGAGAGGGAAAATCAGAGGTGACAGCTCGGTTGAATAGGATGGAGAGAAAGGGTGAGAGGATGTCGGGAGCATACTTTAGAAGTTCAGCCTCTAGCTCATCAATGTCTTTGGCTTTATGGGAATGGAGTCGTGTGATGGCCTTTTCTATAAGTTCGTTAGTGAATATGGCAGAAGTATCCGTGAGACAGGAGGTGGGAAGAGGAGGGGTATCTGGGATGGTGTACAATGATGTGGCATATGCGACCCAAGTGCTGAGGTCTGTGATCCGTGGTGGGGGTGACCGTGGAAGGAACCTCTTCCAGAATGAACCTGAGGAAGAACTGAAGAGGAGATCCATCAGTTTCTTACCCTGACCAATCTCGTATGCGATTTTCTTTTTTTTGGTGGTTCTGCGGTAGACACGAGATATGGTTTTGGTCATATGAGGAAGATGGGAGCAAGCATATATGAGGTTCTGATGTAGCTGGATGCATTCCTGATCATACCAGGGGTTATAGGGTCTATGACGTTGCTGGTCTTTGGGCCGTGGGGATGGAAAGGCAATGGAAGCTGCAGTATGGATGGTCTGGACAAGAAAGAGGGACTGCTCCTCTAAAGTATGCTCATGTGGGAAATAGGTAAGGAGATCGGAGAGGGCTTCTCTGTATAGTGGTGTGTGATGTGAAGTGTAGCGGTAGGTGGGTTTAGCTGTAGGGGTCGAAGAGAAAATAGGTGTGATGTGGAGATGACCGACAGAGAGTGAGAGATATGAATGATCAGAAAGAGTGGTGCGGTGTACAGAGAAGGATGAAATGAAGTGAAGGAGAAACGGTGAACCCATGAAATAGTCGACGACGCTATGTCCTCCACTATGTGGGAAGCAAGTGTAGTCAGCAGAGCCTGGCAGCTGAAGAAGGCCATTATAAATGGCCAGTCCATGAGCCTCACCCATCTGAAGCATCTGCTCCCCATATGATGTGACTGGACCCGCTGCATCCGCCGATCGCCGTATAAGACCAAGATCATCCCAATCAAGTGCATGTATCCGCTGTGGGTCATATGCTGCTCTGTGAAATTCCGTTTGCCTAGACCCAGTCCTGGCATTGAAGTCCCCCGCTAGAAGAATATATCCTCGATCCTCATATCTGATAATGTCCGATGAAATATCCATGAAAGGTGACTCCTCCTCTGAGGTGAAAGCTGATGTCTCTGGAGGGAAATAACAAATAGCCAAGAATATGTCATGATCTAACTCCATCAACTTGTGGTCCAACCTGATCCAAATATAGCGAGCCTGCTCGTCAGTGTATAGTAGCTCGACCCATGGCTGGAGAGAGTCTCGAAATAAGCAAGCAGCACCACCTGAACCGCGACTAGTCAGTCCCCTCGTCTTCCCTCTGCAAGTAGAAAGCCAGCAAAATCCCTCAATGCAAGGAAGTCCTCTCTCAGGACTCTCATGTGTCTCAGTAAGTATAAGGATATCCCCTGTAGTACAAAAATCTCTAAAGTCTCCTGCTGTAGCTGAAGAATGGATACCATTGCAGTTCCATAAACTTAACCGCAATGCTTTTGTGAGGGCCCCCGAACCGCTCCTAAGTCCGGGGGGCCCAAATCCCTATGCCTCAGATTTTTGGGGGTCAATGTATCGGGCCTTACCATCCCAATATATCACCCTTTTTCCCAGTGCTTTGGCTTCGCTGAAAACCTTCCTCCTTTCGGCAACTTGCATAGGTGTGAGATCATCGTCCATGAAGACAAGGGTACCTCTCAGCCTAGCTCGTAGCCTAAGGACAGCTTGCCGCTCCTCTATTCCCGTGAACCGTATGATGAGTGTAGTTGGATCTCTTTTAGTTCTCCACGCTTTTTCCATTCCGTTGTGATGGTGGGAAAGTGTATCCGTGAGGAAACTGGATGCTTCGGTAATTGGAGCCTTAGTATCTTCAATTCCTCGCACCCGCACATTCAGAGATTTATACTTCCGCATTTCTTCTTCGGATATGGTGGCTGAGATGACGCTATTGAAAGTGTGTGTACCTTCTTTAACGTCTTCTTTGAATAGAGAGGCCCATGTTTTGGTTTTCGCCTTATGTTGCTCAATCCGTTCCTCCAATTCTTGGATCTTTGTGGTGCTGGCTGATGAGAGAGAGAGAGAGAGAGAGAGAGAGAGAGAGAGAGAGAGAGAGAGAGAGAGCGAGAGCGGACGTAGTATGGAAATTATATATGGTTTTACACTAGCACATCTTCCTGTCTCTCATATCATTTGCTTCATGTCTAACCATTGAACATCTTTTTTTGTGTCAAATTTAGTTTGCAGTTGCAGGAAATCAACCCTACACCCTAAACCCTAACCCCAAACCTTAAAACCCTGTCACAGAATGACATCAACCCGAAACCCTAAACTCTAACGAAAAACCCTAAACCTAAACCCTAACAAAATGGCATCAACCCCACACCCTAAACCCTAACAAATGGCACAGTTAACATAACACCAATTAAGAAGAACAATATCGCCTTGTTCACACGAACAACATGATCGAGAGTGTAATTCCTCATTGTGTGATAGACATTGCACGATACAATCGACAGATTCCATATCAAAGCAGCACTTGTGTAGCATACATTTAAACTTGTGTAGAAATCATGATTCTTGGATCAAAATGGTCCAGGAATACAGTCCACATGTTCGTGAACTCGATACCTTTCTAACGAACTTGGCCTTGTTCGATTCGGGTATCCTTTGGTCAAAATGGCTCTTCGATGGGAGGGAAACGCAATTAGGTCACACCAAATGGACTAGTTTTGCAGCTTTCCGTCTGACAGCCCCGTTTCTCCAAACGAGATCCGTTTCAGGTGCCGTCTGTTTCGGCCAGTGGACAAGCTCGATAGGAACCTGTGGGAACAGACAGGACGAGGAACGAACCGACGGTTAGTCTTGAACGTCCGTCCGAAGTTCCGTCTGAAGTGTGTCGTTAAATAGGGCTTCAGGGACACTTCGTCGGTCGAGACCTGGAAAAATTTGGAATTGACCTAAATGGTCCAGGAATATTGTCCACAGGTTGGTGAACCCGATATGGACCTACCGGACTTGGCCTTGCTCGATTCGGGTATTGTTTGGTCAAAATGGCTCTTCGATGGGAGAGAAACACAATTAGGTCAGCGAAATGGACTAGTTTTGCAGCTTTCCGTTCGACAGCCCCATTTCTCCAAACGGGATCCGTTTCAGATGCCGTCTACTTGTGTATGTACCTTTTTCATGGAGAAGTAAAACTGCAATTCTAAAGAAAGCTTCAGCAGAAGCACATTTTTGTTTGATTGTTCTTATGCAATTCTGGAAGCGGAGTCACAACTGGTCCTTCTTGAGATGTTGATCTTCCCAATTGAGAAGATGTTTCAGAGCCCCCGTCATGCTTTGCAAAATTTCGACAGCGTATTGCAGCTAGGGGTTATGGTTTAGGGTTCAAGGTCGAAGTTGTAGGATAAGTTATTAGTAAGCTGTTGACGTTCATCCGGGGAGAAACCGATCTCATCATATAAGACATAGTAGTGTGTAGGTCTTGTGGTTCCCCGTAGTGAACGACACAGTTTTGCTTAGTAGTTCAAAGGATTGCTGAGAGAAACGCAAGTAGGTCTTGCGATTAGGTCACCATAACCAGATTAGTCTCAATAGTCTGAAAATGGTGTATCCTTGGCCTATGCAAGAGAACTCTTCACTAAGGACACTGTCTTTGGTAAGGTTGAAAAGAAGGTATGTATTGTAATGAGCATTCATTTCTCCCAGAAACTTGTGGTCCTGAGAGCTTGTCACTCTTCTGGTGAGCATTCACTTCTCCCAAAAATCTTCTGGTCTTGAGCTTGGTCCTGCCTGTAGTTTATGTACTTGTGCCAAAGATAGGACGCCCGATTTCGCACCTAGAAACCAAAACATTAGCAGGTTAAGTTAGACAACATTGTTTTTTTTTTCTCTATCTCCCCCTTTGTTTTTTTCCTTGTTTCTACTTGAAGGTTGCAAGCCTTCCGGCTTGGAATCTTGCAACTTGCTATGCCTTTCTGAAACAAATTGCACCCTTCACTGCAACTAGTTCACACAGGAAAGCAAGAAAGCACATCACGGATATGCCTGACACAGATGCTTGCTCTTTTTGCCAGAGAGAGAGAGATAGTGAGAGAGAGTTTTCTTGTCAAAATTAGAAATTGTTTGCTCTTTCAAGCTCGTTTGGTGGTATCTTAGTTATGGGAGGCATGGGCAGTGGGTTGGTTTTCTGCAAATTTTTTTGGTACCTTTTCCATTTTTTTTAACCGGAGGGGGCAGGTAGTCACCAAATACCCCATGATAATTACTTCCGGGGGACATTTGTCACTGAAACTTGTTATGGTTTAAGTTTGGATCAATTTCACCATGTATTTTAGAATCTTTTTCAAAGACGATACTTGAAAAGCTACAAATTTTTTGAAATTAAAATCTAAAAACCTCAGACCTATAACTGCTGTACTCGGACACTTGAGCGGCAAATTCTCCCATCACAATCAATAGCGGAATGTTCTCCTATAAACTGCCATCACATTCTCTCCTATCATAATTCCTTCACTCATGAACAACAGCGAGGAAATAGGGAATACCCTATTTGTGAGCGTAAATGGGACTTCTGCAAATAGTGGGGCTGCTTTGACTTTTGAAAAGTCTTGGACCTTTTTTCGAGCAGAATTGCGATTCTTTTAAGAAAGAATCGTGGTTCAGTCCGACCTTCGTCGACCTTCGTCTGAATGTACACGTTGCCTTGAACCTTCGTAACAAGTATAGTCATTTGGCTTTTGCTTGAAAATTGCAACATTGGCCCATCCCTTCTACACAAGATATTTTCCATGATTTTTTGTCTTATGTTTGCCGCAAATTGCTAGTTCACTATAATTTAAGCACAAGTTCAGAAACTTAAAACATTCTCACTCATAACATTGTTGAGCTCCTGGTGTAGTTGCACGACTGTTGCATGACCGCCCTTCACAATGCTGACATTGACTTTGGGAACATGGCAATGTTATAGAAAAGTATTTGCTCCTTAGTCCTGGAAGTTTTTAAGAGACTTGGAGTCCTAGTTATCCTCTGTAAGTTCATCGATGGACCCTCATATATTATTAACATTTATTATTGCAAAAGGTAATTAATTTCTCCCTGAAAATATTGCTCAAATGAGATTTGGAGTCCTAGTTATGCGCTTTGGGTTCATCAATGGACACATTATATACTTTAGCAATAAATGTCCTAAAGAAATATTTTGTCGCTGAAACATTACTCAAATTAGAAGCCGTGTCTGTCTGTCTGTCTGTCTGTCTGTCTCTCTTCCCCCTCAAATTGGCTGATAAGTAAAGCCTTATGATGCAGGTTCACAACTGGAATCGTTTTAATGTAAATAGCGGTGGAACTTTGGTTGAAAAGTGCTGCCATTTCTTTGATCTGATGAATTTAATAGTCAACGCAAAGCCAGTGCAAGTCATGGCATCTGGTGGTCAAGATGTCAACCATTTGAATGAAATTTATGATGGAAAGGTTTGTCTTTTGATCCTTTTTGGTAAATGTGTAACAGTTCAATGCACTCCCTCCTAGGTACTTATTGCTTATCACAAGGAATCAGTAACATTCCTTTCCTTTTTTTTGTGAATCTTTGTTAAGATTACTGACATGTTGTAGATAGGTTGAATATACTTGAAATTAGGATTCAGCTCTTAGATGCATCCTCCTTAGAAGTTTGAATCATAGATAGCACATTGTTGTAACTTGCACTGAGAACTTTGCTTATACTTGGATTACATATTTTCTCTTAACACACTTCTACAGACCGCAACAAAGTGTAATGCATAAATTTACGACTATTGATCCTAATATTTTTGGTCCTCATGCTATCAAGAATATGAGACTTTTCATATAAAATCTGTACTTTGTGCATCTTAAATTGTCTTTGAGTTTAGTATGTGATTTTGTAATCCCTCCTGTCTTTATGTGACAAGAGAGACTCAAAAGAAGCACAGATATACCATTAACAATTGTAATTACTACAACATGTGTCCCAATTGTTGCTATCTCCGCTCATTGCTCCCCAAATGGTCCCTAGGCTTCTTTGTGGTTCTCTGCCCGATGATTGAATTCCTCGTTTAGCATTATGCCTCCATTTTCTCTGCCTCATTTTCTTACTGCCAGTTACTGCTTCCATTGCCAGCATCTTGCTTCCTTTATGCTATCTTCCTTGGTGAGAGACAATTTGTTTCTAATGATCATAATCATCTATGGCCTAAGTATCCCAGATGTTTAGGACCCTGGTATAGGGAATGCGTTATGAGCAAGTCATCTAGAAAATGCAGATGGAGAGAAGATACTGCAACTGTAAGATGAATCTGACGTGACATAAGAACTGGTTTTTTAGTGACGAGCACACATCACATAAGAACATATGTTATGCTAATCAATTAGCACTCTCCAACTAAGAAGACCATACATTCAACAACACACAGGTGTGCAGGTCCTCCTACAAAGGAGCACTTCCAAGCATCTTGTACAAAGACTCTCATGAACATCAGACTCATGAACTGCAAAATGAGTAGTAGAGTACTTATACGAGTCCGGAGGCCCTTGAGAGAACCTTTGAAGAAGCTACTGAATTAGGGCTAAGATTAGGGCTGCCATTAGCCAACCTTCTAGTCCCAAAACACACTAATGAGCCTTGCCCGTTAATGTAATAATGTCCTTAACTCTCATATATTCAAAAATACTTTGCTTGCAATATGGACATTAAGAGAGCATACAAAGTTCAAACATAACAAAATTCATGTCCTAGCCCTCAATGTTCTCAAAGGTGTATATGGTTGGGCTTTCATTTATGCGCATTATAGTTATTTGTGGTTGTAGTAAGCTATATATGACCATGTTTTTTGCTTGGAGATACAATAATTAGTGCTCTTAAAGGCTACGATTGGGTAGTTTTTCACCACTATCCCATTTGGGTTTAGCACATTTGCTACCATAACACCTAGATGAGCTGAGGCCTCCAATACATTAGCATGACCAACCTTCAACAAGTACAAGTGATATTGGCAACACTTACTTGGGCTGTCCATTCTCTTGAAGAGAATGCAGGTTGCACAGAATACGTCACCATTACCTGCACTTGCTATAGATGTACTGATTTGGCTCTATGTGATGAGCCACGAGCATGTATAGATGAGACACAATCAAAGGACTTGGGCTGGTTCACAAAATATTCCAAAGGTAGGGTTGAGTATATTCATACCAAAAGTAAGCTCCAACCTAACAGGAAGCAAATGAACACAAGTTATGCCTTGATAGGAAAGAGGATCTATTTGTCCATGGAAAAATTATTTTCTCTTTCATGATATTGTGAAGACTTGAACTTGATCGAATCTATTAATGTAACTAGATCTATTAACTAATTAGACCTCTAACAAATTAGAGAGACAATTTTAATACAATAAACGTAATCAAACACCTAGCGGATCGCTAGGTGGATATTGTAGATATGTGGTTACACAATCTCTAGCAGAAGTTGTTGGGGAATCAAACCTAATGCAATTCCAGATAGAAAAGCTTCACCTGTCTCCTTTCTCCTATATGATTGACAAGGACAACATATAGGATGAGACAACATTTTTTTGCAAGTCAGTAGGCTTTACCGATGACAAGTATAGTACTCGGGCGCACATTAGGCAATTTTAGGGCCAAAAAACACTTTTTTGGTGATGTTTTTGCAACCACATATTCAAATGAAGTGGGATTTGTTTCTCTAAGGTTGCTTTAGTGTTGCCAACATACTCAAAAAGTTTTAGAACAATTAGACAACAATTTGTCCCTCAAAAGCTCAGATTTCTAGATTTGCTAGTTTGAGGGCATAAAAACATTATCTTTGCGACCACCGCTCCAAATCAGATGGGGTCAGGTCTCTGAGGTGGCCACAATGCTTTATATCTGCTCCTAGTATTTCAGAAAGGTCTAAGAAGGATTTTTCCTCAAAAAGTGAGTTTCTAGGGCTGTTGCAGCAGCCAAATCGCCCAAAAAATGCTTTTTTCTCTTTCTATTGCTACACAAGTGAAACAGAGAATCAGTGCTGGATCTAGACTACTGCTACAATGATTCACCTGTACAAAGGGATTGGCAACTTTCTTGCCCAGAAATTTGTCAAGAAAAAGCTAAAAATGGTGTGTTTTTACACATAAGCTATTCTCTCTCTAGAATGAGGCTCTAATACCAAATGTGAGGATGCTAGCTCTCCAAGCCCCTCTTGAAACTTGCTAGTTGGCAAAAGAATGATCTCCTCCCATCCATAGGCCAATCTTTAATCATAGCTACTTGTATTCCGATCCTGTGACACATGGCCCCCATGCGTGGGTGATCAGTCCACCTGGTATACCATGTCAATCTTGACGCATGAATATGTAGCTGCTTAATGTTTAGCTGTCAATCTTGACCCATGAATATGTAGCTGACTTAATGTTTAGCTGCCCCCATGCCCCAGCACCCAAGGACTTGGGTGCCTAGTATTGGGGTGTGGGTTGTGGCCTACCATTGCAGGTTACCAGACCCACTTGGTCACTGGCCCTTTTGGGGTACGTTAAGGCCATGATTGGGGCTTAACAGTTTTCATGAGCTTGTTCTCCATAGCTTTCAATTTCTGAAAATTTCTTCTAGCTTTTGTGTTGAGTAGGGCTAGTGCCAGTCTTTTTGTCAAAACTTAACTAGAATGTGGAATATTTGCATTTCTGTAACTTTGAAACAAAACACACTATGATGCTAGCGCTGCAAAGTAATTCAAAAGTACATAATTTTTTGTAGGTCATGCTAGCCCCTACTAAAACAATACTACTTATCAAGCTTCCATAACTATTTGGATGTCCTTTTGACCAATATTACATTGTTTTGGAGGATAGAACTTTATATACAGCCTCCATTTTCTTGCAAGCTGCGACTGCTTCATATCAGCCATGGAAAAAATACATACCACAGGCTTAACAAAACTACTGTTAGTTAGCCTTGTGTTTTGCTACTTGCTCGAACTCCTTGCCCACTTATTCACATATAGACATGAAAAACAAACTATTGAGCAAATCAATCTAGGATTCACTATTGTATCTAATCCGGATGATGCCATCGAACTTGTGATGTATATAGCTTCACCAAATGGGAAAAGATCACATGGGAAGCGGGGCAGGGATGGAGATAACCGATGTGGCTTCGATCTATTTGAAATATGCAGAGCTATTAAATTTTACTTGAGTACAAGGAACCTAAGAGGTCCATTTAATCTTTGATTGTCATCAAGTTATGTTTGACTTTTTTCCAATATTACAATATATGTGTTAAGTGTTTGCTTATCTGTGTGAACAGGTCCCAGACATCCTTGATAATGCTTATGTGGTAGTGGAGTACGAGAATGGGACACGTGCTATGCTTGATCTTTGCATGTTTGCAGAAGGAAGTCAAAATGAGCAGGAAATATGCGTAGTAGGAGACAAGGGAAAGGTACTTATAGGTGGCCTTGTTAGAGCTTTCAAGCAATATCATGCATCATAACTTCGTCGATTATCCTTTTCTCAATCTGGATTAACAATAAACGTTGACGTTTCTATTGCAATCCCCTTTGTGGAACTTATATAGCCCATTCTCACCAGGATGAATTCAATTTTGGCCCCCATCTATGGGTCAAATGACTCTACTCGTGTGAGGGGGGTGCGAACAACCTGAGGCAGAGAATGTCAGCATTGATAGACAAAATGCATTTTGATTGGGCCAAATGTAACTTTAGGGCTTTATGGAGTCTTTTTGACGGACACGTGTTTCACTATAATCCATAATACATGTTCTGCTAAATTGAATGTTAATATATATCATGGTTGTTTGTGCTTCTTGTAAAATGTATGTAGCTGCAATTTTTAGAATGAAAAACGTGAAAAGCTAGGGTTTATGTGAAATTAGGGTTTCAGGGAGGAAAAATAGCGTGCGAGAGAGAGAGAGAGAGAGAGAGAGAGAGAGAGAGAGAGAGAGAGAGAGAGAGAGAGAAAGAAGAAAGAAAGAAAGCTTTATTAATGTCTTTTCCATGCCAAAAGGCATATAAGACTAGTAAATGTACATGTCAAGTATGTGGTAACCGTAGGAGCGTATGAAACGTCTCCAAGACTATAACAGAAATACAGATCTAATTGCTATGATCTGAAACTGAAAAGGATGCGATGATATATGAAACATGTGGGAGCATATGTACTGCTAACTGTCATGAATACGGTATGACACTATCATTCAACCCTGTCTCGTTGATGCTATAAAAGGATGTAATACGGGATGCAGCATGAAGGACTGCTGGTGGTCGATGATGTCGTCTAGGAAGATGAGGTCTCCTCATGATAAGTCGGGTAGCTCGTGCAACAACATGAGTATGAGTGGAACACTGTCTCTGATCTCGGTGGGCATGTAAGTCTCCATCATCCTCATCCTCATTAGATACTAAGTCTCGTCCTCTTCTCCTGGAGAAGAAAGAAGTGTGTCGATGGTCATGCATGACTCGTATGGTAAGTTTTTGGTTGGTTTAAGCTTTTGGTTGATGTTCTTTGAAGGCTTAGTTGTCTTTGTTGATTCGAGTTGAACAACTTTGCTTTTTGGTTCGTCTCAATCCGAGGTCGTTTGGATAGAAAATGAGCCACCTTTGCTAGCTATGGTGGAAGTTTGTCGGTTTTCTAACTTTTTAGCGGTTTTAAATATTTTCAGAAATCGATTTTGTTTTCGGGCCTTGGTTTTGGGAGTTGGAAGTTGAATTTTTCTTTTTTGCAAACCTGTTTTTTATGTTGCCAAAGAAAAAATTTGCTAAAAAAAAAATGACGGGCACTTGCGCGTAGTCCGTATGGCAGCCTGGTTTTGACGCAGGCGTGGACAGCAGAGCAGGTGCGGACTGCAGCCGCAGGAGGGATAGGAGGGCTTTGAAACATCTTTTTTTTTTTTGAGAGATGTGATAGCTGCCAGCTATGTCAACCTACGTGTCAACTTTTGTAAACTTGGTTAATTAATATACAAAGCTTTCAACTTTGTACTTCAAAAGTACGTCTGAAACTTTTGAGATAAGTTTACAAAAGTACATCTTAAAACTTTTGAGATAAGCTTACAAAGTTTCCTTAGCTTTGAAAGTGAACATAGACTCAAAGTCTTGCAAATTTGTAAAACTTTGTAATATTTATTGTACTTTTAAAAGTACATTAAATAAAAGTTTATTTGTAATTTAAGTTTACAAGTTAAATTTTAAGTTGCAGAGTTTATTTTGCAAGATTGAATACATAAAAAGCTATTCAACCATAGCTTTTCTTCTATTTTTTAGGAGAGGGAGAATAAAAAGAAGAGAAGTACACAAGCCTGTACTTGCAGGCTGTACCTGCTGCAAGTATAGACCCGTGTGGTCTTCTTCTCTCTTTTGGCTTCTTTGATGACCTTAACATTCTCCTTGTTGATGCTCCACCTACATACATAAAAAAAATTGCAATTCCACCATCTTTTCACTTTTTGGGAGGAAAAGTGAAATTTTTTCCTCCACCTCCTCTTGAACATACAATTGTACCTGCACCTCCTCCTAAGCCTAAGGACAAGCCTTAGAGGAGTTCTAGGTGTTTCTTTGGGCCATAAGGCCAAGAGGTTAAGGTGGTGACCCAAAAGGTGAGTGGGGACGTGACCCAAGTGACCCTTGGGTGAGGTGGCGTAAGGAGGGTGTTGGCCATGTGTTTTGAGGGTAGTGGATCCCATAAGGGGATGTCACTTGTTTTTGAGCCCATGTGCTTGCTAGGTGGCGTCCATAAGGCCCGCCACCTAGCAAGGCCAAAAAGGAAGGAAAAGGAGGGAGATGGGGGGTAAAGGCTCCACTTCTCCATTTATGTTGAACCGCTAGATTTTCATATAATGAATTTGGATAGCGTAGACATAATCTTAGGAAAAGAATGGTTTTACTCTAAACATGGGTCTTTAAGAAAATATTATGTTACTCATAGTATTTCCTTTTTGCACAAGGGCTCGTTGGTTGAGCTAAAAGGCGATGCAAATAAGTCTTTTGATCCTATGGTTTTTGCTTTAGAAGTTGTTGAATATTTGAAAGATTCTGGTAATAAAGTTTATCTTTGTTTTTTGAAAGATGAAATTTATGGGGATCACCATGCAGTCCAGAGTCTAAATATTGATTTATTGCATGTGCCTTTAAATAATCCCTTAAGTGTTAATTCACTTGAAGGAAGAATATTTAACAAACCAAGGTTACACGCCGATGCGAACAGGTTGATTCAAACCGGCCGGTTTGAATCGATTCTTTGAGGTTCGAACTGCCAGGCCAGGTTCGAATCGGAAAACGGTTCGAACCTGGCCTGGCATTCTTCAAAAAACAATGATGTTCTCTGATGTAAAAGTCATATATTCATTGTACATACTACAGATACTTAATAGCTAAACAATTTCAATTTTCCTCTAAATTTACAGATATCAGGATAATCAGATCTCTTGTGACCTGTCGTATCAAAACAGTCTATAGAATGACCCAAGTTAATAGCTTAGAGAACTACTGTAAGTTGTAACTTGTAACCATATCCTGGGTACAAGGATCTGCTAAGTGCTTGCTAAGGAGACTCAGGACTGTGGAGTTGGAACTTGTTACTTGACACTTGGAACTTAGGGTTTAGAAATTGGAGCTTGGAGTATTACTGAAATTTGAGCTCAGAGGCTAGAGCTGAATCCTGATAATAGTTATTAGTGACTAGTGACCACTGACTAGTCTGATACAGTGATATGGATAATGGTAGCTACTAGCTAGGTAGAGTCTAGAGTCTGCACCGTACTACGTAGATACTAGGACCATAGATTGTAATTTTGTTTCAAACTTGAAAGTTGAAGTTCAAACTTATTTGCAAATTGCAATGTCGAGATCGGAGAAAAGAATAAACAAGAAGGTTATGACAATGTTTGAGAAAGCCAAAAAAATTTAGGTTAGAAACTGCTGTGAATCTCGTGATGTCGACTTCGACGACTTCGGTTCTCCGAGTAGCTTTGATACCACTGCTGTGGATCCTGGAATTGAAAGAAGTCGGAGACTTCGAGCACTTCGAAGTCGGAGCTAGTCGTGATTCACTGATATGAACTTAGATGAAGCCGATCTGTCCGGGGAAGCTACTGCTTCATTCCACGATCAGACATCCTCCGAACTACAAATAGCTACTGCTAATTTGATACTAATTTATGAATATTAGATAATGTCAAATGACAACGGAAGTATATCTACTTATGAATTGAGCAAGCATCACAACATTCAGAGATTGCATACATTGAGCAGAAGAACTGTTACTTGTCTATATTACCAAAATCAAGTATACAACAATGATCTTTTTGAGCGCTGTTTGTTTCCCAGATCAGCGCGTTGGCGCAAGAGAGGTATTCTCTCACGTATAGAAACTAGCTACTGCTAATTCTATGTAAGTATGAGTGTGGTGATGTGTGTCTGCTACTGCATGACTAACACTCATCCACTACTTCCACACACACTCTGTGTATGCTTTTCTATTCTCCTTTTTCTATCTGTATCCAACGTCCAATACATATAGTATGCTTGGTCTAATTATAAGAACTAATTAGCTAAGCATTACAAGATACTTTAAGCTAAAACATCAGCTAACTACGTCTTGCTACTTTGCTTAACTACAAGGACTTAACGGTTGAGTCATGACATTCAAACTGTCGCGCTCGTTGAGCTTTGATGACGTACTCGACGTTTGACGTGGCTGGCTCGACTTGCTCGACTTTTGGCTTTGGCACTTAGCTGGGGTTGAGTGCTTGGTGACTTCGGTGACTTCGGACACTTCGGCCTTTGGGGACTCGTTTGCCTTCGTCGCCTTTGTTGTCTTCGGGGACTTCGGCCACTTCGGCTGAGTCTTGACTTCGACGTCGTCGATGATTTCGATTGGTGCCTTGGCAACTTGTTGGCGTCGGGGACTTCGGCTGAGTCGATGACTTCGGTTGAGTCGGTTGCTGCCTGTGTAGAAATCTCGTGTATTTTTGCAGGTAAAGGCTCACAAGCTAAAAGCGCTTTGTGGGTAGAAACATTAAGTTTCTTCAGCTCCCTCTCAAAGCGTGGTAGCCTTGTGATTCCCAGGCTAGCTCTCTGCCTTTCAAACGTTGCCTTATCCAGAGGCTGTGTAAAGTTGTCGGCCACCATCTGCTTGGTTGGAATGAAAACTGTCTGCAATTCGTTTCTCTCAACTAGATCCCTGATCAAATGATACTCAATAGCAATGTGTTTCATTCTTGAGTGAAACACGAGATCCTTTGTCAGATGTAGTGCAGATGTGTTGTCCATGTGTAAGATTAGTGGTCCGTTGGTGCTCTCTCCCAAACCATCTAGAAATTGTCTGAGCCAAGTCAGCTCATTAGCCATTTTGGCTGCAACAACATATTCTGCCTCACATGATGATTGGGCAGTTATGGTTTGCTTTCTACTGATCCATATAACAGCTGCATTGGCTGCTATTGTGCATCCTCCTGAGATACTTTTGGAATCATCTTTGATTGATGCCCAGCTTGCATCATTGTAGGATTCAATCTTGAATCCTGCATCTCGACTATAGCATAGTCCGTATTTGTATTTGTAGATCCATTTACACTTGACAATCTTTCTCTCAGCTGATACTGGTTCAAGAGTCCAGACCTTGTTTGCTTGCATGGAGCTCATTTCTTCCTCCATTGCCTTTATCCATTTGTCCTTGTCGGGACTGTCGATGGCTTCATAAGTTTGTGGTTCACCACCGAATCCACAAAACTCTTCTGCTGTCGAAGCTGAGCTGTCAGGCACAAATCTGACTGGTGCTCTTCTTTCTCTTGTCGATCTCCTTGGAGATTGAGCTGGCACTTCGATGGCTTTGCCTTTGTCGAGTGTCTTGCCTTTGTTGACTGCAGAGCTGCTATGTGTAGCAGGTGTCCTGGGTACAGGCTGCATGTCGGGCTGTTCGTCGTCTGAACTGTCACTCAGTCCATCTGGAATTCGAACATCTTCATCTGGATGCATATCCTTGGTCTTCCTCATACCCGCCGTGGTCATAACTCTTGTATGGTGGTGGTAGATCAGTTCTCAAGACACACTTAATACCGGTCCGCAGTACTATTATAGCTGAGTAGTGCGCATGTCTTTTTCTATCAGAGATTTTTCACCTGCATGGTATGCCACGTACTATCCTATCTGATCGGGATAGTAAGTTTACTTCTACATTCTGGACAGAGCTTATGCGTATTTTGGATGTACAGCTTCTGATGGGCACTGCTTATTATTCTACTGCTGATGGGCAGACTGAGGTCCTTAATCGGATCCTTGAGGATTACCTTCGACATTTTGTTTCTCCTTCCGGGAAGGATTGGGATCAACATTTATGTTTGGCAGAGTATAGCTATAATAGCTCTGTTAGTACCAGCACTGGAGTTTCACCTTTCTTATTGGCTCATGGGTATGCTCCACTTTTGCCAAGGGTGTCTCTTCCTCCTGATGATACACCAGTTACCATTGTCTCTTTTTTATCCGGTGCTCGCGAGCTTATTTGTAGGGCTACTACTCACTTACAGCATGTTCAGCAGCGCTATCAGACTTCTGTTGATCGTCATTGCCGTCATGTTTAGTTTCAGGTTGGTGATATGGTTTACCTCCGGTTACGCTTTGCATGTCATCACTTTGTTCAGGGTCACGCTTCTACTGAGAAGCTTGCACCACTCTATTATGGGCCTTACTGTATCTTGGATCGCCTCAGCCCTGTTACATACCGGTTACAGTTGCCTGATTCTACACAAGCCTGTGATTTATTTCATGTTAGCCTTTTACGAGTTGCCATAGAGGATGATGCTCCTCGCGGTCTCACATTTCCTACAGAGCCAGAGCTGTTCCCTTTTTTGCCAATTGCCATCCATCAGGTTCGCCTTCAGTATAGTCGATGTCGCAGGCAGGTTCAGTTTTTAGTATAGTGGGATGATCGTCCTCTTGAGGAGGCCACTTGGGAGCCTATTGATGTCTTTTATCATACACCATTATTGGCAGATCAGGCTCGAGCCCTCATGGCTTTAGTTCTTTCCTCTACTACAGATGTCATTGCAGATGCTCCCTCTACTTTATGATTCGGCTAGCTATGACTGTTTTTTTTTTGTAGTATTTGCTTAGTACTTGCTTTACACAATTATGATACTTTTGGGATATCTGTTGTGACGACTTATGTCCTCTCCATCAATATTTCCATTAGTTCGTGATTTTTTAGTGTTCAGCATGCTTACATTATTGTTTTAGATAGTCATTATGCTTGCTAGCCGGTGGAGGGCTTTGTTTTTCTGCAGGGGAGAGTTATGAACTTGGTTCATTACATTCACCGCGTCCATTCTTTTATTCGTTATTATGCATAAGCAGGCCTAAGGGCCCTTTTTATTCATATACCGGCCTTGGGCCCTATTTGGTCATATTTTTAGGACTTGGTCACGTTGATTTGGAGTGGGGGTCCTATTGGGAGGGTGCACTATTTTCTCTCCAAATCGTTTTCCCTCCCTTTTTTGAATCCTCTATTTGATTCAGGGAGAGGGTATATGTAGGGCATCATTGTATTCCTTTATTCAGTTTATGATGATTGCTTTTCTTTAGCCTCCTTAAGCATTGTCTCTTCCTGCTTTCTAGCTTAAGTCCTGCTTTCTAGCATAGCTAGTGAATCTTAGCTTGTAACTCCTATGCAACTCAAGACCGGACATTTCTTTTTGTGTTTCCCTCATGAGTCAATTTATGCATGCTCCTTTGACGTCACATTGGAAAGCTTTCAAGAGGATCTTTCGATATCTTCAAGGAACTAGGGCACTTGAACTGTTTTATCCTTCTTGTGATGATGCATGCCTGGTTGGTTTTAGTGACTCGGATTGGGGTGGAGATCAAGACACACGACCCTCTATTAGTGGGTATTGTTTTTTTTGTGGGAATTCTGCAATTTCTTGGTTAAGTAGAAAGCGGCCCACAGTTGCTATGTCTTCATGTGAAACAGAATATAGAGATACATTTTCAGCCACTACAGAGTGTTTATGGCTGAGACAATCACTTGTCGATATGAAGTAAGACTACTTGCTGATTTTTTTACTTAGTGAATACATGTCATTTTCATTTAAGGAGGGTGTTAATTTATGTAAATGGAAATGTTGTATTACCATAGGTTACTTTGACCCAAAAGGTCAAGAGTTGGGTAACCATGGTTTATTCAACTCCATTAGGCCTATTAAACTGAGTTAGCTAAGTTAGTATGTTTTTACATAGTAGGGACTCGTGGGTCCACTAGGCCTAATTATGACATTATGTACCCCAACTTGACATTTGGGAGTACCTTATCTTTTTAAAAGTAACTTGTAGGAGAAGTTAGATAGTCCTTTTTTGAAGACAATGGCTATCAAGAGCATCTTCATCCTTGCTGGAAAGATCTCGGAGTTAGTTTGTCTAGGGACGTCTACATGTGAGCCTTGCAAGTCAGACTAGTGACATTGTGGTTTTGGCTGTATAGAGCATTTATAAAGTTAGTGACATATGAAGCTGTCTGTGTAGAAAAGATCCTCATTGGTTACCAGAAGAATATTTCAACAGGCTGCTTGATGTGTTAGCTGTTCTTATTAGTGCAATCATATAAAGGGTCATATTGTAGAAATGCGGATCAATATATGCTGGAAATCACTGCTTTAGGCCTAAAGCATTGAGACGTGAGGTTTGTTCACTAAAAGAATATGTTTTCTGCCTTTCTTCAGGGAGAGGCATTAATTCCTGAGAACATTGTCCGTATTGGATCTCGTTCTGGAGGAAGGTCAGGTGTCCAGACATTCAAGGCTCTCGATGATCGTATAAGGTGATTTTAAAGACCTTGAAGGGATTTTTCTTAATCATGCTCACCAATGGATGTCTTTTTCATATACAGAAAGCTCAATTTTTTTTCATATATGCTCAGAGCTAAGTTACTTTGTATATTGTTCCATGACCAGTTTGCGTTGAAGCAGTTAGTATGAATTTCAAAGTATGTTCAGTATGGAAATAGCCATTTTTCTGTGATTTTTCCTAGTATGCATGTAAGATTCACACTCCATTTGGTGACAACGGCTGCATCACCTTATGGCTTGACTTCTGTGTCATCAACAACGTCCCACAGTTTCAATTTTTAGCCCTAGAATCAGGGAAAACAATTTGACTTTTTTTATGGATTTCTCATAAAAAGCCTAACATGCTGAAGGCCCACGAACCACATTTGTATGTGAAAATGGAAGGAAATAGAAATTTAGCATTTAAGCTGGAGCACATATGATGTTTGGTGCAGGTTTTTGTGAGTGCAATTAGATTACTAGCATGAGAGACCAAGCCTGTAGAGCTCTGTGCACTCATTAGAAATCACCATCAGAGCTCTGTGCACTCTGTTCCCGTCCATAATCTGTCCTAAGCCTGTCAATGTATAGTCCTGTCTGTTTCTCTATCAGAGCTTCATATTCTAAAAACTTTCTAGGGCTTCTGATTTTTTTCTCATCAGATAATCACCAATTCTTCTTGAATGATTATCTACGAAGATAATGAAGTATATGGCTCCTGAGGATGTTTCAAACTCTTTGGTCCACAAACATCTGAATTTATGAAATCCAAGAGCTGAGAAGATCTGTGACCTTGTTCATGAAATGTTTCCTAGTGTGTTTTCCCCGCATACAGACTTTGCAGAGATCTGGGTCAATGAAGTACATTTGCTAAACCCTTTGCCATGTCTTCGTTCTGAATCACTGTAGATTTTTTATTCCAATGTGCCAAGCTTTGATGCTATAACTTTGTTTGATCTTGGTCATGTGCAGTGATTAAGGCCATCACACATTCAGATCCTATTATTCCCATATTTCTGTTAAGACCCCCATGCATCTAAGCTTCCAAATAGATGAGGGAGCCTTTCTTCTTGATTGTTTGTTTATGTTTGTCAAAATATATTGTCATTCCTGTATCTGCCAGTTTACTATCTGAGACAAAATACTTGGTTAACCTTGGCACAGAAAGTGCTTATCTTATTGTGCCCCTTTTCCATAGTTAAATTGACAGATCAAGCTCCCAGTGCCTCCAATGTGCCATATGTCCCATCCTTATGCTCAAAATAGCAACATTCATAATTGATATAGATAATAGTGTCCATGTTGGATACTTCACTATTTCTTGGGTCCCATAAGGACATGCCCTTAATGGTAATGGCCCAGTACCTAAGGGTATACTAGTTAGGGGCTAGTCCCAGTATCTAACTGCACCTCAATCTGTTGGCAGTAAAAGTTCCCTTGTAATCGATTTTTGGTTTGCTGAAGGTGCTTGATCTTCTCAGTTATCTTTTCTTGCATTTGTATTTTCCAACAATAATGAATCAGTTATTCCATCTAAGCCCATTGTTCTTCTGGTTTCTTTGTGCAAAAGACATGTTGGCATAGTCTCATGTTAGACTGGCAGATTTAGTCTCTAAAGCAACGGAGGAGTCTTGGAGAACTCTCAGCAATGTTGTGACTATGCCCTCTTCAAGAATCTCTATTCTCACTATTGCCAATTTATCTGCTAGTCCTTGCATTGTTTCAGGATGTTTTACCATGCTCTGTCATTCTGTTATCTTTGCGCTGAGCAATTGCTTCTTAAGATGGAATTTGTCTGTAAGTATTTTGGTCTCATAAACTGCTTGAAGCTTCTTCATTACTTCTGCCCGTCTTTTGAAATTTGCTCCCTCGACTTGTCTAGACAATGCATTTTCTACATTGTTTTTTTCAGAACTTGTTTCCAAAATCATTTTCAGAACAGGTTTCAGAATGGTTTTTCAAAATCCTAATAGGCTGTATACTGGGCACCCTAGGAATGGGTTTCAGGAACCCTACGGAATGGTTAGGAACCGCTTCTTAGTTGCCCTGGAATGGTACTCAACCATTCCTAGGAACGGTTCCGTTCCATTCTTAGGAACTATGCCACTTACACAATGGAGATCTAAAAATCTTCACTTAACAAAGCTTCAAGAAACACTAGCGACCTGGAGTGTCATTTTCTTCCTCTCAGCCCATTGAACAGTCGTTAAGTCTTCATCCATAAAAGTCGTAGATCTTTTTAGGCAACCTCTTTTACGTAGAACTTTTTGACGAAGCAAAGCATCCTTGAAACGCAGAAACATTGTGGTGGGTTGGAGCGTACCCATCCAAGCTGCAGATACGACATCCTCTTTGAGACCCAAGGTGGATTGAATGAAAGCATTTGCCTCAGCCACGAGGTCCTTACCCGCAAAAGAGACTCCTCTAATTCTGACATTGAGGGCCTTGAAATCCCTCTTTTGATGTTCTTGAATAGATTCAAAAACAACTTGCTTGGATCCTTTGAGCACATCGGCCCAAGAGCTTTTCGATTGCTGAAACTGCTGCTCCAAGGAGAGAACCCGCTCCTGAAGCTGCTTCGCCAGGTCTTTTGAATCTGCATTGCCGACTTCTTCTTTCTCTTCATCTGATTCCAATTCGCTCTTGAGGTAAGTAATATCAGCTTTAAGAAAGCCGACTTTACCCTAGAGGGCCATAACCGTATTCTCCAAAGTGGAGATTTGGAATGCTTGTTGCTTGATTAAGGCAAGCATAGATTCATTGGTCTGTTGGAGAGACTCAATGAAGTGAGGGAGTCTAGATGAAAGTGCATCAGAAAGAGACGTAGACGAAGGGGATGAAGATGGTCTTGAGGATTTGGAGGAGGAGAAAGGGGTGAAGGAGGGAGAGGAAGATGAAAGAGTAGAAGAGGTAGGGGACGTGGAAGAGGGGTTAGAGGCTGCAGGAGTGGAGGGTAGCGACAAAGGGGAGAAGGTTTAGGCAAGGTAAAAGGGTTTGGGGCCACATTCGGGGTGGCTCAGAAGACAAAGGAAGGAGGGGTTTTTTTCCCCTTTCTACTCACCGATTGCCACTCAGCCATGCTTCAGCAGATGCTGTGAGCAGCGATAGCCAGAGAGCTGTGGGCAGCGATGGACAAAGAGCTATGGGCACCCAAGAATGGAAGAGGATGCAATGTGGGCGGTAATGGATTTGTGGGTAGATATGAGGGCAGCAAGGAAGATGAACGTGGGGACAGCGATGGAGGTGAGGATGATGGTGGGGGAGGTGAGGGGGCAGCAATGGAGGTGAGGAAGATGAGGGCAGCAAAGAAGATGAGTGTGGGGACAGCAATGGAGGTAAGGAAGATGGTGGGGGAGGTGAGGGGACAGCGATGGAGGTGAAGAAGATGATGGAGTTAATGATGGGGTGAGGAAGATGAGGGCTGCAAAGAAGATGAGTGTGGGGACAGCGATGAAGGTGGGGGAGGTGAGGGGACAGCGATGGAGGTGAGGAAGATGATGGAGTTAGTGATGAGGGGCAGCGAAGAGAGGAGAAAGGACATTGTGGAGGGGAGAGGGGAGAGCGATGGTGATGGAAGGGGTGCGATCCATCAGCACCAGCCACAGCCGCGCCAGCCAGCGCCCATAGCCGCGAGAGAGAGAGAGAGAGAGAGAGAGAGAGAGAGATGAATGCACTTGTTATGAATAGAAAATGGACATAATGTACAGTTATGATAATCTGAAATGCTCGCTTGTTCACCGTATTATAGATACATGTAACCTTATATCATTTGAGGAAGGGTGACGACAACATATAGCAAGTAAAGTTTGCTGTTTTGCTCTGTATGGTAGGGCACCACAATCGGTTCTTTTAGCAATAAAAAGTTGCTCAAAGTAAATGCCAAGTTGATGTCTTAACTTTCAATATCACTAGGCTTTTACCAGAAACTCTACGCACTCTAACCAGTTATTGATATGTAACTTTGTGCTGTTGTATTATTCAGATACGATGGGTTGCATCATGGTTCTAGCTACTTGGAGCATTTAGAGATGCTCACAGCAGTCAAATCGCATGGAGATCAACCTCCTGCCATCGGCCTAATTGAGGGCCTTTATTCTGTTGTTGTTGGAGTTGCTGCTCAGACATCCATTGCACTTGGACGAGTAATTGCTATCAATGAGATTTTGGGTTAGGATAAAATCTAACATTTGGCAACTGATTACCATTTCAATTTTTATTCAATAATGTCCCACTTATGGTTATACGAATGGAACTGAGCTGCGACTGCAGCTTTCTCTTATGATATTGATTCATGATTTCTTATGTTTCCAAACATTATCTAAAATGGTTATTGTTGTACAAAGTGAAGGCATTTTAGGTAGATAGCATAATAGGAGAAATGGTGTAACATCTCATGATCAGTAGTAATTACTGCTGCATGTTGTTAGGTATACTTGGTTTAAAGTCCTTTGGTAGTTGTCTTCAAGATGACCTTATTCTAGAACTGACAAAGCTTTCTCTCCACTCTGTCTGACAGCCCGGCAGCTTGGCTTTACAGTACCTTTATATTCTGTAAAATTTTCATTCTCACACGCTTTTTGCAGCCACGATTTAATACGTTATCAGAAGACTTTTCTTGCTTACCTTTTCATTCATTGAGAGAAGTTGCTCATGATTGCTTCTGTTGCAAATAAACTGAAAAATATTGAGCATGTTCCCTCGTTATGACATGGAATGCAAGTGCTTGGAAAAGGCCGTTATTGCAAGTTCAAGAGTATGTTTTCTATCTTTGGTTAAGCTCTTTGGTATAGTACTTAAGATTGGCATACTACTTTGACCAATCCATGCTCAAGTCCAAGCTTGCTATTTCATCTTGTCAACCTCCAAAGTATGATAGATTTCGCTTGTGCATAAGCAAGTCGGAATGTGCATACTTTTAGAATCATATATTTTACTCCTCTTTCTTCTCAGATTTTAACCTCAATTGTCAGAGTAGGAAACACAACATGTTAGCGATATCCAGACATAAGGCGATAGGAACTTAAATTAGAAGAAAGAGTTACAGAAGAATGTGCATGAGATATGTCATCACCTCCAATTTCTCCAGTAACAGTTCAAAGAACAATTTTTTTGCTTGGTTATGGAATATGCCTTGGAAAGATTTGGTTTAGGCTTACAAATTTGTAAATAAGGAAAATCTTCTCAAATAGAACTCAAACTTCCAATCATGTATGATGAAAGCTTATCAGTGCTAAGCCGTCAGCGGTGGATCCTTACCCGCGGAGTGCTATTGACTAGCTATTATTAAAGCCGCTTCTCTATTCTAGGTTGAAAAAAAAAATCCCTCAGATATAGGAATCTATGTTGCCGATTTTGACGTTCAATCATCATCAATCAGAATCGCTTTTGCCATATCACGCCAAGAGCAGAGGTGGCACACCATGCTTTTTTGCTTTTCGTGCAAGCCTATTAAGTGCATATGAGCAAAAGCACTCTATCTACTCTGTTTTAACAAAGGTGGGGCGTATCCACTCGAGTGTGGCCGTGGCAGATATTTTCTTAGGAGGTTTTCCAGAGCTGCAACACCACCTTATCTAAAGGCGGGGTTATTCAACAGATTCGAAATACAACTCAAGCATAAAACTGCCAGATAGCTGCATGCTGTTAGAAAACTTTGGACTGCAAGAGAGATTGTTGATTCCTTCATGCATATACATTGTTGAAGATCACTGGTCAACAAACAAGGTTTTTTTCTGGAGATCGTTGGACAGCAAGGAAGATTGTAAATCTTTTGTTGCATGCAGGCTGCTAGAGATCATTGGACAGCTTTTTGGAGATCATTGGACAACAGGAAGAACCATTGCAAACACAAATTTTCAGGTCACTGGAAAACGAACAATGCTGCTGAAGATCACTGACAGCAAGCAAAAACACAAGGGGTACATTGTCAAGTTGAAGGGTGGAAATCAGTCCCTTCTTGCTATTTCCACAAAAGAGAAATTTTTGCTAGAAGTATGATTGTGGAAGTAGAAGTTCGGAACTGTTGCTGTTTTTTCATCACTGATGTGTGTAGAAGCACTTCCATCGTATTTAGAAGAATATGATGTCCTGTACCGACTGAGGCCTTTCATTGGACAACAAAGGAGCAGCCGTAGAGATTACAAACAATTCCTGTTGTTGGTCTATCAGGGTTTTTGAAGTATTGGCTTTGCTAGTTTTCGACGTTCTTTTGTCATAGAGGAAAACGAAACTCCGTGTGAAGAAAAAAATGAAATAAAAAAGTAGATTGGTGTGGACGTCCATCACAGGGACCGCTTGTACAGTTGATCTCATGGCTTTGGACAATTCTCTCATCTTCGTCCTCTCAGTATCAAATGACCAACATCTTTTGTCACTCCTCTAGACTCCCCTCATTCTCGTCAGGCTTTGCTTTTTGCTAAGAGTTCAATGCTTGCTTCATCCTCTGTTGCTCCTTTTGCCAACTCTCCCCTTGGCACTATTGCCTCGCATTGCCTTCTCAACCCCCTGAACAAGTTCCTTGTCACGCTCGCGGTCGTCTCTTCTCTCCTAGAGGTCTTGCCTGCCACCAGCGTTCTTGCCTTGCGATGCTTCAGTGGTCGCAAGATGCCCCCCCCTCTCTCAGCACCTCACTCGCTTTCTACTCCAACTTGGTCTTCGATTTCTTCCCTTGACGTTCTCGATACTTTTTACTTGGGTTTTCCTCGTCCAAGGCTCTACTTCCACATTCCCCTGGCTCTCTGCCGTGAAACTCAACTTGCTATGCGCCTTCCTCTCGATCGCTTGGTTATTGACCCCCCTATGACATTATGGCTTGGAATTTGTTCCTTTTTTTTCTCCTTTGGTGTTTGGTCCTTCCTCCAACGGGTGGGGAGGTGAGTCATAGAGACACTCGTGCACGTCTTCTTCGCTTTCTATTGGGAGACTGGGAGACCCTGAACACTTTGCCCATTGTCAATGTTGGAGATTAAGCTCACGGTTTCCTCCTTGGTGATAGAATTCATTCAAGATTTTTCCTGCACATGTTTTTGATCATTGATCTAGGATCAGATGCAACCTCTTTAGGTTTGATGTCTGCTCATCTGTGTGGGAGATATGGACCGATAGGAAATGAATGCGTGCTCATACAGAGTCGTGAGCATATCCATCGAAGAGGATAGATTGTGTGCGGAAATTACTGTTTGTCAGTTTAAACGTGAAGTTTAGTATGGATTTAAAATTATATGGTGCAGAGAGATGATGCAAGTTCCTCAACTGTCAAGGACGACCGTTGTTTGATCAGATTCTTAGCAGGTCCGTGTTCTGATTAGACTGAGTGAACGAGTTAATGACAAGTAATCAAAAGAGTGCAATCAAATCACAACACATAAACAACTACAGAATGTGCTGCTTGTATATTACACTGACTCCTTGTCGGATGAACAATACAATTGGTTATAGTATGAATAAAAGACGTCGTAACTTAGAATGAAAGTCTTCCGCTCTGTTGCATACATGGAATGAGAGTTGGAGATCTATTTATAAGCAGCATCGTTCTTGTTTCACAAGAATTGTTTAACTAATCTCTATTTACAAGAATAGTTTAGCTTAACTATGTACTTGAATCTACATTGACAAATATTTGATGTACAACGACATCTGTACAAGCCGTAGATCAGTTAGGGTTAAGCTCTGCTTCAGGAGCGTGAAGAGGAGTCGCGAAGTTGTGCCGTCGTAGAAGTCGTAGGTAGACTGCAATGTTGACTTGGCGGTTCCTGGCGGTCACAACCTTGATCGCAAGTCGTAGCTTGTTCGGTCGTTGGTCTTCGTTGAGTGATCGCATGGTTGACAGCTACGATGCCCTGACGGTTCCTTGCGGTGCCTTGGCGGTAGATGGATGTTTCCGGCCTTCACTGAGTGGCCGCATGGTTGACTCCTGCGGTAGCAGGCGGTGCCTTCGACGGTTTCATGCGATAGCTTGTGGCTGCGTTGCGGTTTGTTCCCTTTGCGCACTGACCGCAGCTTTTGCCTTGGCGGGTCGTTGTTAGACCGCATTTCGACCGTAGACTCGTTCATTTAATGTTGAAGACATTAAAGATGGCCAGGTCCTTAATGTACTTCAGACACTTGACATTCGAATGTAGAATAGAAAAAGTCAGGAATGGTTACCCTTTGGACTGTGTGTAGAAACTCGTGTATTTTACCAGGTAGAACTCTGCACACAAAAATAGAGTAGTTCTGCAGGTCTGCAGTCTGTGTTAAGAAAGACGACCAAATATGCAGGTAGCAAAACATGAAACTGTAATTCCTGCATGTATCAGATGAGCAGACATAGAACCAAGATAATAGGTTGCATCTGACCCTAGATTAGTGATCAAAAAATGTGCAGGAAGAGTTTTAAATGGATTATATCACCAGGGAGGAAACAATGAGCTTAATTTCCAACACTCCCCCGTAAGGTCACAGTTGGTGTCTTGACACTCTTCGTCAGGTTTAACAAGTTGAAAAACTTTTGGTGCTTGATCTTGGAAAGAGCTTTGGTGAATATGTCTGCAACTATTTCTGTTGTGCAGCAGTATTGAAGAATCAATTGTTTTGAGAAAATTTTTTTCTAATGAAATGATATTGGATTTCAATATGCTTAGACCTGCCATAAAATCTGGGATTCAGAGATAGTGAAATATAGCTGATATTGTCACATAGAATGGTTCATTAGGGCCATTTTTGAACTCGAAAAAGGCCTCTTCACTAATTAAAATTAGTGTTAATGACAACATGTGTACCAATAAAAGAGTGACAATGGAGATGGAATGGTCCATATGACATGGCACATCCAATGGCTAAAATTAAATCTCCAAAATCTAATCCACCCACTAACCCCACTTTAACTCTATACCCCTAGCCCCTTCTTAATGACAATGTACCATTCTTAATCACACTTAAAATTCAAATTTTGAATAAATATTGGCTTTCATTTCAATAGAATTTCAATTCACGGTTTTCTCAATTTGATTTTAGAAAAAAGAGGCCCAATATGAGCTTGGGTCCCCATATTGAAAGCTTAAAAAATAGAAATTTGAAATGGAGGTGGGGGCGGCACCCCCTCCATTTAAGATGGTGATGGTGATGGCTGGCTGCACGGTTAGCCCCACAACCCCCCCTCCCCTTTGACTGCTCTTTGCTGCCCACCCAGGGTCACTGGTCCAAGTGAGAGCGCTCCCCTCCCCCCCCCTCCCCTTCCCCTGAGCTCATTGCTGCCCACCTCGCTGGCCTGTACCGGGTGAGACCTCCCCCACCCCCCTGTGCGCTCCGAGTGTCTGCGCTCTCACCGCGGCCCGGGGTGCACATGCTGCGAGCTCGGGGGAGGGGGGGGGGGGGGGGGGGGCTTGCGCGACCAGCTAGCCGTGCATGTTAGCCGCCGCCCACTTCCCCCCCTTTTCTCATTTTCAAATGTTTTTTTTTAAAACTTTCATTATTGGGGCCCAAGTTTATATTGGGTCTCCCTTTTTATGAAATCAAGTTAAAAAAAAAAACATTTGAGATCTGTTAAGTATGAAATGGTCCCATTTATTTTTTCATTCAAGTCAAAAAATAAAATTTGAAAGGTTTGAAAAATGAATGTTAAAATGAATTCAAATTGAATTAACCTTACAAAAGGTATTTATTGCATAGGTTTAAGTGGAACCTACTGAACTAACAATTGACCCATGATAAACCCAAGGTTAATTGCCACATAGGATTGATTAGCACTAAACTAATTATGATTAAGAAACTTGTTTAGGCAAGGAAGAAGCCTTTTTTGAGTTCAAAAAGGGCCCTAATGGTAGTATTAAACTGAGTGTGATGCAGATCATGAAGTAGTAGTTTGATCCATATTGCTTCTTTTGACACTTGGCATGTTGCGATGTACTCTGCTTCAATTGAAGAGAGCACAACTGATTTCTACTTTCTTGAGTTCTATGAGATTGGTCCCCTTGCCAGAAAGAAACAGAACTCAGAAGTGGATTTTTTGGTTGAGTCCTCCCCAATCTGAATCGGAGTAGCCTTGAAGAACCATTGGATTGATAGAATTTCCATCATAGCATAAAACGTGATCTAGACTTCCTTGAATATATCTCATAACTCTTTAATACTCGCTTCAGGAGCGTGAAGAGGAGTCAACATTGTTGCGCATTGAATAGGTAATGTTGCGTGCTACCTATTTCAAGATTCCCTAAAAAAACTTAGCTTTTCTAACGTGTTTGAAAAATTGAGTCAAATATTGATACTTTGTAATTTATTTTAGGCCAAACTCATTCTCCAAAAAGAAAGTACAAAATTATTGAGACTCTAAAAACTAAAATGCTATTAAAAAATGCAAAAAAAAATATCTGCTAATTTACAACTTTGAAATTTGTTTTTTGAGCATTATATTTACAAAATAATCATGTCAAAGTCTTAAATTACAAAAACAAAATTTAGATTTTCAATTATACTATAGATGTTTGAACAATTATTGTATGTGTCCCATTGGAACAAAATATGCAAAATGAGTATGCTTAACAATAGATTTCTTACAAGAACAATATATCCATTGCTATTCAAATGGATTGTGTTCAAATCATGGATAGTCTTAATTTGCAGTGGTGCGATATGGTGGCTTATGCCAAAATGTGGCCTACGCCCTATTCAACCTATTGTTTCTGCCTGTTACCAGGCTGTTGGGCATTATGAGATTATCTTCTTAGTTCATTGCCCTGATCAGGCAGAATGGTCTGATGCACATTGTAGTATATGTTTTAAATCCATCCTGTCAATATATTCAAGGGTTGGTTCACTCCTGAAAGCACTCACATTCAAGAAACATGCAAGTCAATAATGTTTATCTAAAAATCAGCCAGCAGTTCGGATGAACACCATTCAGATTCTACTTCTACCTACTGTCAAACGACTGGGAACAGTTCTTGAAACTCTAATTAATCTAAAGCATCAAACATAAATGAAAAACGAGAAAATAAGAAGCTAATTAACAAGCATACAAGTACAAACATCAAGAAATACCCATCTCTTGATTTTTGAACTTCTCAAAAACATCCAGAACTGAAGAGTCGATGAATATACAAGATCTATGCCACTACTTCAGCCTATGTAGTTTACTTGAAGCTTGATCCTACTCTAGAAACATTGAAACAAGAGATCTAATCCACTCTAGATACTCCACAATGCATGATGAAAGAAAGCAAGAAATTAATCTAATTCCACAACCACACTAAAAGGGATGGAAGGGCATGATCATAATGAAATCATTCAAGAAAGCCATCTTGAACAAGGAGGTCCAAGAATGCCAAAACTCGTGGAAGATCTTTTTTATTCAATACAAGAGTAAATGACATTACAAGTAAAGCTCCCTCACAAGAGAGGGGGGCTCTTAAATAAACCAATGAGTTGCCTAGGTGGAGCCTAAGTGGCAATTCTACAATTTAGCAAATTACAAGTGGAATTAGTTCCTCCACTAGAGAGATTTATCCAGAATCATGCCTATATTGCTGTTGCTTTGACACAGTTACTTAAGAAGCAAGTTGCTTATATTTGGATGACAACACAACAGAGAGCATTCGAAGAACTGAAGCACAAATTGATTAATGCTCCAATTCTAAGACCACCTAACTGGACAGAACTATTTCATTCTTATGTTGATGTGTCAGCATTTGCTATTGGTGTTTGTCTGAGCCAGAAGGGCGAACAGAAGAAAGACCATCCAATATACTATGCAAGTCGCTAGCTTAGCTCCTCGGAGAAAAAATATTCGGCAACAGAAAGGGAAGCACTTGGAATGATTTTTACTATAAAGAAATTTCGGCATTATTTGTTGGAATATGCTTTTATATTCCATGTTGATCATTACGCTTTAAAGTATCTTGTTAATAAGCCTGATTTATCTGGCTGAATAGCTCGATGGGTTTTGTTGAGTTCACTTATCAAGCAGAGCTTCATCAAGGAAAGTATCATACCAATGCTGATTATCTTTCATGGCTTAGTACGGGAAATATTGAAGAACCATTAAATGATGACTTTTCAGATGAAAATTTATTCGAGATATCTTCTACGAATTCTTTATATTCTGATATTATTATTTATTTTAAAGATCAGATATATCCTGAAGGATACGATCTGGAGAAGAATATAGTATTTCAATATAATGTTGCACCTTATACTATCATTAACAATGTTTTGTATAGGCTTGGTGCAGATCATCAGCTAAGAAGGTGTCTTGAAGTGGAAGATATACCAAAGGTTATTCAAGCTTTACATTCCGAAGACGTTGGTGGACATTTTGCTTTGAAGAACACTGTTAATAAGATTTTGACCACCAAGTATTGGTGGCCTACCATGTTCAAGGATGTTTCTGTTTATATTAGATCTTGTGATCCATGCCAGAGATCTGGTAAACCAACCAAATCTATGAATTGGCCGTTGACGCCAATCATTCCAATTGCACCATTTGAAAAGTGGGGGATTGATTTTGTCGGACCAATTAAACCAATAACTCGACACACAAAATGTCAATATTTTTTGGTTGCGACGAATTATGCGACAAAGAATGTTGAAGCGGAAGCGACGAAACGAAACGATGCAAAAATTGTCGCCGCTTTTCTATTCAAGTCTATTATTACACGTTATGGGTGTTCTCTTGAATTAGTCAATGATCGTGGTACTCACTTTCTAAATGATACAATTTGTTTACTGACGACATATTTTCTGGTCAAACACAGAAAGACAACCCCGTATAATCTGAAAGCCAATGGTTTAATTGAAAGACCGAATGGTATTTTATGCAAGGTTATTAACAAGATTATTGCCTTGCTTCAATTCAGTCTTTATTGGATCGTTGCAGGCTGGGGAATTTGAAAGTGGACCCATCTACCTTGTTGTCAGATGTTAGCACTGAGTTTGTTCATTCTATCCATTCGGTGGCTGACTCTGATTTCCAGGTTTTATTGCAGAACACTACTTTCACTGTGAATGAAGCTGTATTTTCTGAAGCTCTTGGTTTGCCAATTGATGGGACAGCCAATGTGACTACTAAAGATGCTATTGATGAGTCGACCTAGTTTTTGTCGAACTGTTTCGTACCTAGCAAGGGGTATAAGATCACCATGGTGAGGTACGCACAGATGAAGTTTTTCTACAAGTACGCAAACCAGATGCTCTTCATCACCGATGCTGATGCCACAATTTAAGCGCAAAATTTTGGTTATCTTGTGGATGCTCTTGCTGGTTAGGCAATTTGCTTCGGGTCCATTACATACAAATCATTCTCTTGTGCTGGATCAAGCACAAGAAGTTTGCTGTGGGGTGGATGCACACATCTCTTGACTATGCGACCATTTCGACATCCTTACAGAGACAGAGCAGGGTGTGTTGGCAGGTAGGATGCTAGCATCAATGAAGATTGATCTATCGAGCCTTCTGCAGGGCACTCCTATTCCACAACACAAGCTAGCAACTTTTTCTGCCATGGAAGTTGAGGCAGTACCAGTTTCGAAAAGAGCAGAAGAGGATGCTGCTGCAAAACCTTTTGTTGCTGATAGCTCTTTAGCTGTAATTCCCATCTCTATCAGCACCTCTCCGAAGTCGAAGGCTTCTGCATCCACGGACGATGAAAAAACTGTCTTCGACAAAGGCAAAGATGTAGAGGAAAAAGCTACTAACGCAGAGGAGGACGAAGAAGAAAGCAAAAACAACCTTTATAAGTGGTACCATCAGTTCTCCCTAGGTGCCAAAGACATTGTCGGGAGAACTCATACTTTTGACTTGCATATTTAAGATAGTATGATGCAGCTGTTCCAGCAAGTCGATGAATTGACCAACAACATATCGATGTTGTCTGAGCAAAATGCCACTCTAGAAGCAGATAATAAACTTTTGAATGAGCGAAACTGCTCTTTGGGTAGGTTACTCCATAAAGCTAATGACGAAGCCCAGTCATGAGAAGATTCCAATAAGGCGCTCCAAGCCAAATCTGTAGAATTGCAGAAGCATTTTGATTCGTTGACAACCGAACTTAATAAGGTCAAAACAAAAAAAGCTTCTCTGCAGACCAAACTTCACGATGAAGGCTTAAAGCGAATAAAGCCCGAAACTGCCTTGTAGCTATGCAGCAGCTCTGGTGTAATCCAGATAGATTCTTCGAAGCTGCAGTCTCTTCAAGAGCAAATGCTGGAGAATTTTTGAGTCGAGTATTCTACTCCGCTTGAAGATGACAAAGCACTTGTTGAGGAGGAACTTGCTGAGCTGAAGGAGTTGTCCCTCAAAACGACTACTTGTTTTGGGCTAGATGCACACGAAGAGTATTCAAAGACCCTGGAGAAGATCGAAGAATTGACTAAGCAGCTCCAAGCAACATGAACTTGTAAAGAGGTAGCAGATCACCTGGAGTATGCTGAGGCGTGTGTAAAAATTTCTGATCTACAAAAGGAAGTACAAGACCTCAAACAGCTCAAAGACCAGAAGCTCACTGCAGACAAGCAGGACATCACAGAAGCATAGCCTAAACCAAAGCGACAGAAGAGGAATCAGTCGAAGGTATGTGCGAAACGATTTCAAGTTTTTTCTAAAAGATTTTGGAAATGGAGTCTATGCCATTTCAATGTGGAGTTACAGTGGCATATGGATTATTTGATGCTACCAGGCTTAATAGGCATGGCATTTGACAACTGGCAATCAGAATGGAGCAAAGAAGACTTCCTTTGGTTGTGGGACCAACTTAGCATAGAGCAGAAAGGATGTCTATGCTGGGCCATAATCCAGGGCAAGTTCAAAGTTATTCTCTTTGGATCAGTTGAATTGTACATAGGGCCAACATTTTTGTATGCGCTAGAGTACATCCAAATCAAGGAGTACCAGTTTTGGCGGCATAACGGCTCGAAGCGAAAGTTTTGGAGGAAGTCATATTCACCAGAAGGCCAAGCAAATATTGAAAAATTTGATGATGCAGGTTTGCTGTTGGATATTAACATGCCGTATCTGGAGCTGTATAGTATTTACACCGATTGGGAGCACAATTTTTCCAGTTATTTTGCGGAGATAAAGCACAATTTACAGGACAAATTCAAATCCCATGAATATAGATCATTTTGTACATATAATTTTTGGCAGTTTGGCACATTTGCAACCAAAGTTTTAATGTGAATTTGGCTGTCAACAGACATTTTGTAAGCAGCCAGTACCACTTTTAGAAAATGTGTGTAAAGTAATGAGTGCTAAACAACAGTCTTCCTCTATCAAACCGAATGTAACGCGTTCTGCAAATGAAATGTTATCAGAGTAGCTCGAAAGAATTACACTCTGACTGATTAAGTTGTCAGCAAGGATTTGAAATATGTTCGATGTAGATGCGCACGAATAGACAAAACGTTAATCTTATTCTTGAACTAATGTGTTCTAGACAGAAGTCCTCAACAACTAAAGTCCAATCATGGTTAAAGAACTCAAGTAGTTCGCGAATACGTTAGAAACTTATCTTTGTTACTAACATGAATACAGATCAATAACTCAGTTCCTCAGTCAGGGACTATCATTTCACAACATACATACTTTTCTATCAGCAACTGTGGAAAACCGAACCAAGAAAATGTTTACTCGAGTGCCGAATACAAAGTATTCGCTCACACGGGTAAAACGATTTTAAGACAGTTCTTTAGATCAACTTTACGGATACACAACAAACGATTTAATGAAAGAAAATACTGTTTAACCAAGGAATGATTGAAGTTTTGTGTATGAGATTGCTAGTAGACTCGAAATCACTCACACTCAATAGTGCGGAGAACAGAAACGAGAAAGAATAACCTTCTTCGCTCTATTCATTTCTCTAATATCAAACATACAATAACTCTCTCTCTCTCTCTCTCTCTCTCTCTCTCTCTCTCTCTCTCTCTCTCTCTCTCTCTCTCTCTCTCTCTCTCTCTCTCTCTCTCTCTCTCTCTCTCTCTCTCTCTCTCTCTCTCTCTCTCTCTCTCTCACAAATCTGAAAATGAAAAAATGTCTAATTTTATAACCTACGGAGCAAACAAACACAATCAGATTATAGTTAGTGATCTGGACATTGACAAAAAAGTATAATAAATACAAATCAATATACAAACTCATAGATTTTACATACCAATTTTCCATTCGATATAAAGCTGAAATATTCGGGGTTATCTTGCTGTAAAAGTGTCAGTTCCGTTCCAATGTAGAATAAGGTCCAGTCCTGCTCAACCTCAATAGTAGTAAGTAAATCCCCATTTGCCATGATATCAATGCATATACGATCAGTGTGTCCAATGGTATCTAGATCTTGATCTAATGGGGCCCATGCGCCATCGCGTTTTTTTCATCTTTGATAATGAAACATCATACTAAGCATTTGCTTTTCTATACTGTATCTAAATGATATGGATGAATGTTTGATTCTACATCCTATATCTGCAGTGGATTTTATAACCCCAAACTTTGTCCATGAATTTGAATAAAAAATCATTTGATAGATTTTGCAAACAAACAACGTGAGGGTTCGACGCACCTCCATGTTTGAAAAAGAGCTGACAAACATTGACATTGGAACAAACCAACTTAAGTGCACATTTTTTGATCCAGTACTAATTTTGAGTGACTTTTGTACATCATTATATAACTTGCAACGAAAACACTTTATTATATTGTCGTTGAGTGCAATCCACCACACGTTATCTTGAAAATTAGGTAGAGGTATACATTCTAGTTTTTCCATTCTTCCATTTATGTCTGGAATATACATAGCGTCATAAAAAAATATTCTAGAATCTGCAAGTTCTTTTGTCGTTCGTCCTCTATATTGCAATTTGCCAATTTCTGAATGGATGACATCTATAATACCTGAAAGAGATGCCACAGGTTCCTATTCATGTATATTTGAAGGATATCGCTCTGCAATACAAAATCATAATAAGCTCCCATTCATAAATACAATCACATTCTAAAAATGACAAGCAACCCAAAAAATTAAGATACTTACAATTACATTTTCGAAAATCATGTGGATTTACAGCATCCACATTAAGTTCTGAATGCATATAAACATGTTGAACAAGCACCTCTAAAATGGTTTGTCCTCTTAGAGAAACTTTGAAATCAATAATCTGCCCTTTCCAATAAGATCTATATGTATACTTGGCCTTTTTCTTGTGGCGAAAAGCCCCTATCGCCGATGGATGCATCAGCACCCAAGAAGCCTTATGATATTCATGGGCAATCCATGTGCCATCGTCTTCCCTCTCATTGTAAAAAATTGCAGAGCATATCAAGGATTTCGGTCTCCTTCTCATCGCCATAGCTTGAAGAGTCTCACGTTTGAACTTGTCAATATGAGAGTCCAGAGCATAATAGGCACCAAACCTATTTGTGAGTCCCAAGATAACTTTAACTTTGGATTTAGTCTTGACCATTAAAATCCAACAACAAGTACAACTTCTCCCATATTGAGAGAGTGCCAAATCTTGGAGAGAAAGTCATCCTAATTGCCACCTTCAATCATAAAATCATCTGGCATTTCACTTTTATGCGTTTAATGTAAAGGCCCATTTACAACCTCAGTCTCTATAAGTTAGTAGATGAAAAGCTCGTTGGCCTTTGTTTTTGCAGCGTTCCTTGATAGCGTTATCTTCAAATATGGGCAATATCTACACCACACATCCACTTATTGCCAATCCCTCGGGAGTGACAGTTATGTATGCTGCAAAACAGGGGAGTTACTACCTTGAAACTGTGGATAATTCACTCAAGGAGGCAAGAACGCTGGCCATATTTTGTCACGGGGCTGGGACGTGCACGCCGCCCCGTCCCGCCCACCCAAAACCATTTTGCATTCTCTTGGATTACAAGATCCAGGCGCCTGACCGTGAATTAGGTCAAAGAAATTTGGATCGTCGATTTTCTGGCATGTACACCTAATCAGATCAGGTTTTACTAGAAGGAAACAAGAATCATCACTTTCAAATCCTCACAAGTAGATCCTCTCTCAGGCATCTATATATATTAAAAGAAATTGGGTTTCCGGGCAGCTCACGCTGGCAGCGTGAGCTGCCCGAAAACTCATGTTTTTAAACTAAAAAGAGGCTGGGGAAGGGTCAAGGCCGGGCAGGGGAGGGGCACGGGCAGGGGTGGGGACGAGGACGGGCAGGGGGATGGGGGGCACGGGCCTGCCGCCCTCACTTTTGAATTTGCCCGCGGTGCAGGCGTTACTAGTATATGACTATTACAAATGCAATGTAGTCATTCTCTTTACAAGGGTTTCCATTGGAAGCTGATGTGAGCTGGCTAGCTCAGGAGCAAGGCACGTTGACAGGTACTCCTCTTTTTCTCTCTCTCTCTCTCTCTCTCTCTCTCTCTTTCTCTTTTCACAGCGAGTGCTTGAATGCCTCAGGTGTGCTCATAGTAGGAGGATGAGAATTGAGCTACTCATAGGTAGCTATATTTTCTTAAATGCGATCATCTGCAAGGTAAATGTCTAAATAGACAAGCCATCACGTACTAATGGACAATTCATGGCTCAGTACATTCTCAAGCGACAACTAGAACAGAACAGAAAATGCTCACGTGCAGCTCCATGGCCAACGCTCATGTGTTTAGAACAATGGCACCTCTAGAAGGTCGCAAAACCGACGCACAAATCATTAGAAATTTTTATAATGGTCAACGCTTAATATGTATGACTGGGTAGCGCTCAGAGATCTGAACTCAGCGGAGCAGTGCTCCATGGCTCAGAATTACTGGCTCGGCGGGATAGAGCTCATAATTAGCAATGATACATGATGCTTGTAGGAGCGATTCTTAGGCAGTATTCAGATGAAATGTGCATGGATCAGCTGATGGCAATGATGGCATGTAGTTCTTTCATCCCTTAGAAATGAAGTGCAATAAACCAGCGCCGCAGCCGAGGCATCGATCAGCAAGCCCAAGATCCTATTTTGGAATCTTAAACTTTCCGTGCAGCGATAGAGGAGCTTCTTACCAAAGCATTTCTTAACGTAGACACTCGAAAGCTTTGATCTATTGTTGATTCATTCAAAAGTGAAGAGAAGCTGCTTCAATTTTTCTTATGGATAAGGCAAAATGCTAAAACGCTTCCCTCAGCCCATGCACGTGCTAGAGAGAAAGAGAATCCAAAGGTTTTTCTTTTTGCTTTGCAAGGTGAATCTTTTTGCTTTGCAAAGAATCTTTTTGATACAAAGAAATTTTTTCTTCTATGCCCCTAACAAAAAAAAAAGGTGGTTTACCTTAGTTTTAAGACTTGCCCTTGAATAGGCCCTAGGCCCCTTAGGGACACAATTATAGAATGTAAAGAGAATTATTGTCCTCTAAACCTTGGAGGTTTCATTCTTGGAAGGTGGATCTAGAGAAAATGGGCTTTCATTGCTATTGTCGATGACTACCTTCCTTGCTAAGCATAAAGTGCTCACTAGACTTATGCTTAGACTTGTGCTCAACATAAGTGCTCACTAGTCAACATAGCTTCTCTCCCGACCTATGCTCAGCATAAGTCCTCCCTCGACCTATGCTGAGCATAAGTGCTCACTGGACCTATGCTCAGCATAGGTCCTCCCTCGACCTATGCTGAGCATAAGTGCTCAGTGGACCTATGCTAAGCATAGGTCCTCTCTCGACCAACATAGGTCCTCTCAATCTATGCCGAGCATAGGTCCTCATCTCGACCTATGCTCAGCATAAGTCCTCCCTCGACCTATGCTGAGCATAAGTGCTCACTGGACCTATGCTCAACATAGGTCCTCTCTCAACCTATGCTGAGCATAGGTCCTCCTCACATAGGTCCTCGACTATGCTTACCTTTTTATTTTTTTTTGATTTTACGATTTTTAGAACTTTTGATTTTTTTAATTTTCTAATATTTTTTAAAATTTTAGAATTTTAGAATTTTTATTTTTAGAATTTTTCAGTTTTTTAACTTTTAATTTCTAACAATGATTCTCTTGAATTATTGATAATTCATATTAGTTTTATAAATAAGTTTTTTTTTTTTAATTTTGTATTTGTAACATTTTTTTAAATGTTAAAATATCAACACTGAATTGCGTGTAAGCTTTTATAATTATATCAAATTTTTTCAAATTGCACTTTGAAAATAAAATAAAAAAAATTAAAGCTTTTTAAATTTTAAATTCACCTAATTTAACAATTATTAGTCATAGACTCATAATAACAAATTGGACACAATTCATATTTGTATTTTTTTGGCGATTTGAATGTAAAATGTTTAAAATATTTTGGGTTGCTTAGTCCAAATTTAAAATATTTGCAAAATGCAGCATCTTATAAATAATTCATTGATTTTTAAATTTAAGATTCAGAATTTACATGATTTACTAAAAAATTGTAAGGGCTTAAAAAAAAAGGGTCTTCCGCCATTTCCCGATGACATAAATCAATATACATACATGTGATGGATCAATAGGCGGTCTACGTCGACTGATGGAAGAGCTTGAAGATGAACCAATCAATAGTTGTTCATTGTACTTTAGTCTTGATGGCTCCTTTTTTCTGTGATAGAGCTCAATTCTTTTTCTTTTTGTAAATCATGTGGAGGTACGATAATTCCCCTAAAATTCATAATTCCAATCAAATGTCATTGTAAGAATAAATTTGCAAGAAAAATTATACACTCATATTCAAATAACAAATAAAGTGCAATTGATGTCAATATCAATAACAATATATACCTGCTGTTGCGATCATGAGATGAATCGCTATCTGATGATGATGACATCGTCGATGACATACACACACTGTAGCCAGCTACTCTATACCACATCATAAGTAATCATTATGAGACCATATGTTCTGAACAAATATAATAAAATTTGTTAAAGACATGCCAACATCTAATCCATGTATATTCTACTTATGCTTAATGTAAATCTAATATTCTAGTAACATTGCTATCAAGAAAATTGCTTGGGTGGGGCAACACATGACGAGCAATCAAAATGAGGTTCATATTGACAAATGTTAGACATCAGTAGATAGTGCGTGCAGGCCTATCTCAACTTATTTAAAGACCACATAGCAGTCAATGTTCGAAGCTCTCAGTTTAAACTCTTGTCTAAGATGAGTGATGATCTTAAGGCAAATCTCTTTGGAATGGCCTAGTGTACCATGGTATCTCATGACGAGCAATATGCATTCGCCCTTTCTATCTATGGTTGCTTTGTATGCAAGAAATCACACCATTGATCAACATCTTTATTACAATGCTAAATAATATTTCAACTAATTACTATGATTTCATATAAGGTTATGTAGGTCACACACCAACAATTAAAACGATTTATCATATAGGTCACATATCACTAAGGTCCTCAATATAACATAAATGCTTTTGATCATGAATCTAAATGACCCCATGCAACCATTTAAGAGGCCACGTGACAAAAGCAAAAAAAATTTATTTGACCATGTAATTATGTCATCAAATTATATCAAATCTATGATGCCTAGATTATTAATAAACAAAATATTTTATGACATCACCGATTTGACATAATATTATGTCATAAAATCTTAAAAAAGTTGTCAAATTACTTGTTAAATAATAATATGTACTATTTTTTATCTCATGATTTTGTCTTGTATGTCAAATCTCAAGAAAAATAAAATTTATAACAATATAAAACTAGTTTTAACAATTAAATACTACCATAATGATCTTTGAATTGATTTTTTTACATTTCATCATATTAAAAAAATATATTTTATGTTAAATCCTACAATAAAATATTCTCATAAAATCTAGAAAAGATTATGAGAATATTGAATGACATTTGAAGCATGCAAGCCCATGTGGGGGACCCTCTCACGTGCCAAGAGAGGGAAAAAAAAAAAACGCGTGGAACATCCACGCGTGGATATCGCGTGGATTATCCACGCGTGGATAACTTATGCGTGGATAATCCACGCAGAAACTTGAATGCCAATAAAATGGCATTTTCGCGAGCATTCTTGCTCCTCTTCTTTTGCTTTCAAGTTTTATAGGTTTTCTAATCTAGTGTTTAGTGCCCTTGCTTGCTATTGCTCTTCTAAGCTTTATAGATCTTGCTTGCTTGCTTGCTTGCTTTTGGTTGCTCTTCATTGCTAGTGATCTTGCTCTTGCTTTTGCTTGCTCTATTGATCTTCTTTGTTCTTGCTTACTATTAATCTATTGCTTTCTATTCATTGCTTACTCTTCTAATCTAAAAGTCTTCAATACTCTTTCACTCCCATTCTCCACTACTTTCTAACTTTTGAAGTTTTTCTTTGATACAATGTCTTCAAGTGGTAGGTCAAGTGGAAGGTCAAGTGGGAGACCATCTAGGAGAAGAGCTCGTGAGGAGCCCAAAGAATATAATCAAGAGTGGTTTGAAAATCTATCTCCTCAACAAAGAGATAGAATAAAAAATCTAGTGTTATCTTCTTCGGGTGAATCATCTGAGAGAAGAGCTTCCGAAGATGCCCCTTTCCAAGAATCGTGTAGTGTGTATTATGATCTTAATCCACGTGGTGGAGTTATAAAAAATACGCGTGGCAATGTAGTTCATGCCCGTTTGCGTGATTTAGTTGCTCTATATTTTGGTAAAGATTACATGATCGATTGGTCCTCCCAATCGCTTGAAGACAAAAATAAAATAATAGAGACTTTGTATTCTGAATTCCCTCAATCCAATGCTTTTAGTAGGACTTGGGCCTTGAATAGAATGTGCCTTTGGATTTGAAACAAAAGGCAATTGATGAGAAGAGCTGTGAGGAATCCCAAGAATCCCACGAAGCATGGATGGTGCTCCAAAAGGGATTGGAGGAAGGTGAAAGGGAAATTGTTGCATTTTGCTCTTCAAAATTGTGCTCTTCAAAATTTTCTACATTTTCTTCCACATCACGAATGCTTGAAGTTGTAGAGCCTCTCTACAAGATAGAATCAAGGATTCAATTAAATTGAAATTAAACTTACTTGTAAACCACAAAGTAAACAATCACAAAACAATAAAGGTTAAGAGTTTATGATTGGAAACAATCCATGGGATTCCATAAAAGCCTTAAGGCCGGTATATCCTTGATCGTAACTTTGCTTGTACTCCGCGGCGGTCATGTGTCTTCCAAAATCACTAAGCTACATTCAACAAAACAACATAGTTTAGCAATACAATATAGTTTAGCGATAAAAAACATTAACAATCTCACTACAAAAATAGAATCATATCAAAAAATATTTCACTTACAAATTGGGCCTCTAGATTGCCCCTTCCTCCCGATCCCAAGTGACTTTGGCCATGTTTTAAAAGCTTCTCGGTGGCGGCCCTACGTTGTTGTTCATACTTTTGGGGATTGTTTTGCAACAATTCCCCTTTCACCTTCCTCCAATCCCTTTTGGAGCACCATCTAGGCTTCGTGGGATTCCTCACGGCTCTTCTCATCAATTGCCTTTTGTTTCGAATCCAAAGGCACATTCTATTCAAGGCCCAAGTCCTACTAAAAGCATTGGATTGAGGGAATTCAGAATACAAAGTTTATTATTTTATTTTTGTCTTCAAGCGATTGGGAGGACCAATCGATCATGTAATCTTTACCAAAATATAGAGCAACTAAATCACGCAAACGGGCATGAACTACATTGCCACGCATATTTTTTATAACTCCACCACGTGGATTAAGATCATAATACACACTACACGATTCTTGGGAAGGGGCATCTTTGGAAGCTCTTCTCTCGGATGATTCACCCGAAGAAGATAACACTAGATTTTTGATTCTATCTCTTTGTTGAGGAGATAGATTTTCAAACCACTCTTGATTATATTCTTCGGGCTCCTCACGAGCTCTTCTCCTAGATGGTCTCCCACTTGACCTTCCACTTGACCTACCACTTGAAGACATTGTATCAAAGAAAAACTTTAAAAGTTAGAAAGTAGTGGAGAATGGGAGTGAAAGAGTATTGAAGACTTTTAGATTAGAAGAGTAAGCAATGAATAGAAAACAATAGATTAATAGTAAGCAAGAACAAAGAAGATCAATAGAGCAAGCAAAAGCAAGAGCAAGATCACTAGCAATGAAGAGCAACCAAAAGCAAGCAAGCAAGATCTATAGAGCTTAGAAGAGCAATAGCAAACAAGGGCACTAAACACTAGATTAGAAAACCTATAAAACTTGAAAGCAAAAGAAGAGGAGCAAAAATGCTCGCGAAAATGCCATTTTATTGGCATTCAAGTTTCGCGTGGATTATCCACACAGAAGTTATCCACGCGTGGATAATCCACGCGATATCCACGCGTGGATAATCCACGCAATATCCACGCGTGGATGTTCCACGCATTTTTTTCCCCTCTCTTGGCACGTGAGAGGGTCCCCCACATGGGCATGCATGCTTCAAATGTCATTCAATATTCTCATAATCTTTTCTAGATTTTATGAGAATATTTTATTGTAGGATTTTACATAGAATATATTTTTTAATATGATGGAATGTAAAAAAATCAATTCAAAGATCATTATGGTAGTATTTAATTGTTAAAACTTGTTTTATATTGTTATAAATTTTATTTTTCTTGAGATTTGACATACAAGACAAAATCATGTGATAAGAAATAGTACATATTAATATTAAACAAGTGATTTGACAAGTTTTTTAAGATTTTATGACATAATATTATGTCAAATCAATGATGTCATAAAACATTTAGTTTATTAATAATCTAGGTGGATGGTATGAAAAGATTATCTATATTTCATCGTTTGGAATATTGGAATAACCTTTTGATTATTCACCTACTTGATCCCATGCACATATTTAAAAATGTGGGTGAATCTATTTGGAAACACTTGATTGGTGAAAAAGATACCATTGCTGCAAGGCACGATCTAAAAGAATCAAACACCAAAAAAGAATATTGGATAAGGGATGGTGAAGGTCATGCTCCAAAAGTACCTTGGACATTCACTAAGGAGGAGCTTAACCACGTGCGCTCCATCATTCATGACATTAGAACACCAACTGGTTTTGCCCATTCTCTACGGTCATCATTCACAGTGGATGGAAAGTTGCAAGGTCTCAAATCTCATGACTGGCTAAAGATGATTCAATTCATCTATCCATTGTCAATTCGTGGGTGCTTGTCAAAAGATATTTGTGAGACCATATACAAACTATTAATCATTGTCAGGTATTCACATGTATTTGGTGCATTTTTCTATTTAGTATTTATTGATTGGAAATTCAAATAGACATAAAATGGATTGAATATGTTGCAGATGGATGTGTTCAAAAGAAATCCGTGAGCTGGATCTTTGCAAGAGACATGAGGATATGGTGGAGATTGTGTGCATGTTTGAGAGATATTTTCCGACTTCCATCATGGACTCACAAGTGCATTTATTGGTGCACTTGGTTGAAGAAGTTTTTATTGCTGGTCCAGTGCACACTAGGTATAAGTGCATAAATTTTCTTTTGCATGTGTATTTAAACTAAATCAATTGATACATGAACTCATTAAATAAAACACTTATTTTTAACCATTTGTGACTTTTTAGGTGGATGTTCTTTATGGAAAGGTACATGAAAGTCTTAAAAGATTTTGTGCATCAAAAGACAAGGCCTGAAGGTAGCATGTCAGAGGGATGGTTAGTACATGAATCTTTCTTTTATGTTACTGAAATTTTGCACCAACTACATCCATCTGCTCCACTTTTGTGGTGTGATGAGGAAGCCGAAGAGGTAACTAGTGAAAAACCTCAAGAGATGGGAAAGGTCCATAGGTTGGCACCCTTCCAACGAGAAAAAATTTCTACATTCATGCTTTATGATTGTGGAGTTATGGATAAATGGTTAGACCTATATGAAGAAGAAAAAAAAGAGAAGGCCTTGTCTAGAAAGCGCCAACGACAGAATAGAGGTAGACACATGGCCTCAAGTTCACATGATCTTGAGCCATTGCCCAAGCAATGCACTATAGAGTGGATGCATGACACACTACAAAAAGCAACAAAAGAGAGACAAAAAATATCAAACGTAGAATGGGACTTTGCAAGAGGATGCGAATGGAAGGTATTATTCTTTAGATACTTTATTATTAGAACATTCTTGTTTTTAACAATATTTGTTTAATCATTTTGAAACACCATCTTCATTCACAATGATTATTTATGAGATTCATGTTTGTCATGTGGCAGTGCAAAATGTATAATGCTATATGGGCTTTTGGTTTTCACTTTCGTGTTGAAAGGATTGATAACAAGAGACGCACACACGATTGTGGTGTAATAGCATCTTTCCAACAAGAAAGTCAAAGCAGTGCATGAGATCAGAATCCCATCTCAGGAGATATAGAATACGTAGGAACTATACAAAATATTTATGATGTGTCATTTGGTGAAAGTGGACACTATTTTTTAGCTGATGTGAAATGGTTCAAGGTAGTTTGTAGAGGGCCAAATGCAACCGTAAAATCGGATCCAAGTGGATTTTTGGCGATTGATTCATCAAAAACATTGAGCATGGAGTCCTTTGACACATTGGTGTTGCCTTGTCACTGTGAGCAGGTGCACATGCTATGCTATAATGTTTTTCATTTTATTGCAAGTGACTTCAGTATTTGAGTTTTCGATATGTTCTAAAATATTGATCCACGCGTGGATGATCCATGTAAATTTCAGTTTGTTCACCGGACGAGACTGGAAGTTAAGGATATCCACGCGTGGATATCTTCTGCGTGGATTATCCACGCATTTTTTTTTGTTTTTTTTGTTCTTTGCATGTTGATAATGACATGAAATTAGTTAAATAAATATATTTCTAAAGTGAATTATATTATGATTAGGCTATATATATATTTTTTCTAAAGTGAATTATATTATTATGAGGTTTTTTTTTTTTTTTGCATGTTCATAATGAAATGGTATAGTTAAATAAATATTTTTCTAAAGTGAATTATATCATGGTGTTCCTAGATGATTGGGACTTTTGATGAGGGCAACCACCTACTTTTATAAGACAGTTGGCTCGAGCTACCAAGAGGTAATTATGCATGATCTAGGGCTTTGAGAGCCAGGGGTTTAGGGTCTACCCTAATGGCACTCTATCTAATCTCATATCCAAGATCATTTGATATGGATTGAGAGCTCATTTTGTACATACTTCGAGAGATTATCAAGAGATGGTGATTTTGACAAGTTTTCTCTTTAATGAGGAATTGATGAATGATGAATGTGATATTTTTTGTGTCTAATGAATAGATCTGAAGTTGAACAAAGTATTATACTTTCCACGTGTGTGACAGGATGTGAAGATCAATTATTTCTAGTTTTATTGTGGTGTTCAAAAGCCTTTGCCAATTAGATGCAAAATAGGTTGAATTGTGTGCTAGTTTTCTATCTGTTAGATATAAGTAAAACCTTTGATGCTTTTTCAAGGTTTTAGTATCCAAATGAGGTTCATAACCTTGATTTTAACATGGTATCAAAGCCCAAATGCAATCATCAAGGCTCAAATACAAGGAAGAGAGAAGCAATTACAAGTTGATGATTGTTTAATTTTTATTGCCCTTATTACTACCTTAAGTTTGATGATGTTCCTTCAAGTGTGAATGAAACTGTAGCAATAAAAGAGTGATTTGATGTAATGAAAAGTGAGGTGACTACATGATGCATTGTTTGAGATACTTCAAAATTGCTTTCCGGCGCCGCCAACCTTCCCTCCCAAACAGTTGTCGGAATTTTCAAAATTTAATTTTGCGTGGATTATCCACGCCGCCGTGTCAGAAAAACACCGGTAGACTGGCCGGAGGCATGTTCAAAAAACTTTTGGCGTGGATAATCCATGTGTGGATGTTCCACACAAACAAAATTTTGGAAAATCGACTAAGTGTCGGGTCTCGCGTGGATACTCTACGTGGATAAACACAGAGTTTTCTAGTTGTGTGAATGCTTCGCCACAATGGAGATATCAATGCTCATTTTTGTGGACAAGGAAAGGAAAGTTAGAAAGGGGGGTACATTTTGTACTTCATTTGATGAGTTTTGTAATTAAGTGTCTTTGAATTCTAAAGTATGGAATGAAAGGTGGTTGTCATATCTACTCACTCTCGAGTGTGCTAGAAGTAAGCATGACATTTTCACTCATAAGTTGAAAGATATTGACTTCATTTCCAAAGAGGCATATTCTGAACCTTGCATGAGAGTAAGTGAATCATCCTTGAAGGACTCTTATATCCATACAAGAGTATTTGGCCTCATTAGTTTCAAGTTCAATAAGTATGTAATGCAAATTGCTAGTGGTAAGCAACTGTGGACTAGTAGATTAGGTATAAATAATCTTGGTGATTATTTTGTTGACTTGAAAGATCATATTGAGAAAGAGAACATTCAGGTTTGGAGACTTGGAAATAAAGACCTTGAGAGTCTTGAAGAAGATCATGGTTTGGATCCATGTTTTGATCAGTTGAAGTTCATTGTTTTGGTGGATAAAGTCAAGATGGTGATATCTCAAGCATTGGTTGAATGTGCTTCATACAAAAGTTGGATCTTATGGAAAGCTGCTGTTTTTCATGTTTATTTTAACGAGGAGACTCACATTTTGCAGCCCAAGGTGTTCATTCAACAATCTACCAAAGACAAAGCTTGGATCTTGAAGACAATCCTTAATGAGCTCTCACTACATTTGAGAACTTGGAGCTCAAATCATATTCTTATCATGATGAGTAATCATAGTCACTCAAAAAATCAAGAACCTGGAAATTATGTTGTTTTTATCCATGTATTCATTATTGATCCAGGATAGTCTCATCAAGCTAAATTGTGAGGAGGAGTTAAAATTTCACAATTCTAGCTTGACCAATTTTGATCATATTGCTTGTAAATGTTGTGGCTTGTCACACGTGCCAAATAGCATAGGATACTCTTTGTAAGTCTCATTCCTAACCTAGCATAGGAGTGGCACCTTTGGAATGAGTCCAAATAGTGCTTTGATAGGCTAGAGAGATTTTAGGAGCTAAAAATAGCATGTTTTTCATTGTTTTGGGATCTCGAGATCTTGACCCCTGACTAGGTGGATCAAGTGGATATTTAGGTTAGATGTTAGAGCCAGGTTATGATGAATACATAGAAGCCCGAATATGCTCAGATCTGAGCTCTACATGTATAAATATGTGATGGGATTTCCATCCAATTATGAGAAAAATCGAGATTTTCCTTCTTGACTAGTTTGAGTCTATGATTTGATTGATGAATGCTATTTGGCATATGGTTTTTTGTGATGACTAAATGATTTTGGAGTTGCAAGTACATTATACAGGCAGCAACAAGCCGTACTTTCACACGTGTGAAGAGTTTTGGAGCTAATTCATGGAGTTCAAGCCAAGATAAGCTAGGAATCAATGTATTGATTAGTAATCTAGCTTCTATATCTTGTTTGGATCTTAAGTAGGTGCTTTCTCCATCATTTCTAGGATCAAATGGGATTATTTTGCTGCATTTTTATCATAATATCCAGAATACGGATGTCACATGAATAAAAGCATTTATGGTCTAAACAAGCAGCGAGACAATGGTATAGAAAGAAGGATGAAGCACTACGTTCCATTGGCTTCAAACCTCTACTTGTTGAATCAAATGTCTATATCAAGCATGTCTAAAATGAAATAATCATTCTAGCTGTTTATGTTGATGATATGCTTATCTTCTCAAAAAGAGATAAGTTAATTTCAGATGTCAAAAGAGACATGTCTGAAATATTTGAGATCACTGACCTAGGATAAGCTAAATCTATCTATGCTTGCAGATCATGAGAGACTTTGAAGGTGGTAAGTTGTATCTTCACCAACAAAAGTACACTCAAAAGATCATTGAAGACTTCAACATGCTCGAATGCAAAGGTGTGTGTGCATAGTCCCATGATACTTGGAACAATACTGAGCAAGGCAGATTGTTTGCAGACTCTCAAGGAAGAGGAACGAATGCTAGCAACAAAGTGAAATCAAAGTAAATTAAACACCATGGCATGTGTATTGTAAGTCCACTGTGAGTACTTGTTAATAAACTCCTACCATGGCATGTGTGTTATAAGTCCATGGGTATTTTCTAAGTTAGAAAACTTAACTTAGAGAACTTAAACTTAAAAACTTAAGCTTAGAAAATTAAAGAATTTAAGTTATATTGAGTTCTAAGTCTTACGCTTTCTAAGTTAGAAGTGGATAAGTTTAGAACTCTTAGAATTGCAAGTTTTAGAAATTAATCCCATAAGTTAGTAGAAGCTTATGGAAGGCCCTTCTTGCTATAAGCAGAGAGGCATTTCCCTTGTAAAATAATACTCTGAGATTATGCTAGATTGCTCTCTCTTTGAGATTATCATTCTATTTCTTTGTGTTCCCATTGGAAGGTGCAGCAACCTATCAAGCCCGGGGAAAGCAACAAAAGTGTCAACTTGGGCATTTTCTTTGAATGAAGTGACCCAAGTGACATTTTTTTTCAACCAAACAGGTATATTAGAATTCGCGGGTCTATCTGCAGACATAACAGACACTGATCTTCCATTCTATCACCTCCACAAATTTGAATCTGTTTATATTTTCATAAAATTCACTGTTTAACTGTCAAAATCCTTTGTTTTCCACCCAAATTTTTGTGTCAAAATTTGCCGGCTTTACTGAGGCTAGATCTATGCAAGATCAGTCCTCCAACAACTCCACGAATTCTATCTCAGAGATTTAGCTTGTTTTTGTCAGAAAATCACTTTTTCCACTATTAGCTTTAATTGTCAACGAAACTTCCGTATCAGAATTCGCCGACCATACCACGAAATCGTCCACAGTTTGAACGATTTCTATACATCCTCTACAAATTCTGTCCTTTACAAAAGTCCAAAAAAATTAAAAAATTTATATTGTCTGTAAAAACTCCTTATCAGAATTTGTCGACCATACCACAAAATCGTCCACAATGTGCACGATTTTTGGCGAATTCTAAAAAAAAAAACAAAATAAAAAATAAATCTCAATGTCAAAATTCGCCAACCATACCACGAAATCGCCCACAGTTTGAACGATTTTTATACATACTCTACGAATTCCGTCCTTTACAAAAAATTCAAAAAGATTTAAAAAAAATCTATATTTTGTCAGTGAAAACTCTCTGTTAAGAATTCGCGAGTACTGTATTCTGATTCAACAGCCTATTTGCGAGTTCTACGCTTGTCTTCGAATTCTGTTACTCCAAAAAAGTATAGATTCTTGCCCAAATTCACTACCTTGCAAGTAAACCACCTTTTTGACCTTTTGTGGCCAAGTACAATACAGTACTGATCATTTGTATTGTTATTTTGTTCCTCATTCTGCATCATGTCATGAGATTGTGCTGAATCTTCTAATCCTGTACCTCCATGCCTAGAACGCAGAATCTCACGCATTGCTGCACCAAAGTATGATGGAGAATCTGACCCAGTTAGATTTCTTCAAAACTTTGATAATGCATGTCACTTCTATGGAGACACCTCTGAAACTGAAAAGCTCAAACTATTTCCTATGGTGGCACAACCAAAGAGTGGTATCTCAACCTAGAAGTTCCTGATCTTATTTCTTGGAATACCCTCAAAGACGCTCTTATCAAGCCTTTCTAAACTGACTCAAAGTCCATTAATCCAAATCACAGATATCAAGATGTGTCGCGAAGATTCTGTAAGAAGCTACATTGAACATTTTAAATGTCTCAAGATAGAATGTATTGATCAGCATATCACCGAACGAATGGCCATCAAATTGTTCCTGGTTGGACTCCATAAAAGTATATGTTGAGAACTGAAACCAGTTGATCTTTATGATCAACTTAAGGATGTAATGACTGATGCCATTTATGAAGAAGACGTAGGGTCCGATGAGGACTTTGATTATCGCGACAAGAAATCCAAACTCCCCGAACGTCTTCACAACCAGAAGATTGAGAATACAGCCCAATCTTCAGAACTTCTACATCAAATGGAAACTTGGCAGCAAGCTCAACAAACTCACATGGACAAACTAACTGCTGATTTCCAAAATGCTATGTAAAATATTGCTGATAAATCTTTTCCAGCAAGAGAACATGTTTGGTGTCCTATTTGTTTGCAGAATCACACTGCTAATGAGTGTCCCCAACTGAAAACCCATCTCCCATTAGCACCCAGACCTATGTATCAACATTACTACCCCTTCACGCCACAACAACCCATGCCACCACTAGGAGTTTATCAACCATGACCAACTGCACCTAATCAGTTCCAACCATGCTAGCAGTTTGTCGTTAATCAACCCGTTTCACAACCAGCTGTGCATTTTTTTGATCCAAATTCCATAGATCCAGCAACTTATTTTGTGAACGCCACTACTCCACCAGGATACTCCTTTGAAGCGGTGGTATATTATCTATATGAAACCTAATGCCCCGATGTTTCGTAATACACGGATGTAACAATTTTTCGTAATACACGGATGTTTTATCTGTGCAGGTAAACATCCTAGTATTCACTACCTAGACAAACTTCACTTTCCACTAGCTTGTGAAAATTGTGGCATTGACCACCATGTTAAGGATTGCGTGACACAGTTGTGCTACTTCTGGGAGATTTACCGATTGGCGTTTGTTACGTGAGTCTGAATATGTGTTTGTAAGTCCGTAACCTATGTCGTTTTGTGATCATATTTTTTTAGTTTGCTCATCTTTTTACTTTTCTTTTTACACCCTTTTACGTTATGTTTTTGTTTTCTTGCATGTCTGTCAGTCAAAGAATCTTTACTCAGGCGTAACTTTCAGCTTCTGTTCCAAAACATTCAATTGTTGTACATAGTCAGAAAGATCACACAACAACACTACCTTGTGCAATGCCATTATCGCCATACTCCATCAGATATTATCTACCAGTGTGTGGCCAACACAAATTATCTTCACAAGCGATGTTGTGCAACCCCAAAGCACAATTCAAATGTGAGAAAAAATCACTACTCAGAAGACACAAGCCAGAGACTACTCACACACACTTCCATGCAGTATTTTTTTCATGAGTGGACTCCCAAGAAACAACATACAGGTTGGAGAAAAGCAGTTAAGGGACTTCACAACAAATGTTCTATTTGGAAATCAATGGACCACATTATCTGGCTGCCAATATTATCCAACAAAAGATCCATCTTTCCAACAAGATGGAATGTTCACAAAAACCACAACCACCTTCAATAAGCAGTTGTTTTTACGTAAGCGATACACAATCCACGCTTTTCCAGCTATATATCCATGCCCGCTACTTCAACAAGCTCAAAAGTTGCAATGACGAAGAAATCCCGAATCCGTTAGTGAATGGAATTATAGATACACAACCCCAAGCACAAATGTCATTGTAAACGGCAAACAATGATGACTCTTTGGAAAATTGTACATTGAGCATTGGTTATGAACATGTATAAAAAGACACACAAGATCCCTACCATCCCTTGTCCACACCCATTCCTTCCTCCATGTTCCACCATATAATTAATCTTGAAGCTTCACCTCACTTTTTTCATCCATGCTTCAAGACCTCATTTCCACCCAATTGATCATTCTGAACTTGCTCTAGTTCTCACTTGAAGCACTTCCACAACATCTGCAGCATACAAATGATGCCAATTCAGAACTCCCGCCGAGCCAAGACAAAGCATATTATCAAAAGGACCTTGGAGATTTTTTACAAAATAACAAGTGGTGTTTTCGCAATTAAAGAAATCGACAAGTTATTCACTTGTTGACTATTCAAAGGGCACTACAAAAAAAAAAAACAGAGAGAAAAGAAAAGAAAAGGGGAAGGACGATCGTTGAAGCCTCTATTCCAAGCAGTCCTTCATGGAGCTCTCAACGGTACAATTAAGCTACAATGCGACAAACACAGTTCTGCCAACATTATGTTTTCAAGAGACAACTATGAGCAACAAACCTTTGATCCACTTACCCTCACCTTCATTTCATTACCGTTCATTCTCACCTTGTGTTGTTCAACAACCCAAGTTCTTGTACATCCTCCATTGAATCATTAGCGTGAGCAATTGGAAGTACAAACCATCAAAGTGCCAAATATCTGGAGATGCTCATCCTTCTTCAAAGCTTCATCTCCTACAGAGCAGCACTTTACAAAAGTTCCACATCTACAAGCGGCACCAACTTTGACTCCTCCCACACTATAAGGAGCAGGGTTCTTTCTATTACCATTGGCGTGGGACCGCCAATCAAATAAGGAGGGAAATAATGCTAGCAACAAAGTAAAATCAAAGTAAAATAAAACACAGTGTCATGTGTAATCAACTCCAAAACTCAGGATTGAACAGAAAATCGACTCAAACTCAAACATTGAGTCAGACACTCAACAAGTCAAATCACATCAAAGAATATAAGTTCAACCTAGAAGATCGAACCAATCCATACAGCCTCCATGCCAATTTATGGATGATTCAGCTTGTTATTTTGAGCAAGAACCATGCACTATATCAAAGGCAATGTCAACCCCAGATGTTGATCAATGGAAAGCCAAAATGGACACATAATTTGATTCTCTAATTGAGAATCAGACATGGACTGTAACTGAGTTGCCAAAGGATCAAAATCCGAATCCATGCAAATGGATATTCAAAGCGAAGTATGATGCTGAAGGAAAACTAAATCGATACAAGGCTAGACTGGTTGCCAAAGGCTTTTTACAAATTCTAAATCTAGATTATTCAAAGAATTTCAGCCCTATTGTCAAACATACTTCAATTCAACTACTACTCTCCTATGCACAGCTGTAGCCTGAGATCTTGAAGTCTAGACAGCTTTCCTGAATGAATCTGTTGAAGAGGAGATCTACATGTCGCAACCAAAGGGATACGAGCTTAGGGGTAGGGAGCACCTTGTCTGCAAAATCCACAAGGCTCCGTATGGTCTGAAACAGTCACCAAGAGCCTGGTTTCAGAAGATAAATGCATTTCCAGTTGAGAATGTTTTATTCCAAACTTAGTAGACTCGAATGGCTACTTCAACTCTGTCTCGTCTTCCTCTATAATCATCACTTTATATGTAGATGATACGTTACTATTCAGTAACAATCTAAAATCAAAGCACAATCGCACTATCTAGTCGACATCTTCAATAAGTCATTGCATAAAGAAAAGCATGTGAAGCTTGGGATGATGCTAAACATCTGACAATCTATGGCAAATTTAGTGTATTTTTGCAAATTGTACTGTGAATCCCGTGTATTTCTATAGACTGTGATGAGCTTTGTGTATTTTTGTAGATTGTTAAAAAACTTGAGCATTGTTACAATCGATTTGACATGTTTTCGTTAAACGAAGAATTAACACCCTTAAGTGACCTTGTTTCGTTGTGCACTCACTAGGAGGGTTGTGTCAAGTTCTGGTAGATTCCTTCAGAACGTGACTAATATTTTTATTGACAAATTCATCTACAAATGTAATGGATTCATTTTTAAATTCTTTTTGGCATGATCGACATTGGATTGTAGATGTCACCATGAGAACTTTTCATTTGTCTCTTGTTTCATATGAAGATTCATTCTCAAATTTTATACATGAACATTCTTCTAGTATATAGCTTTCACATGTGTTGAATTATACTTGGAACTACAATCTAGATGTATGACCAAACTTCCCTCTCCATGTAAGTCATGAAAGTGTCCTTGCTTGTGAATGTACTTATATGATTCATTCATTGCTACAATTGTTTGTTTTGTGGGATTGTTTTGAGCTTAGTTTCTAAAGACATCTATCAATGATTTCGTTTTTTCTTTTCAGAGCTCAAGTGTTGAATCAATTCTAATGCTGATATATAGGAGCATTTTTTATTGTTTGGTTGTGCCATCGCAAAGCTTCACCACAATGATATCTTCTCTAGATATTCGATGTTCGCTGCTGTCTCCAAGTTACATACTTCTTTTACTGTCACTTTTTTTGAGCAATTTGGAACCACTCAGAATAGCTGCTGATACATGGGATTCCACTTTTGAGCTCTTCACTCTTTGTCATAAGAGCTGAAAGCAGACCATTTTCTTCTTTAAATATCTTTTTGGTTCTTTCATGGTACATAATTTTCTGACATTCTTTTAATCATGTCAATGTGTTCTTTCACAATTATTGAAGACAGCCTTCTTGTTTATTCGTAAACTTCATCTAGGCCAAAAAGGTATAGCGTTACCCAGATAAATAATAAAACGTCTTAGTAGTCAATAAGAGGCAACATTCTCTGCCATAGCCTGATATCTGTGACATAATCTCAAAATCTTTTTGGTTGATTTTCTTCTAGCAAAAGATTGTTCAAATGATTAAGCAGCTGAATCGAATGATTACCATTATTATCTGTTTGTAGATGGATCTAAAAATAATCAGATCAAACAATAAAAAGTCTCAGATGCAGAACAGTGGCTTATATCATAAGATCAAGTGGAGTTGTCGCCTAATTATGAATCCTATTAAAAGAACATTTGTTTTAAGAAACCTCACATAGTTGATAAATATGAAAATTATTATCGTATATTATGTACAAAGATACTGTGCAATTTGCTCCAAAAACGATTCCTCAGCCGAAAAGAGCTTAGGCTGTTTCCAACGTGCAATGTTCTTATATTTCGAGCACTTCCTAAAAGTCCACATGATGGTACAATGCAGGGATACACAGCTACGGCATAGATCGCTACTGTGTGCAGGAATACTTGGGCGAGTCACTGAAGAATAAGGAGAAAGCCAACTTCTAATAAAAGGAGGAGTTCGACTACTCGGAATCAAAGATGCCATTTACGTTAGTTCCGCCATGCTCTTGATTAACATAAAAGCATTATAATGTTAATTGCTGCATCAAAGGATTGAAAAGAAAAGATAATGCCCCGTGACTTTTCTCACCTGGACCTTCCGATAGCAGTCTAATTTGACTAATCAAAAGAAGGGGTATCTTGAACTCCGACAGCTGGCCAGGCCAAGTACTTGGGAAAGCCATCCCCGGGCATCAACACTGGCAAGGTCAGAGCCTGAAAATATATCAATGTCATCGTCGTTGTGCATAGTATCAGTAATAGCCTCTTGGCAAATGGCATATCGACAAGAAATCTGCAGAGTCCAGAAAGTATTGCAATAGCTATTCAAAGAAAGATATGGTGGCTATAGAACATAAACTTTCAAGAGCCTTACCGGTTTCAAGTTTTCATACTTTTCCAGTACTACTGAGTTATCGAGAGATGCTTCCTCGGAAATTACTTCCAAGTTCACTTCAGCAGCTGGACGCTCCGAGCTGTTACGACGAAGTCTGATATGATTACGAATCCTCTTCCAGAGATAAAAGCACAAGAAAACCATGACCACTCCGCAAACAATTAGCAGAACTAGCGCTCCTCCAAAAGGAAATCCGCCCAGAGCAGAGGTTGATAAATGACTATTAGAATTGGGAGGCTCAGGTATCCACCTATGTCCATTAATCGTTTCATCTAGTAGCATGCGTTCACGTCCATGTGTTAACAAGAATTTGCTCTGTTGCATGACGTTCTTCTTGAGTTAGACCTGTCTAAGGGTATCAATATACCTGCTTTCCAAATTCCAATGTATGAGCAGATAAATAAGAGTGCCTATTCCTGAAATGACTCGAGACTGAAAATCCAGGTGAATCGAAATAAGACGTAGCACTCTATAACCTACAAGATATTATTATAGTCCAGCTGGCACTTTGCTGGCATCTGTACTTGCAACGGAAACAGATTTGAGAAAGGAATCGCGGATGAAGGAGATACAAGCAATTATCTCCATCATGATGCACAACTTACAAGGAAATGAAAAGTGAATTGACTCGCCCACGTGAACATTGTTTCAAAGAATATTAGAGTACAATGGGCATTGGGATCTGATTGGCAAGGTAATAAGGTGGTATACCATACGCCGCTGTACGTCGTAGCCTTTGTGGGACCCTGCGTTGCTAAAAATTCAATAATATGCGTACAAGCTTCAAACGTTTCAATCAAGAAAATTCAGCAATGAGAACTTTTTAAGCGAATACGGATGCAGATGGATCCAGAACAATGTTCCCTGGGGTGCTTTTTCAATCATTCTTTGGATACAATTATAAATACGCATATAAACTTCATAGATTTGAATGTGGAAAAATGAACAACTAGAAGGCATGCAGATTGCAGACAAGGATGCGCCGATGCGGTATCCACAAAGTCAATGTTTCCAGAATATTCCAAACATTTGAGATTTGTAGCTGGGCTAAGCTCGAAAGCAAAGCGACTTACCACCACCGAGTCCACCGACTTACCACCAACCATCAAATCACTTATTGTTAAAGCGTGTTGTAATTAGTTAGACAGGAAAAGTTGAGATTCTTGTTTCAAGTTCTTCCTTGTCAAAATTGGTCAAAATTCAGGACATAACGATCGATAGAAATGACATGACGACCGGACGATCCAGCCAGCAGCAGCAGCAGCAGCTGCTCATAGCAGTAGAAAATTAGAAATTACTAGTAACTGAAAACCAGTTACCGACAAATTCACGATCGCCTACATTAGCATGTCCAAATAAAAGTCCATATGATCACATCAATAATAATAATAATAACCACGCGAGTCTTGAAGCTTCTAGGCTGACTGAAAGGGACGATGGGGGTGGTCAGTGGTGGTGGTCGCTGTAGGGCTGAGGCGGTGTGAACGATGGACCAGCATTCTGAATTAGATGGTGGGCCGTCTACGTAAGTGAGGTACAAATTACAAATCCCAGACCAGGCACGGCTGATTACAACATAACCTCGAGTGGCCTCGGCCCTCTCCTACCTCTGCCTTCGATGATTAAGACTAGCCTCAAGTTGCCTCTTCCCTGTGCTCTCTTTGTACCTTGGCAACGGGGACATGACATGGAGATGACACGATTAAGATTCACTACCTCATTGGAGTTGAGGTTCAGAAGTGTCTCAATGGACCACTCCAAGGTTTTATTTTCCGTAATGGATACTTGGTGATTATTTTATCCAGATTTTGAACAACTTAAAAAGCCGAATAATCATGTGTTTTCTTTTGTCAAAAACCAAGGACCATGTGATATTATACCACAAAGGCCTTGTCATGTGATAATAGCATGAATTCTAAAATGTTATGATTTGGATAAGGCATTTTAGATATTGTTGTGAGAAATTATTTTGTGTGATCATTTTGTACTTTAAAAATTTGGATATTAGTTTGAAAAGCTGGATAAGATTTGTAATTTTCATTTTATGAAAAGGATTTATGTTTTGGTTATGAGTCATGCATTTTGGTCGTAATTCTAATTATGTTGTATTGGATAACATAATCCAAAATGGTTTATAGGTGACATTATTGAGTTTGTGATTGTACCAGAAAGGTCTTGGCATGTCATATTATCATTTTTTATATCTTTTTGACTTTTTCTAAAGGTTTAAAAAATGTAGAAGAATAGCTAATTAATATTTTGACCAGTAAATATGTTTGTAATTTTGGAATTTTAGAGGTGGCAAGGATTCATGATCGGTATTCTAAATATTTCAATATTCATGATCAATATTCACAACAAATCTGACTAATCACAATCCGTAATCACGAGTATTCATGATAAAATAATCACAATAATTATGATCATTATTGACGACTATCAAAATTTTCAAAATCACTATTCACAATAATCAGGATCTATATTGAAGATATTTACTTTTCACTATTGACGATTTTAGGCAATCATCATCAACCATCGATCATGTAGTTTTTAGGGTGCATATTTGAAAAGTCTCAATCATTTTTTTCATTTTGATATATGCAAGATGTTTTGTATACATCATGCAAAAGAAGTTTCTATTAGAAACAACAAAAATAAATTGTCCCAAAAATCACCAAAATATATTGTGACTTGTCATATTTCTACATTGTTCCACCGATATTGTAATTTGATAAGTTTGTTTTGTACTTTGAAATTTTGGAAACTAGTTTGTTGTAAGTTTGTAATAGACATTTTAATGTTTAAAGAAATTGATGAGATTTGTAATTTTTAGTTTATGAAATGGATTTATGTTTTTGTTATGAGTTATGCAAGTTGATAATAATGATAATTATGTTGTATGGATTACAGGTGAGGTTTTAGATTTTTAATTTTTTGTTGGCATGTCATAATATCAAAAATCCTAAAAGTTTAAGAATATGTTAAGGCATTTGTACTATTAAATGAGAATAAAAAGCTAAGAATATTAGTTAGGGAAGTGTGGGAGATTATTTTGTGCAATCTTGAATTTAAATTTTGATTTTGAAATATGTCCACGATCTTGACTAGCTTGTATTGTATTATCTAGAAATTGGATATTAGTTTGTTGTATTTTTTTTAATATAGTTTAAGAGTTACAAATTGATAAGATTTGTTGTGCTTCTAAGTTTGTTGTATAATAGAACAGAAATCATGATTGATTATATTTGATGTGATTGTATATATTTTGTTGGACATGGTCGTAGTTGGTTTTGTTTGAATTTAGTTTTTCGGAAATTTTTACTAACACTCTTCATGCTTTCTTTTTCTCACTTTCTCTCGTTTGATTTATATTGCTAGGAATTTTACACACAGATTAAGTTTGGTTTAATGTTCAAGTCAACTTGAATCAACTTATGTGGTAAAGGTTTAGATATATTATTATGTTCTTTTAGTAAGTTGTAAGGTGTTTAGGCCACCAGTCGAGTTGTTCCAAAGATTCAAAAGGGCTTACCCAGAAGTGCAACTTTCTCTTAGATGCTTTGAGGCGTTGAAGCCTTATTTTGTCCGAAAACTAAAAAAGCGGTACACCTGTTGTTGTGTGTACCATATGCAAATGATATATTTTAAGGAGGCGTTTAATCATATGAGACAAAACATGTTTGGTCATCATGGAAAGAATCATGCCTGCACATGTTCCATCTGCTGCAAAATTCAAGAACCGGATATTTGCAAGGCAAACCAATTTGTTTGTCCCAGCATTAGCAATATGGGAGAATTGCTTTTATGTGCAAAGCCTCCTAATTCAAAATACCATGCAACAAAAATTCTTGTTCGGGGACTGTAGTAAATGCGACATTTGCACGTTGCCATTATGTCCCTATGAGACATCAGTGGACTGCAGGGAGTTTGCCTTTGAAGATCTTTACAAACGTTGCGATAGGGTTTATTGGTGAGGGCGGTTCTAACAAGAAGAGAAAAGATTTGGTAGTGCAAAATATGCGGAGCACTACTTTTGTTAACCTAGTTTCAGCACATCTGAAAAACTTCATCAAACATAATTTTGTGTTTTGGTGGTGGTCACAACAATTTAAAGACTGCTTGTTGAAATTTTCTTTGAATGTTGTTGTTTCGGTCATTGACTTTGTAGAGAATTATTCGTTCAAGATGCAGAATGAGATATAGTCCATGCACTGGTGGTCTAATCAAGTCATGATACTTGTGCTCATAACGTATGTTAGAAACTCTGTAGGTGCAGCTAAAAAGACTCTTCATTTTTACATATCAGACGATAAGCTGCATGACACCCTATTTGTACAACACTATCTACTACTGCATGACAATTGGTCGAAAGAGAACAGGTATAATCTGAGGTGTCATTGGTTGTGGTCAGTCGGTCCACGGTGTCCCAATTCAAAGCTCAAGGGTCTTTTTTTCTTTGTGGCCAGGTATATTTGTTGGGGTTCTCACTATCTGTTATTATCTGAAGTTTTCAAGTTTGTTACTTTAGATAGTACCAAATTTGGTACTTAAATGGTCCGTCGTGTAGTACCAAAATACATTGTTCTGGAGTACCAATTTTCGTACCCCTCAAAAATATAGTACCAAATTGGGTCTATACGGGACACCCAAATATAGACTTACCAAATTGGTACTAGATAGGACACTAGATTTGGAACTACGGATACCGTTTGCAAGCACTATTTATTGTAGCCTACACAAAAATGAAAAATCTAAGAATCTGTTTGCTTTTTGGCCAAATATTATCACTTGATAGGTCTATAATTGATGCATAATTTTTCTGCCTCAGGTCATGGAAAAGGCGAGAACGACGGAGCGAGCGTGATCATCAAGGGAACTCTCACTCACAAGGAGTTAAAACCAGATGGTTGGCCCTTGAAATGTGCAGCAGATGTGGTCGCATATCTGAAAGAAACATTTAGGCCAAAAGGAAAAGGTTACAGCTGCAGTACAAGAAGGGTTTTCTAGCTGGTCAGCAAGGATGAGGTGCAATGTGATGTGAAATGGGATTGTCACCACATCACAAGATCACGCTCGTTTGTTAGCAGAAGAATTTTTGTCAATGTTAACAAAAGAATCTTCCTATGTTTGCATTGATTCTACTACTTAGATAACAACGTTTTTGTCTGCTATCAACGATCCTACTTGGCAGCTACTCGGATAGCTGAGACAGTTAGCTGAGACTCAGATATTCTATGGGTGTTCAAGCAACTATTGTTCGATACAGAATCGGATTTACAGTGGCTCAACCATAGATGGCTTCCTATCTAATCTGTCCGTAGTATAATGGTAGTATAATAGTCTTGTACCTACCTATCAAAGGCACAATGACAACCTGATTTTGATCATTTATTGGCAATGGTAGCTCATCTTGGACATAGGATTTGTCAGGAACTTGTTCTTCTACTTTCTACGGACAGTTTCAGTTCTTTCTTTGTTCTTACAAACTGTAGATTATTATTAAACTAATTTGAGCAAGGAACAGGGAATTAAACTTAATCTACTCCTACTGAAATCACAGAATCAACACAACGACCTTTAATTGAAATTTCAGAACCTACAAAGTGCTTTTTTATAACTATCACTCAACAGTTGTAAGAAGAACTCCTCAGAGAGAAAGAAACCAGGAAACATCAGCAATCAGTGGAATGGTGGATCAATCTCGAAGTCCTGCACATCTACCTGATGCTAACACAAATGAGAATCCTACAGAGTGCTTGTTACAACTGTCACTCAATAGTCGTAAGAAGAACTCCTCAGGGAGCTGATAACTAGGAAGCATCGGAACTGAGTAGAATGATGGGTCATCCTCCAAGCCCTGCACATCTACCTGATACTACTCCCAAAACAATTTTGTGGTAGTTGCTTTTCCTGGTCTAGTAAGAAGCAAAGTACAATTGCTCTTTCCACCATGGAAGCAGAGTATAAGGCAATGTGTAGTGCAGCACAAGAAGCTATATGGTTGAGACAAATCTTGGAAGAAGTTGGCATGAAGCAGAAAAATCCCACGACTTTACATAGCGACAGTCAAAGTGGCATTCGGCTAGCAAAGAATCCAGTGTTTCATGCGAGAACTAAACACATTGAAATTCAATATCACTTTATACGTGAGAGGCTGCTGAGTCATGAAATTCATGTTGTTCATTGTAGCACAGAAGAACAACTAGCTGATATTTTCACTAAGCCACTTACTGGAGAAAAGTTTGATAAGTTTAGATCAAAGATTTCTGTACTTAAAGTTTATTGACTTTAAAGCTATGTATATGACTGTATAAAAAGTAGACTCTACTTTAAGGGAGAGAGTTAGAATTAAAGTAGAATCACTGTGTTATTGTACTGTGGGTCCTGTTAGTGGATAAGGATCAGTTGGCCTTGCCACGAGGCAAGTCGACGGGACACACGTCCTGCCAATGGCAACCCGGGTCATGCATGGGTTGCCTGAGTGAACAACTTATGTACAGTGTAATTTCATTTTGAGAAATACAGTTGCTATGTGAGCTTGCTGTGGAGAGTGTTTTCTGTCTGTGTTACCGTGTAGCATGATCTGTGTTCCTGTGCAAAGCAAATTCTAAGTCTCATACTTAGCTCTCAACTTCATCTCTGCTGAAACCCTTTTTGGGTGATGAGACATTGTATCGATACGTCAGGGGCATGGCATCAGCTAGCATTATCCTCCCCCTATAGTGTTGCAAGTCCCATTGCAATGCCTCAGCTTTGACGCTTGATTCTTGAAAAGGCATGGATCAGCAATTGCTACGTAAAATCAAGAACTTATTGGTTGATATTGTCGCGCTTCTCGGCAATACTTCAAAGTCACAATAGATTATCAGGATAGCCCTGTGTAACCGAGAGTCTCTTTCTTGTTATTTTCAGCTTTTTTTTTTTTGTCAAGACACTCCTTTCCGATGGCTTCGAATGTGATGAATCTTATTTTTATGCCCAACGGAATAGGTCCCAGATAAGGCCTAACCACTGGTAGAAGCTTGTATGTATACCAGCTCTCGATCATCTGAACATATTGTCCTCTGGAAAATTGCCTTTGGATATTTTCTTTGGATTTCTCAGACAATTCTCTCGTAAGGCTTGCCAAATAATCATGAATTGCCTTGGCACTCTTTGTATCCTCCTTCTGCTTCAGGGTGTTTCCTCAGTTCTTCCAGTCGAAGTCCCAGCCTCATCGACACTCTTGTCTCGATGAGAAGACTAGAACCTTCAATTGGTAGGTCGCACAAACTTTGGATTATCAGTTGTCAAGGAGGTTATGAAGTTGGTGATAGAAATAGATTGGAACGGATAGGTTGATGAAGGTACGGAAACATGATGAGGGGTTTGGTGGAAGGTGAAGGAATTAACAATATTACAGTTGCAGCTTTAGATCTTTGTAGTGTCAAGCTTCGATCACCAATTACGTGGTATGGAGCTCACTTTATCTTGTAGGTCCACTGTCGTCTTCATCTTTTTCTTTGATCTGTTATTTGTTGAGACTCGGCCACGATCTTGTCTTGCTTCTTGGTCTTTTCTTTTGTATTGGCCTTTTCAGCTGGATCTCTTTGATTCTTTTTCTTTATTTTGTACTATCTTTTCTTGCAGCTTCATTTGCTTTCTTAAATATTGTTTCTAGATGACCAACCAATATAGGTGATAGTTGATCTCTGCAAGACACTATAATGACCTTTTAGCTACCTCGGTACAGGGTTTGAAAAGAGATGAATAGTGAGATGGTGAAATAATAGAAAGATGTAAGGTAAGGTAGTGGTGGTGGTGGTATTCTAATGATGGAAGTTGTGGTGGTAGTGATATTGGTAGATGATATGGATGATATAACAGACATGGAAGTAGATATAGATGTTGTGCCAAGAGAACTGGATGATGGAATGTGGATGATGTGGATGTAGGAGTGGTTGAAGGAGAAGACTGATTTTCCAATGCTTGTACTTTTCCCTCCTTAAGAATCTTCATCTATCCGGTGCTCGAAACCTGAGGTTTATGACTGGGATGCTCCTCTTGGTTGAGTCCCTTTGGATTGTCCGTCTGTCTTCTCTGACTTTGTCTTCTTGAGTGGGATCAACTGCAAGTGTATCTTCTGCTTGTATAGTTGCAGGTAGCTTCCTTTCTCCCTCCCCTGAATAAGTTGCCTAGGGTGGTAGCTGGAATGCGAGGGGATGATGTGAGTAGTTGGAATGTCCCAGTTGGTGATGGGGACCTGGATCTTGTAGCAGCAAGTGATTGCACTTGTGGTGATTGTGGCTGCTGAGTATCCATCAACGGTATTTGTTGGGAGGAAGTGGCAGGTGATGTTCATCTGGTCCTGCTGATTTGGTCTGCAATCTGCATTTCTCTTCATGAAGATTGTCTCACTGCTGCACATTTGGTGATATAGGCACATGCAACTGCTAGCTTTGGATCTTTGATAGTATCCAATGCAAACTGTACTTTCATTGAATAAATGACTCATTTGGTTGGTCTGTCAGTTGATGCCATCGGTTGAGCCTTTGGGTAATGGCTGCGGCTAGAATGCCTTGGTTGAAAGGTTTTCTGAAGCTCGATCAAGAGATGCGACAGAAGTCGAGGTGATTGTAACACTCCGTGAGAGCACTCGGTCGTGTCACTCATGTAGAACATGTGGTGCAGCAGTCTGTTGGAACATTTGTACCAAATTCTTACAATTTCTTTGTAGTTGACTCGAAGACCAATATCCATTAGAGGAAGTTTAAACACAAAAAGGCCTTTTGTCAAGATTCCTTTTTAATTTTTTATTCACTTCTTTTGTACATGTGGCCCAATAGTTTCTTGACATAGTGGCTTTAACGTAACGTTACTTCTTTGAGTCACATTTTGAGTCTACACCAAAAAAATGGCATAACCCTTGATTGCTATGTCAGAATGCGACGAGAATTGGTGCATTGGAAAGCATGCGTCAAGCGCTTTCCAATGACATATTAGATGTCATACTTTTGAGCTACCACTAAAAAGCTATAGCGAGTCAAAGATATTGGTTGAAAATAGTGACAAAATGCAAAAGAGATCTTGGCACGAATTCATATGCGGCCCTTTTTGTAGGAAACAATTGTGAAGTGACATGGATCGCTCAAAAAATTGGATATGCACAAATATTCTAAACTCTCTATAAGGTGATCTGGAGATGGATAGATTAATAAAAATTCATTCTTGAGCTATTCCACAAGTATGACTTGCCGTTTACAGAGAGTCGATAAATGCAGAGTGCTTGTGAAACAAAAAATTTCATGCATCAGAGAGTGGATGCCAGATAGTGCCTATGGTGGAAAACTTCGGTTGAACCTCTCGGTCGAGAAGACTCGGTTTGAGTTCCTTGGTGAAGATTTGGTTGAAGAGTTCGGTGGAAGAGAGTTGGTTCAAAACATTCGGATGAAAGCCTCGGCTAAAGAGCCTCAATTTTAATATTCAGTGGGTTTTGGTAGTATATGAACCATCAGATATAGCATCGGATGTAAGATAAAAAAATGATCATCGGATGTATTTCAATCAATATGAAAAGTCAAGCATTGGACATAAAATCGGATGTGACAAGAGATTGAGGAGTCAGATATAAAATATGGGAACTCTCAGATGGGCTGGTCGGATATAACTTTAATAACAGTTTAGAGGCTTGTCAAATCTTCTATTGATTATAGTCTCGGATGTACTTGGTCATGAATGGACATGTCTTAAACTATTTTGTCTTTGACTGAATCATATACCAAAATCGTATTAGCAATATGGAATTTTGTATTGATTGTTTCTCAGATATGAATGAACTGATAGAATATGATTGATATGTCAAATCAACCATAAAAATATGAGCAATGGTGAAGAACTGTGATAACTCATCGGATGTATTCTGAAGCTCGTCAGATGTCAACTGTGGAATGCAAAGAAAATGTAGGGTCGGATGTAACAATCAATTGGCGATCCTGAATTTTCCATGGATAATGTTGAAAGTCCTGGCGTAATTCGCGGTATCTACCTTCAAGATGAATCTGCTTTCGATACAACTGAGTTTATGACTCGCGGCCAAGATGGTTCTGAGCTTCATATTATTTTGTCTTGTGCGGACACTACACATTTTACTGCTGAGCCACCGACTCATGACTCAAATGAGTTTATTCCTAACTACGAGGGTCCCCTATTTAATGGATTGATGGCCCTATGTAGCAACCATAAGCTATTGATGGAAGCCGAGAGAATAGAAAGTATTTTTTCTGATGTTGCAATTAAATGCACTAACGGATGCAAATGTGTCGGATGCAAATGAAGGTATAGGACATCAGATGAAGGTTGCCAGATGCAATGAGTGTCAGATGGAACTAATGAGACAGGGCGTTGAATGGAAGGTGGAGTGCGTTGGATGCAAACTGGAGATGGGCATCGGCGGATGCAAGATAGATATCAGATAAAACGGACGGATGTAAAAGTAGGTCTGAAAACAAACACGGGGAAAGAAAAATGACAATGGCTCGAAAAATTAAAAGGGATCAAAAAAATCATACAGTATCGAAAAAATTATAAGGGATTAAAAATATAAGTGATCGAAAAAATTAGGGATTGAATAATATTAGGATCCAAAAATAAACCTCGAAAAATGAAATTCAAAACATTGAACTCGAAAAATAAAAACTCAAAAAATGAAAACTCGAAAAAAGAGAATTCGAAAAATTAAAACTTGAAAAAATAAACTTGATTCGAAAAATCAGGACTCCAAAAATCTATTATCGAAAAATAATCTATCGAAAAAATCTAGGCTCGAAAAAATAATGAATTGAAAATTTAATGACTCGAAAAACAGAGGTTCGAAAAAATCTAGGATCGAAAATACAGTGACTCAAACAAACTCAAAAAAATTTGATTTAGAAATCGAAAATTTTTGGATTGTTTGAGTCGATACAGTATCGAAAAATTCTGGAAAACATCGAGTCGTGTATCGAAAAATCTCAAGTATAGAAAAAACACGAAAAACTCAAAAAATCTAAAAAATCGAAAAAACGCAAAAAAAATTAGAAAATGCGATAAAGTCAAAATATTTTGAAAACGTCGAAAAACTCAAAAAAATTAAATGGGCTCGGATGCAAAGTGATCTGGGAATCGCATGCCAAAATGTTGAAAAATACAAAGAGTTGAAAAATGTCAAAAGGTTGAAAATTTTGAAAAGGGTCAAAAAACGACACAGGGTCAAAAAGTCAAAGGAATTCAAAAATCTAGAAAGGAATAAAAAAAACTTCTAAGAGATTGAAAATTTTTACTAAAGCAGAAAAGTCATTGGATAAAAAAAACACTATCGGATGGAACTAGGAAGGCGATGAATGAATAACATTGGATCGAAAGAATTAAGAGATCGAAATATTAAGGGTCAGATTGAGGGTTGCGGATGCAATGAAAAATGAGAGTCGTCGGATGCAATGAGAGACGTCGGATGCAATGAGAGGTGTTGGATGCAAATGAGGATGGTCGTCGGATACCTGGGAGATGGGCGTCGGATGCAATGGAGATGGCATTTATCGGATGCAACTAGGAGTTATCAGTCGGATGGAATTTGGGAAGTCTCTAGCGAATGCAATTTGGAAGGCGTGGGATGCAATAGTTGGAAGACACTGGCGGATGGAATTTGGAAGGCATTGGCGGATGCATTCGTCAGCTCCAGAGACAATAGCTCGTCGGTTGAAAATTTTCAGAGCTTGAAAAAATTCGAAATTCAGAGAAACTCAAAAAAGAAACTTGAAAAATTAAAAAATCCATGAATGTCAAAAATTTAAAAAAAAAACCGTCGGATAGGAATCTCAAACACAAAGTCGTCGGGATGCAATCTTCATAAAGAGTTTCTTTTTGTTTTTTTTGTTTTTTTTGTTTTTTTTGCTAATCGTCGGATGCAATTGTCAGAAAAAGTTTTGTTGTAAAGTTCGTCGGATGGAATCATCGAACACAATTTTTTGAAAAAAAACTCAAATTTTTTTTGAACAACTCAAAAAAATTCTACGAGACTTGAAAATTTTTTGGAACAACTCAAAAATTTCTGGGAGACTCAAAAAATATAAAAATCAGGAATCTCGGCAGATGCAGTTTTTAAAAACCAAAAAATTGTGGTGAATGGTCTTGTAATAGATTGTTAGTTTTATTTAGAATAGTGTTTGGTAATAATATAATATTAGATTTGTAATTTGTGAGAGAGAAAGAGAGAGAAGAGGTGGAGTGTAGATGCATGCTTGAAAATAAAGTTTTAAGAGAGAGAGAGAGAGAGAGAGAGAGAGAGAGAGAGAGAGAGAGAGAGAGAGAGAGAGAGAGAGAGAGAGAGAGAGAGAGAGAGAGAGAGAGAGTTATGGTAGATTATGATTGTGTTTATAATAGATTGATTTTTTATAGTGTTTGAGAGGATGTGTATGTGTTTTGAATTTTGCATTGATCTATAATTTAGGTTAATAGACAAATAAATATAGATAGTGTTGTGTAGTAATAGATTGTTAAATTTATAGTGTGTGTGTGTGTGTGAGAGAGAGTGAGAGAGAGAGAGAGAGAGAGAGAGAGAGAGAGAGAGAGAGAGAGAGAGAGAGAGAGAGAGAGAGAGAGAGAGAGAGAGAGAGAGAGAGAGAGAGAGAGAGAGAGAGAGAGAGAGAGAGAGAGAAGATGTGTGTGTGTGTGTGTTTAACATTTTGCATTGATTTAGAATTTAAGATTATAGATAAATAGTTAGTCTATGGTAGTACTAGATTGTTAGATTTATATTTATTTAGGACTAAGAATGAAAGATGAAAGAGAGGGTAGCATTTTACATTGATTTAAGATTTGAGAGAGAGAGAGAGAGAGAGAGAGAGAGAGAGAGAGAGAGAGAGAGAGAGAGAGAGAGAGAGAGAAGAGGGAAGAAGTGTGTATGTGTTGTGTCTTGCATTTTGAATCTAAGATAATATATATATATATATATATATATATATATATATAGATATATATATATATATATATATATATATATATAGAGAGAGAGAGAGAGAGAGAGAGAGAGAGAGAGAGAGAGAGAGAGAGACAAAGGAGAGAGAGAGCATGTGTGTGTGAGAGATTTCAATAGATTGTGTGTGTGTGTGTGTTTGTGTTTAACATTTTGCATTGATTTAAAATTTAAAATGAGAGAGAGAGGGGGGGGTGGGGAGGGAGGAAGTGTGTATGTGTTGTGTTTTGCATTTTGAATTTAAGATGAGAGAGAGAGAGAGAGAGAGAGAGAGAGAGAGAGAGAGAGAGAGAGAGAGAGAGAGAGAGAGAGAGAGAGAGAGAGAGAGAGAGAGAGAGAGAGAGAGAGAGAGAGAATGTGTGTGTGTGTGTGTGTGTGTGTGTTTTGTATTATGCATTAGTTTAGGGTATTTAAGAGTGATAGATAAATAAATAGTGTTTGATAGAAAATTTAGATTAGATTTATAATGTGAGAGAGAGAGAGAGAGAGAGAGAGAGAGAGAGAGAGAGAGAGAGAGAGAGAGAGAGAGAGAGAGAGAGAGAGTTTTAGGGTAGTAGATGAATAGATAATGTTTAATGATAATTAATGTATGTTAGATTTGTGATTTAAGAGAGAGAGAAAAAAAATGAACAAGCATAAAATGAGAGAATTTGAGGTAGATTAGAAGAATTTGCTTATAATAATGATTCAATTGTGTAATATAGTTTCATTTTTTAATTGCTTGTGTATGTGACAAAAATATTAAAAAAAAAAGAGCAAGCATTTAAAGAGCGAGCAATTGCACGTTTGCACTTAAGCTTCAAGTGAGTTTACCGTTGAGTGTGTGTTGTTTCAATTCTTTTCATTATTGGAATACGTTATCTAACATAGTAAGAAATTAAATGTAATTCATCAGTTTCATTTTGTTCAAAGCAATATCGTATTTTACTGCATACACTACACAACTAGAAAACTATGTGTTTATCCACGCAGAGTATCCACGCGAGCCCTGACACTTAGTCGATTTTTCAAAATTTTGTTTGAGTGGAACATCCACGCATGGATGAACACGCCTCCGGCGAGTCCACCGGTGTTTTTCTGACACGGCGCCAAAAAATTTATGCGCGTGGATTATCCGCGTGTGGATTATCCATGCAAAATTGAATTTTGAAAATTTCGGCAACTGTTTGGGAGGGAAGGTTGGCGGCGCCAGAAAGCAGTATTCGCATGGATTATCCATGCAAATCTCAGTTTCTTCACCGGACCTGTGTGGATTATCCATGCAATATTTTTTTTTTGCATGTTGATAATGACATGAAACTAGTTAAATAAATATATTTCTAAAGTGAATTATATTATGATGAGGTTATAATTTTTTTTTTCTAAAGTGAATTATATTATGATGAGGTTCTGATTTTTTTTATGCATGTTGATAATGAAATGGAATTAGTTAAATAAATATTTTTCTAAAGTGAATTATATCATGATGTTCCTAGATGATTGGGATTTTTGATGATGTCGGCCACCTACTTTTGTAAGATAGTTGACTCGAGCTACCAAGAGGGTAATTAGGCATGATCTAAGGCTTTGATAGCCAGGGGTTTAGGGTCTACCCTAATGGCACTCTACCTAATCTCATATCCGAGATCATTTGATATGGATTGAGAGCTCATTTTGTACATACTTTGAGAGATTATCAAGAGGGTGATTTTGGCAAGTTTGCTCTTTAATGAGAAATTGATGAATGATGAATGTAATATTTTTTGTGTCTAATGAATAGATCTGAATCTGAACAAAGTATTATACTTTCCACGTGTGTGACAAGATGTATAGATCAATTATTTCTAGTTTTATTGTGGTGTTCAAAAGCTCTTGCCAATTAGATACAAAATAGGTTGAATTGTGTGTCTATTAGATATAAGTGAAACCTTTGATGCTTTTTCAATGTTTTAGTATCCAAATGAGGTTCATAACCTCTGATTTTAACATGGTATCAGAGTCCAAATGCAACCATCAAGGCTCAAATACAAGAAAGAGAGAAGCAATTACAAGTTGTCCTTATTAATACCTTAAGTTTGATGATGTTCCTTCAAGTGTGAATGGAACTGTAGCAACAAAAGAGTGATTTGATGTAATGAAAAGTGAGTATATGATGCATTGTTTGAGATACTTGTAAAATTATTGATCCTGCATCAAAGATACAAAATGTTACTGTTTGCAAATGGGTCTTTAAGATCAAGCTTAATCAAGATGGTAGTGTGAACAATTATAAAACAAGACTAGTTGCCAAGGGATATGCTCAATTCAAGGGGATTGACTATGATGAAACACTTGATTTTGTCATAGTTTGTGGTGGTGATTTCATTAATTCACATGCTTTTTTACTGCCTTTGCAACATTTGTTAAAAAATGAGAATTTTCTTGGAACATGAAGCCATATATCTATCTTCACCGACATTATCTCCAAAAAAATAGGATTGAAGTCAAATTATGTCTATTCTTTTCACTTACTTGACCATAAATGAGATTCTATCTTGGCTAAATAACAATCATTTTAAAGCATTGCAAGAATCAACTTTTATTCAGAATTACAAGAATCAATTTCATCAGCGACAACATCTTGCAATTCATCTCCTCTTAGATGATTTTCATCATCACTCTCACTTTCAAATATTATTTCATCATCCTGACTATTAGAATTTCTATTCTCAACATCTATGGAAGTGGGTGCTTCAACTATGGCTTGACGATTTACTACATCTCTAGGTAGCTCAATCTCATAGTTAAAATGAAGATTTTCCATTGCATTCTCAACGTTTGCACCCTCAAATACTCGTCGTGAACATGGTTCAACTTGAGCTACAAACCACCATATCTTGTTTAGTCGATCTGGTTGAAAAAACACCTGCAAAAATCACTATATTAGAACATATCGAAAACTCAAATACTGAAGTCACTTGCAATAAAATGAAAAACATGATAGCATAGCATGTGCATCTGCTCACAGTGATGAGGCAACACCAATGTGTCAAAGGACTCCATGCTCAATGTTTTTGATGACTCAATCGCAAAAAATCCACTTGGATCCGATTTTACGGTTGCATTTGGCCCTCTACAAACTACCTTGAACCATTTTACATCAGTTAAAAAATAGTGTCCACTTTCACCAAATGACACGTCATAGATATTTTGTATAGTTCCTACGTATTTTATATCTCCTAAAATGAGATTCTGATCTCGTGCACTGCTTTGACTTTCTTGTTGGAAAGATGCTATTACACCACAATCGTGTGTGCATCTCTTGTTATCAATCCTTTCAACACGAAAGTGAAAACCAAAAGCCCATATAGCATTATACATTTTGCACTGTCACATGACAAACATGAATCTCATAAATAATCATTGTGAATGAACATGGTGTTTCAAAATGATTAAACAAATATTGTTAAAAACAAGAATGTTCTAATAATAAAGTATCTAAAGAATAATACCTTCCATTCGCATCCTCTTGCAAAGTCCCCTTCTGCGTTTGATATTTTTTGTCCCTCTTTTGTTGCTTTTTGTAGTGTGTCATGCATCCACTCTATAGTGCATTGCTTGGGCAATGGCTCAAGATCATGTGAACTTGAGGCCATGTGTCTACCTCTATTCTGTCGTTGGCGCTTTCTAGACAAGGCCCTCTCTTTTTTTCCTTCTTCATATAGGTCTAGCCATTTATCCATAACTCCACAATAATAAAGCATGAATGTAGAAATTTTTTCTCGTTGGAAGGGTGCCAACCTATGGACCTTCCCCATCCCTTGAGGGTTTTCACTAGTTACCTCTCTGGCTTTCCTCATCACGCCACAATAGTGGAGCAAATGGATGCAGTTGGTGCAAAATTTCAGTAACATAAAAGAGAGATTCATGTACTAACCATCCCTCTGACATGTTACCTTCAGGCCTTGCTTTTTGACGCACAAAATTTTTTAAGAATTTCATGTACCTTTCCATGAAGAACATCCACCTAAAAAGTCACAAATGGTTAAAAATAAGTGTTTTAATTAATGAATTCATATATCAATTGATTTAGTTTAAATACACATGCAAAAGAAAATTTATGCACTTATACCTAGTGTGCACTGGACCAGCAATAGAAACTTCTTCAACCAAGTGCACCAATAAATGCACTTGTGAGTCCATGATGGAAGTCAAAAAATATTTCTCAAACATGCACACAATCTCCACCATATCGTCATGTCCCTTGCAAAGATCCAGCTCACAGATTTCTTTTGAACACATCCATCTGCAACATATTCAATCCATTTTATGTCTATTTGAATTTCCAATCAATAAATACTAAATAAAAAATGCACCAAGTACATGTAAATACCTGACAATGATTGATAGTTTGTATATGGTGTCACAAATATCTTTTGACAACCACCCACGAATTGACAATGGATAGCTGAATTGAATCATTTTGAGCCAATCATGAGATTTGAGACCTTGCAAGTTTCCATCTGATGACCGTAGAGAATGGGCAAAACTAGTTGGTGTTCTAATGTCATGAATAATGGAGTGCACATGGTTAAGCTCCTCCTTAGTGAATGTCCAAGGTACCTTTGGAGCATGATCTTCACCATCCTTTATCCAATATTCTTTTTTGGTGTTTGATTCTTTTAGATCATGCCTTGCAGCAATGGTATCTTTTTCACTAATCAAGTGTTTCCAAATAGATTCACCCACATTTTTATATATGTGCATGGGATCAAGTAGGTGATTAATCAAAAGGTTATTCCAATATTCCATACGATGAAATATAGATAATCTTTTCATACCATCGATTGGCTTTGCTTGAGATTCCTCCCATAGTTTTTGCCAATCTTCCACAGACATCATCTTTGGAGGCATCTCTCTCTCAACTCTTCCTCCAAAACCTCTTCGATGAGTGTCTCTGAATGGATGGCCTTCATGCAAGTATTTACGATGATTTTCATAAACCACTTTTTTGAGACTATAAGAGTATCTTCCCACAAGATTTGGTCCACACAAAAAACAAGCATTTTTTCCAGCCGTTTGAAAGCCTTCCCTACAAATGGATACTATCAATCACTATTAAAAAAAGTATATGTCAAAGAATAATTATAGCCATTGTAGTATATCATATAAATGTCAAGAATTACGAGTTGTATGTAACTATAAACAAACTCCTATGTACACAAGATAGACATTGTTTGAATGATTACCTGAGCATTCACCTAATCCTGGATAGTCATGCATTGTCCACATTACAATGGCATGTAGTGTAAACTCCCTCTCATGTAAGGGGCGCGAAATGTCATATGCATTTATACGCTTTCACAAATCTTCCAGCTCATCAATAAGCGGCTCAAGATACACATCCATATTCTTAACCTTTCGTTGGCCAGGAATTAGAAGTGCCAACATAATGTGTCCCTTTTTTGTACTCAACGAAGGAGGAATATTATAATTTACTAAGCAAACAGGCCAAATGGACCACGTAGTTGCTCATACACCAAAGGGGTTCACACCATCTATTGCAAGACCAAATCTCACATTTCTTGACTCATTGGCAAAGCTTGGATACTCTTTGTTGATGTGTTTCCATGCAGGTGAATCTGAAGGTACCCTCATCATCCCATCCATAGAGATATGGTGTGCATGCCAGTCCATAAGTTGTGCAAGAGATTTACAATAAAATAGACATTGCAATCGTGGAATTACTGGAAAATGTTGTAAAATTTTGCGCAGAATGGTTGCCCTTTGCAAATCATCTCTATATCAAGGAGTATCACAAATGGGACATTTCTTGAGTGATTTGTACCTTCCTCGATATACAATACAATCTTTTGGACATGCATGATATTGCTTTTAGTCCATCCCAATGTTAGACAACATCTTTTGTGCCTCATCTCTTGTCTCAGGCATGGCATTTCCTTCTGGAAGAATTTTGTTTTTCAATAGTCTCTGTACATGACAAAAGAAGTCATTGTAAAAAAATTATTACTGGATGTCCAAATTGTAAATTTTGTTTTAAAGAAAAAATGACAAGTAGATACTCAAATAATGATGTGAGGCTTTGGTCACTCCATCTATATTTGGCTTGAAGATTTAATAGAAGTAGAAAAGTCGCCAAACGAGATGTCTTTGCTCCAGGATACAATGCGGTCTTTGATTCTTCTCACAATTTCTTTTCTTCTTTAGACAAAAGTGCCTACTCATCTTGTTCATTGTGTCTAGCTGCACTATTGTTCTCGTACATATCATCCAACATGTCTCCCATGATTCATCATTCATTGGAAGCTCATTTTCATCATTGGAACTTGTTTGCGATGAAGTAGATCTAGATGAGCTAGATTTAGATGCATCAGTCTCTTGATTAATGCGCTCATCAATTTCCATCATCTCTTTTAAGCCTTGACGTAGATGATGAGGTAATTGCTTTATATGAGGACCATTGTATTGCATTCGTCGTCTACGTCGACCATTACGAGGATTATTGTCTCCAACGCTAAATGAGAATGAAAAATCCTATATACCAAAATAACAAGTAGGTTGAAACAATGCTTAATAAACATTTCCTCCCAATACTTGATTGATCTAAATGTTGCATATGAATTGTTGGCTGATTTTGACGAATCCCTAAGATATTCGGACAGAGCAACTCAAGAGCACCTCTCACCTTAGACTGAGGAGGTCTCTGAGAAGACGAGGCCAACGAAGACTGAGAGCCGAGAAATGCTGGTTAGGAATGGCAAGCAAGAACTGTGTAAGCCTCGTGGTAAATCCTGAAAGATGGAATGACCATGTAGGAACTAGTATTTCTAAGCAAATGTAATAAATGCAAGTAGACCCCTCTTAAAGAAAGTAGAGTGAGCCACCTTTTGATGGTGACCTCTAGTGGAGAGCATTATTCCACTTGTAATTTGTGAAATGTGGAAATTCCACTAGGATGCCACCTAAGGAGCTCTCTTGCTTATTTAAGAGACTCCCTCTTTGTGAAGAGGAGCTTTTTGTGAATTGTATCAACTCCATGCTGAAATGAGAAGAGCCTTCACGAGTTTGGTGCATCCATTGAGCTCCTTGATCATGCTTGTTTCTTGAGTGATGCATTTATGATCTTGCCCTTTTCTCCTTTTGTGTGCGGTTGTGGACTGTAGAGTGGATTAGATTTGTTACTTTCATAGAGTGGATTAGTTTCTTTTCTTGTTTGTGGATTAATGTAGGAATCTGCATTCAAGTAAACTAAATAGGCTGGATTTGTGGTGTAGTTCTTGCATATCTCTTTACAGTCCAGTTCTTGATGTTCTTGGGATGTCCAAGAATCAATAGACTAGTTGGTTTCTTGATTCTTGGACTTCTAACATGCTGTAGATTAGTTTTGTTTCTTGTTTTGTCAATTTATGCAAGTGCAGCTTAGTTTAGTAATGCTTAGGATCCGATTCAGTTCATTTTCAGAGTAGGTAGCTGTAGAATCTACTGAATGTTCATTTGGGCTACACACTGATCTGTGAATGAGCGTTCTTGGCTTGCATCTATGAATGAATGTAATTGCGTTCAAGAGAGTTCGACCATGAGTAGTCCTCTAATAGGCAGGACAAAAAAAATATGCTACAATGACAATCTGTTCCCTTCTGCCTGATCTTGGGTTTAAAACATGAATGACAATCTCAAGAAGAATCCACTGTCTCTGCTGATAGGCAAAAGTAAGAAAGAATCAATTTTAAAAAAATCAACAGATCCTTTGGATCAAAGGATCTGTAAACATGAATATAAATTACCTCTTTGTTTAAAAAGTATGAACATACCAATGTATCTATTAGACCATTTTCCTTTTCAACTTGTTAACATTCAATGAACTCAAAGAATTGCACGCTTCTACATATTTACATATTTATGAATTTCATATTCATTAGTTTTCACTTATTATCTTATGTAAACATCTAGGCAAATGACGAATAATGCTCCTAAAATTTGACATATTTAATGACACAAACCAAATACAATCAAGAATGCATGGATTATACATCTCAGCATATCAACAAAATTTAAATCTTCACATTTGACTTATTGTCTTTTGCAAACATTTGGGTAGAGGACGGTTGAAACTATACTTGATGAACAATTCCTCCCCAAACCTGATAGATCTAGTGGCATAGACCATTACATAAGTGCCCTTTACATTCCTAGTAAAATATTCTTCTTTTCCACTGGTGCATTCTTCAAAATCACAATTCATCAATAGAGGGTGGCCAATGGAACTATTTATATATGCAGCAATGTTTTCATGCACATCTGGACGTCCATTAATATATGTACAATTTGCCCTTGAGATGTTGCCTCCTTGCATGCGTTGCTCCTCTAAAGAACAAGCATTTGAATTCAAGCCATATACTTGCATCCTCCATTGGTGACGACACAAAGCATGCCAATCACCCCAATTGTATTGAGGTCCTACATATGGCATCAATGTCACAACACTATTTAGAGGGACCTCAATACTACTCAATGCAAAAAGGCCCAAACTAGCCTCAGGAAAGTGTTCACTAGGCATGATCATGTACATTCGACCCCAATACGTAAATGGTGTTCCATTTAATGGTAATGGTGATTGGAGTGGCCAACACAAATATCTACTTCTAATGAAAGTTTTTACTAATGGTTGCAAGCTAGGTGGAAGAGGAGGTCAAACAAAGAATCTAGAATGTCTTCTGACACATCAACAATGCGTAGTAATTTGCAATTCTCTTTCAAACTAGTCATAATACGTCCAAGACGTGTTCTCTATTTTAAAGGGGTGGTCAAGATTGTGGAATCCACGTGGAGTATCATGGAGGACTCATGTGCAACATCCAGGATAGGTGTGGTTGGGTGTAGGGAAAATTCTAGAGATTTGGAGATATGGATTGAATCACAAGGCATTGATGAACTAATTATATCATGCAAGGGGTCATCATCAACAAGAGCATCATCTAAGACCAATGATGATCCAAAATCAATATTCATGTGATTTATCCTATCAATAATATTCTCGATCTCTCTTGCAACTCTTTTCCTTGAAACCAACTTATGTTCCTTCTTCTACAAAAGTTGAAAATGTTAGATGTATCAGTTTCTCTCTCTCTCTCTCTCTCTCTCTCTCTCTCTCTCTCTCTCTCTCTCTCTCTCTCTCTCTCTCTCTCTCTCTCTCTCTCTCTCTCTCTCTCTCTCTCTCTCTCTCTCTCTCTCAAGCATGAAACATAAATTAATATATAACACAAACCATAAACTAGTAGCATAAAACACACACACGCACACACACAAACACATGCACGCACACACACACCTACTCACACCCACCCTAAACACATATGAAGTCTCTCTCTCTCGGATGTAAATTGAGTTATATCAAGATGGCAAAAGACGAATGCGTACGAGACTATATTGAACGTTTCAAGCACGTCAACAGTCAAGTACAGGAACAACCCTCCAAACAGATGCTCATCATCTGGTTTCTAGTCGACCTTCCAAGGATTAGACACGAGCTTAAATCCAATCATGAATATATGAGTCTAAAGTTAGCTATGTCTGATGCCATCAAGGAAGAAGACAAAGGATCAGATGTTGATGAATCTAGGGAAAGAAGAGCACCACGTGCTCCTGTCCATGAGTCAAAGCCTATCGAGGACCCCTGAGATCAGCTTTGGAAATCACAGCTGGAGTTGCTTAATAAGCAACACCAACTTTAAATGGAGAAACTCACCAATGAGTTTCAAACTACCCTGAAGTCTATCCAAAGCAATATGCTTGGTTAGTCAAACCTGGCACAGGTACCTTATAGACGAAAAATAATATGGTGCCCACAATGCCCAGCTACGCATCATGTTGATGCTTGTCCTTCATATCGACCTATTCAAGCATATACAGTTCGACAATATGAAGAACACCCATCACAATCTGGAAATGCCTTGCCTTATCATGAATATCCACCAGCAAGTCCATAACCACTAGCCATACAAGATGGCTACGCTGTTATACAAGGGCCACTGCACACTAGATGTTTCATCTGTGGTGAAACCGGCCACTTGATGGTTGATTGTCCAGTTAAGACCCAGTACCATGCTGAGTGTCTTGACTGTATCCGAAAACACAGTTTCAAAGACTGTCCAAAACAACCAACTAAGATCCTACCTGTCCGTCACGTCAGTTATGAATCACAATAGGATCTTCACGACAACAACACGAGCACCATAGCAATCCACAGTTAAACCTGTTGTTCAATCGAGAAGTTTCTTGTAAACTTCTACTACATCACCGTCCAATACACTAACTCCATAATGGAAAATGCCAATCTGAAATGAGTCCTTTTCGAAAGAAAGCGAAACCGATGTTTTGTCATCTACTACAATGTCCAACCAAGAGCAACCTCCATAGGGAATTGACAGTTTTTCTCCCCTTCTATAACCTCAAATCTATTTGTCTCTCCACATGCTGATAAAATTTCCAATGTTCCAATACAAAATCTTTCTCAGATTCGAAAATCTAGATAGAGATTCGGTTCTAAATCTCTTGTTCACAGAGGTCCTTAGGACATAGTACCTCAATTATACCTGCATCTCAAGCTATGTCTTACAATATCTACTATCAATGATGGTAAATTTTAGTGTAACCAACCCTGCCTTGTTTTGACAAGGGCATGTCAGAGTAAGTCAAATTCCTCTACAAAACAACTGAAATATTGCAACTATTAAGGTACATTATCAATGTTGATGAATGCAAGTTTTGTTCGACAAGTGCTATACAGTTCTCACTCTTTCTCACGTTTGTTTATTTCCATGTTTCTCTTCACCTGTTTTGTGTGAATTTTTGCTTGAGGAATAGCTATTGCACGAGATTCTTCCGTAGAGCATCTCAAGAACACATTTTCATTCATCTATCCATCTTCAGATTCCCTTGTACAACAATTTAGAATTTTTGAGAAATATGAGAAATCCATGACAAGTTAGAGTTGATTCCTGCACCTCATTGTCATATTACTCTTCAAGTCAACTATAGCAAGATCGAAAGAAATTTAGTTAAAATTTGTTCCATCTTTAGTCCAGTCACATGTTCAATGAGTTTCAACTATGTGTTCCACACGTCGATCCAATCCTGAGCATGAACAGTCATCAACAACAACATCCCCACCAACAGATTTTTTGGGGGGAGAGAGTGGATCTACTTGGATCCACTGGAGCAGTTACACTGCCTGCAACAACATCAACAATATCAACAACCAAGATCACAAGTCAAATATGAAAAGAAAAGGCTAAAGAAGACAGATTGGTAATCCAAACTTGACTCAATCAGAAGAAGTACTCCAATCATGACGAAGATTCTTTAGAAAGGGAAACACAAGCATTGGAAAATCAGTCTCTTTCTTCAACCGACATCTTTCCATACTTCTGCGCCATTATCATGCCTATCATCCACGCCATCTACCAATGCTATCACCTCCGCCCTACCTTTCATCTGTTTGATTATCATCAGTTTACATTTCTTCTGAGAAATCCCTAGTTCTTTATAGTCTTACCGAAGTAGCTAATAGATCATTGCAAGTGTCTTGTGGAGACCAACTACCAACTATATTGGTTGTTCAGCTGAAAAAGACCTACAAAAGCAGGCGAAGCAGCTAGAAGAAATAAAAAGAAAAATTCAGGAAGTTGAGGAGGAAAGGACAAAACTTAAGCAACAGATGAGTCAGATTAACCTTGATAAAAAAAACTCTCTGGAGCAATGATAGCTGAATCCCCTCGTATGAATCCCAAAGAGATCCAAAAGTAATGGGTCAAAAGAAAGAGCTGTAGAAAAAGAAAGATGAAGACAACCGTGAACTTGCAATTAAAGCAAACTCCTCACCCAACAAGTGGTGGTCAAAGCTCAACATTGCAAGGGTCGAAGGTTGCGACTGTACAACTATCAGTTCCTTCACCCTACCACCAAGCCTTCATCATGTTTCCTTACCGTTACTAAACTATCCATCCAAAACTGTTCCTACCACTAATTATTGATGTATCCATCCCCTTGAGACTGATAATCAAAGTTTGTGCAACCTGTAGGTCAAAGGTTTTCCTTGAGATTGGAACTTTAACTGAGAGAAGAACCACGGAAACACCAGAGGCAAATGGAAGATATAGACCTCCCAAAAGAAACCAAAGATAGAATCTGCCAAGAAACCCAAGATGAAACCATCAATGACAGATACAAGTGACGATCAAAGATGCCAACCGCGGAGCAATATCATCTAATATGGGTTGCAGTGGGTCCTACAACACATTAGAGGTTGGGTGATGTTGGCTGATTCTGATGAATTTCCAAGATACTCGGTCAGAGCTACCCAAGAGCACCTCTCACCTTAGACCGAGGAGGTCTCTAAGAAGACGAGATGGATGAAGACTGAGAGCCGAGTATGAGAGCCAAGGAATACTAGTTAATATTGTCAATTAGAAACTATGCTAGCCTCATGGTGAATCCCGAAAGATGGAATGACCATGTAGGAATTAGTATTTCTAGACAAAGTAATAAATGCAAGTAGGCCCCTCTTAGAAAAGTAGAGTGAGACACCTTTTGATGGTGACATCTAGTGGAGAGCATAATTCCACTTGTAATTTGTTTGATGTTGAAATGCCACTAGGATGCTATCTAAGAAGCTCCTTGCTTATTTAAGAGACTCCCCCTTTGTAGAAGGGAGGCTTTTGTAAATGTATCTACTCCATGCTGAAATGAGAAGATCTTCCATGAGTTTTGATGCATTCTTGAGCCCCTTGATCATTTTTGTTTCTTGAGTGATGCATTAATGATCTTGCCCCTCCATCTCCTTTGTGTGTGGTTGTGGATTTTAGAGTGGATTAATTCTTTTGCTTTCGTAGAGTGGATTAGATTTCATGTTTTCTTGTGGATTAATGTAAGAATCAGCATTAAGGTAAACTAAATAGGCTAGATTTGTGGAGTAGATCTTGCTCATCCTAGACATTCTAGTTCTTGATGTTTTTGGGGTGTCCAAGAATCAAGAAACGAGTGTTTCTTGATTCTTGGACTTCTAAAATGCTGTCTAGTTTAGTTAGTTTAGTTTCTTGCTTTGTTTCTTGCAGTGATAATGTGTATAATAGTTTAGTTTTCAGATTTTAAGAAGCTGTCCATTTAGTTTTTTTTTCTAGTTTATAGGCTAATGCATGTGTAGAGTAGTTTCAGCCTTTTAGGGATCTGTCCATTTGATTTGTAGCATTAAGTAGAATCTCATTGTTTGTTCAACAAATCTGCACACTGATTTTATGGTTGAACGTTTTGGCATGTATGAGTGGCTATTTATGCATGTGCATTAGTTCAAGAGTGACGTCCCTGAATTGTCCTCTGATAGGCAGGACATTAATACTACAACGTAGATCTGTCCCATCTGCCTGATTTTGGGCTTTAAACAAAAAAGAAGAAGGTAGAACAAAAAAACAGTAAACAGATCCTCCTAAGCAAAGGATCTGCCAACAATACCCACTTGCAATCAATGATCTTTTTATTTTCGGGTAGTGCCTCTAGTGTCCATGTCTCGTTTTGCCTCGTTGATTCGATTTCATCTGACATTTTCTACATCCAGAATTCTCCCTCTGGACTCTGGACAGCTGCTAGATATGTACTTGGCTCTTCAGTGAAGCTGTAGTATTCGAACTCTGCATCTTCGTTCCACTGAAGATTTTCAACGTATCGTTCTTGAGGTCTTCTTTGTCTTGTCAACCTTATGGGTTCAATTTGTCAGTGCTCGAATGTTTTTTCTTCGTCGGGTTGATCTTCGGCTTCCTGCTGCTCTGGAGTCTGGGGCTCAATAATTTGATTTGATGTTTTTCCTCAATCTCCCTCTTGAACTGGCAGTAGTGTGAAGATCTCATGGCCTTTTTCGTCCTTCAATCCAGGGAATGTGGACTTATCGAACTTCACATCTCTACTCGACATGACTTTCTTCTGGGTTGGATCATAGAGTCTGTACACTTGTGATCTGTTCGAGTATCCGACCATCATTGTTTGTTCTGATTTTTTATCGAGCTTGTTTTTTTGTTTCTTTGGTATGTGCTTGTATGCTGCACATCCGAATACACGCACATATGATAGACCAGAATTTCTATTTGTCCACATTTTGTACGGTGTCTTGTTTTCTAGGGCTGTCATTGTTGATCTGTTCTGCAGGTGTACTGCTGCACCTATTGCCTTTGTCCAAAATTGACTTGGCAATCGAGCTTGTGCCATCATGCACCTGGCTCCTTCGACTAGCATCATATTTCTTCTTTCTACGACACCATTATATTCGGGTGTGTACACAAGAGTGAATTGATACTCTATTCCTTGTTCTTGGCAAAATCTAAAAAATTCTGTGCTCTTGTACTCACCTCCATTATCAGGAACTTCTTTAGCTCTTTTTCCCTCATGTATGAATGGATTTCAATGATGTTTTCCTTTCTGACAGGCTTCGTAGAACTCAGTATCAGGTCTTGATATTTCCAAACCTGTGACTATCTCTTTCTTGCTCATGTCGTAGAGGCTTCTCATGTTCAGATGTTATCTTCTTTTGTGCCAGAGTTGATCTTCATTTTCACATGCATTTAGTATGCTATCAGAATTGCTGATTATCTTGGCTTGGTAGAGATTTCCTTGTCTACATCCAACTGTCAATAACTTGTTTGTTGTCTTCTCGATCATCCTACATATATTGCCATCGAATAGAACTCAAATTTTTAGATCTGCCATCTTGGAGACTGATAGCAGATGTCTTCTTAGTGAAGGTACGTAGAGTGCTCTTGGCAGCTCTGCTTGACCTGAAAGTGTTCGCAACTATAGAGTCTTGATGCCCTTGACATCGTGTCAGCTCCCATCGCCTAGAATCATTGCTCTGTTGTTTTCGAGTTCTCTGAAGTCGATCAAGATTCTTTTGTTGTAGGTGATGTGTGAGGTTTCTCCTGAATCGATGACTACATCGTAGTCTTGTTCAATGTAGCTTGTTGAAGCTTCATCGAATATTGTGAAAGCTTCATCACCTTTGTTTGCATCCTTGGACGACTCCACAACATTCGCTTTGTCAACTTTGTTCTTTCTTTTCGGGTTGAATCTGCAATCGTATGCATAGTGCCCCTCCTTCTTGTTGTGCATGCAAGGTATTGTTGGTTTGAGCCAGCATCTATTGGCAGTGTGTCCTAGTTTGTGACAGTGATCACATGAAGAAGATTGTTGGTTGTCGTTGCCTCTGCTCGAAGGCTTTGTGTTCGTCCTGTCGAATCTGGGCTTGTTCTTGTTCTTCTTCCTTCCCTTCGTGAAAAGAGCTTTCTCCTGATCACTGCTTCCTTCTCCTTCGTCCCTCATCAGTCTCTCATCAGCGACAAGACTGATTGCTCTCTCGAATGTCATATTTGGTAGACTCAGTATGAGCATTCTCAACAGCTGATACGACATAGGTAGGGATTTCATGAAGTACGTCAACTATTGTGGTGTTGGGACCTAGTGTTCCTGTCTAGATGCAACGAGTTGAGCAAAGATCATTCTAATCTTCTCAAGATGCTGATTCAACTAGTTTCCATCCCATCATATAGATTATAGATAATTGTGAAGATGCATCACCGAAGCGGCAGTCCTTACTTCATACTTCTGCTTTAGTCTTTCCCATGCTTCATGGCTACTTTCACAATCTTCAATCTGCATGAGTATTTCTTTATTGATGGACAAAACGATGATCGCCATTGCACATTCATCTTTTCTGATCCACTCATCTCTCCTTGGGTCTCCCTCTGGAGGCTGCACCTCTATGAGTTCGATCATTGACCAGATGTCTTCACCCTTCAGAAGTGTTTTGATTTTGAATTTTCATACTCTGTAGTTTTTGCCATCAAAACTTATTGCTATTCTCGTCTGGATCGTTGTAGCCATATTGTGTTGCCTAGAGAATCATTGCTCAAATATCAGTAGTGATAACCTCAGGGCTCTGATACCATGTCGCAAACCTGTCGAGAATCTGTCGCGAATCTGTTCTGTTCGCATTCGTTTGGTTTTCTTTTTGCAGAAGCTTTCAAGATCCTAAGCAAGCGACTACAGATCACAAAACATAAAAGATTCAAGCAATCAAGATGACGAGAACAATGAGATGGAGAAGAAAACAATTGTATTATCTATTTTTGAGATTCGAGTGAGTTGGTCAGTGTCTCGCTCGTTGGCGGCCTGACGCTCAGCTCAATCGCTGTGTTCTGCTTGTTGGCAGACTTTCATGCACAACTATTCTCTCTATTTTCTATCTTGTGTTGATAAAAAAAGTGTATATAGCTCCACTGTGTGAAGTTTACAAGATAGTTAAACAGGGAATTACAAGACAAGTCAATGCTAATCAACTAGTTAGTTATTCTCTGTTATTGCTAACTCTTTTTGCTGAGCATGAAGTACAATACACCATGCTCGTTGAGCTGCCAGTTGGCAGCACGAATTGTTTGCGTTTCGTTTTGCTTTGTGCCTCTTGGTCTTTGAGGTATGTTTGCCCTTTGACCTTCATTTTGAATCGCTTTGTCACCTTCGCGACAGAGTTGTAGGAGTTCACAATTTTTGACCGGGAGAAGGTGTACTTGTTGTTGGATTTTAATGGTCAAGGCTAAATCCACTCAATAATGAGCATCTTGAAAATTTTGTTGACGTCCGACTCCATCGACTTCATCAACTTCGACTTCAACTTCAAACATCAACTCACTCGACTTACTCCATTCAACTCCATCAACAATCGACTTTATTGACTTACCCGACTCACCCGACAACTCGACTCACTCAACATTCCCTCATGACTCGACAATCAACTTCATCGACATTCCATCATCACTCGACAATTGACTTCATCAACAATTGACTCCATTGACAATCGACAACAATTGACAATCGACTCCATCGACAATCAACTCAATTGACTTACCTGACTCCATCGACAACTCCATCAACATGATCACATGACTCTTGACTAACTCGACTAACTCTCGACTTATTTGACTTACTCGAATCCATCATCAAGTCAGATCAAAATTTGATAGAGGAAAAAGTTGATCCATGTATTGTCAGATGACTTCAAGGACAACTAACAATCCACCTACTTTTACATAGAGTTTACTATTTACAATGACGGCTATCTACTATAAGGCGGCTCTAGTTAATTAAGTAGATTTAAAAGTATTGATTACTGAACTGCAATTATTAAACAAGTCAAGTAGATTTAGAATAAAGTCAACACCTTTAGTTGTTAAGTGATCAATCTGGTCTATTTTTGTGCTTCTCAAACTAGCGCACAACTTCACGCTCATGTACTCTATCTTGATTATTAAAAAGAGTGCAATTTTTGTCCACACAACTGTGTTGTTCATTCGAGCATTATTACAGACTGCTTTACATCTTGTTCTTCTTGTTGCTATGCTGACACACTTTCGATCCACAACTGTCCTCACATACCCATTTTTTTGACATGGTATCAGAGCAGATGGTTTAGTAATCTGCATTTCTATGCAAGTTATCAGTCTTGTTTCTAACAAGACATCGTTTTTGCAAGTGCACAGCTAGCAATATTTTCACATCATTGTTTCTACCAGCGATCTCGCTCTCTACACCAGAATGGATCCATCTTCTAGTTCATCTCTGATCGATAAATGTGAAGGATTTCAGATCATTCAAGATCCAATCCATGTCCCAAATCTTTGGTTACAATAAGGAGCAAACCAACAATCCTGCCAATGTAGAAAAATCAGCATCTACATGCAAAATGAGATGCAAACTCTAAGAGATATTGATCAAACACGAACCAAAACATAAAATATGTTTGTTGTCCGTACAATTACAGTACCCTACTATATTTCACACGTGTGGAACCGAAAATAGCAATAAATGATCATTCTACACATAGAATTGCAAGATAACACCAAGATAGTGCACCAAAGAGTAGTAGAACCCAAAGCGAACCATGTATAATGATGAAATGAGAGATAGAAGAGAGAAGATGTGTCCCTCCATGAGTTACATCCGTTTATAGAGTTTCCAAAACCTATTTGGCCACTTGGCTTTCCCTCCAAAATGTAAACCCTACTATGATTGGGTCTAGATTCAATGTACCCAAAGTTCAAATTTGAATCTCTCTCAAACTCAACTACCAACTTTCCCACACTTTCCAAAAGTGTTTATTGAATGTATTTTAAACTAATATAACCTCAAAAAGTTTATCTCTAAGTCTAAAATGAGTTTTGGCCTCTTATTGACAATTTACCAAAATGTGACTAAACTTGACTAAACTAGTTGAAATCTCTCACACGCATAGTTTTGACAATAGAACTTTGATCCAACTTTAGAATGATCTCCATCCTAAGTATAGATCTTTTTTCTAAGGTTCTAAAGTATCTTTCATAATTGATATAGAGAATAGTGTCCAAATTGGATGCTTCACTATTTCTTACATCAATTTTGCACATCAAGATATAACTAGAACATGAAGAACCAAATAGAATGTGAATGAAATGATTCCTCCATGTTTCAAACTTTGTACTCTCTGGAAAATTACAGCAACAAAACAATAAATGTGAGTGATGACCATTTGCTTGCTTGTGTCTGTCCTTTCTTGATATGTCTCCACCATAAAACTCCATGAATGAGCCTCCCTCTCCATCTTGCCACAAGAAACCATCAAACCTTGGAAATCCATGAGTAGGTGAGTACATTAATGATGCAAATCCAGCACCACATGACTCCATAAACCAAGTAGGTTGCACTAGTCCATCTTCAAGATCTACTTGACACAAGAAAATGACCATGAATTAACCAAAAATTGACAATCTCCAAGTATTGGCACCAAGTAGCTCAACACTTGAGAACTTGATCATGGATGAGTGATATAATGAGCCTCAATTAGCCTCATTTCCATCAGCAAAACCAGCCAAGAATGCTAGTACAACTCCAACAATAAGATATTGCAAGACAATGTAGCTAGTTTGTCCATATCTTGACAATTTGCACACATCCACATGAAATAGCTCAAACATGAGATAGAACAAGTAAAGTAAACTTGAACAACACTTCCTTGCTGCTCCTTTGACCTTACTTGAGTCTTCAATGAGCTGCAAAAACATATCCATAACATCTTTGCCAAATAACCTTCCTTTGATGCTCTTGACTAGCTCCAAATTGCCACCTTTCCTTTTGTGTTGTTGAAGCCCTTTGAGACCAACCTCTTGATATTCCTCTTGATCATTAGAGTCATTGAACAAAATTTGTTTTCCAGATCCATTACTTGCTTTTCTAGTATGAAAACCATGAGAACCAATATCCACTTGCATAGCATCATCTACATAAGAAAATTCTCCAAAACATGTGAGTAAAGCAAAGTGTGTCGCTTCCACTTGCTTACCTTTCTCTTGATCATCAAAGATATCAAAGATATGAATATCTTCAGACCTGAACCTTTGGAAATACTCCCTCTCAAACATATGATCTAGATCCAACAAGATCTCATCAATGCTTGATCTCGAATTTCCACAAAGGTTAGTGAAAACAATGTCACCAATGTCACCATCATAAATCAAAAGATAGATTCCAAACTTTCCATCCAACATGAAGTAGAGTAGGTGAAGATGAGTATCAAACCTAAGAAATACAGCCCTCTTGAGTTCATACAAAACCTCAATAAGCTCACCAATGAGATCTCCCTTGTCTTGAAGAAATTGCCTCTCGATTTGTTCCATGTAGTCTTCTCCAACCAACCTTTTGCCATCTCGATCATGAGTGATCAATTCACAATCATAGAATCCTTTGAGTTGATGAAGATATGTGAGATCCATGCCTTGGATCTTTCCAAGAACCAATCTTCCATTGCTCTTTCCTTCATAAGACTCCCTCTTAATGATTGCATCATAAGAAGTAGAAATCTCAAAAACATTAGAAGCCATGAAAAATATGATTAGTACCTTCAACATAAGGATGATTGAAGTACTCTCTTTTTTCAAACAAGAACTTCTACTCAATGTTTTAGGTAAGGAATCATATGATAATGATTCTTCCTCACTATCATTCACAATGACATCATTCAAAGTACATCCTACTTTGAACTCTTCACATACTTCTCTTCTTCTTGACTTGTGACTATCTCCCTCACCAAGTCTCTTGATAGAACCATTTGATCTACTTTCTTTATGAAGAAATGTGACTCCACTTGCTGCAAAAATGACTTTCTTGGACTCATCACAAAAGAATGTAGAAGAACCACCTCCTTCATGAATGCACCTAGCAACATCTTTTTCCATATGATCAAAGAAATCATTAGCAACAATCTTTTCCAAGGAAGAACCTTCACCACCTCCATTGATGAAGTTAGCTCTTTCCTTACCTTTTGCATGCTTGCACTTGCCATGAAGAACCATTGAAACACCATCATTATCCTCAAGACTAGCCAAGTTAGCACAAAGATGAACATCTCCAAGAAGCATATTAGATCTTGACCTAGATCTAGCATAAGGAAGCTTGTTAGACTTTGAATAAGATCCACCAATCTTATTGATGCTAAAAAGAAACTTTGGAAAGTTGAGACCAATCTCCTTTTCCATTCCATCCTTTTTGTTAGCCATAACAAAAGCATCAAGCTTGAAAAGTCTACCTTGTTTATTGCCCCTAGCAACCAAGATTTCTTCCTTTGTAATGAAACAAGCATCACCACCAAACTTTACCATGTAGCCTTTCTTTATCATTTGACCAACACTTAGCAAATCCTTTGAAAGTTAAGGAATGTAAAGAACACCATCAAGTATTGCTTTCCTATTAGTAGAGAGACAAATAGGAATTGAACCAATACCTTCGATCACACACTCACCACCATTGGCCATGTGAATTGCTTTCTTGGCTCCATCATAAGTGACCGAAGAAGTAAAGAACTCCTTGTGACTAGTCATGTGTGAGCTAGCTCCACTATCAATCCACCATGAATCTTTGTCACCTTCACTTGATATTAGACTTGAAGAACACATCAAAAGAGAATCACCACCACCTAGACCCTCATCATTAGTAGTAAAGTTGATTTGCTTGCTATCTTCATCTCTTTGCTTCTTCAAACATTTATTTGCAAAATGCCCTTTGATTCCACAATAAAAGCATTTCAACTTAGACTTATCTTTCTTTTTGCCAAAAGAAGAAGTCTCACCTTGATCTTGCCCTTTAGACCACTTGCCTTTGCCTTTGCCCTTGTTCTTGCCTTTGATGAACATAGCCTCCTCTTCATAATGAGATGTCGATGTAGATCCACCTCTTCTTGATTGAAGCCTATACTCCTCATTCACCAAGATCTCTTGCAGATCCACAATACTTGGCAAAGTCTTTTGAATAGCAAAACTTTGAACAAGATTAGCATGATCATCCAACAAGCCATTAAGTATAACTTGAACAAGCTCTACCTCCTTAATGCTTTCATCAATACATGCTAACTCATCATTGAATGCTTTAACCCTCAAAACAAAAGCATGAGTACTCTCTTCCTTCTTTTGCAAACTTTGAAAGATTTCTCTCCTAAGAGTAAGAACTCTTGATGTAGACTTGGATTCATAAAGCTTCTTCAAAGATTCCCAAGCCTCCAAAGATGATGTGCACTTACCAACTTCCTTGAGAAGTTCATTGGTAACATTCATCTTAATCATGTGTAGAGCTTTCTTTGCTCTCTTGTCATACCTCACTTGATCTTGAGGTTCTTGAGGTCTCTCCTCCACACCTGCAACAATCTCCATCAACTCATTCATCTCCAATAGGGACTCCATCCTCACCTTCCAAGTAGAATAGTTGATTGAGGTAAGCCTATCATTGCTCTCCAACATAAATCCACCAATTGTAGCCATGTTGAAGTGACCTGATCTTCTCTTTCAACCTGTTCCAATGCACAAATCACTCTCTTGAATGTCAAAAAATGAACTCAAGAAGAAATCACAAAGATATGGAACCTCTCAAATCTCTTCTAGCACTTCTAACTAGAAAATCAACACATAGAATAGTGAAATCTTGATCAACCTATGATCTATCCTCAATCTAATAATTCTTGCCACTTCCTAAGATTGAAACAGACTCAAATGAAGTTCAGTAAACTCACAAACTAGAGATCCAATCAAAATTAGGGTTTTGACAAAATCACAAAAAATTGAATATCTCAAATTCTACATGCAATTTCTAGAAACTTGATATATCTTCTTGTAGACTCTAATGAGAACTTCCTAATGCACCAAAAATCATGTAAATCCAGTAAGACAAGTGTGAAATCGGAATTGATCAAGTATATAATCCTATATTGAGTTTTGACCTACAAAAGATCAATTCTACACATGCAAAAATGCTGATTTTTGAGTAGAGATCAATCTAGCATGCTCTAGCATTGGTAACTCCTCCAAAATCTTTGCTAAAGATGGCTGATCTTTCATAACCTGAAACAAAAGAGCTCTGATACCATGTGAAGGATTTCAGATCATTCAAGATCCAATCCATGTCCCAAATCTTTGGTTACAATAAGGAGCAAACCAACAATCCTGCCAATGTAGAAAAATCAGCATCTACATACAAAATGAGATGCAAACTCTAAGAGATATTGATCAAACACGAACCAAAACATAAAATATGTTTTCTGTCTGTACAATTATAGTACCCTACTATATTTCACACGTGTGGAACCGAAAATAGCAATAAATGATCATTCTACACATAGAATTGCAAGATAACACCAAGATAGTGCACCAATGAGTAGTAGAACCCAAAGAGGACCATGTATAATGATGAAATGAGAGATAAAAGAGAGAAGATGTGTCTCTCCATGAGTTACATCCATTTATAGAGTTTCCAAAACCTATTTGGCCACTTGGCTTTCCCTCCAAAATGTAAACCCTACTATTTTTGGGTCTAGATTTAATGTATCCAAAGTTCAAATGTGAATCTCTCTCAAACTCGACTACCAACTTTCCCACACTTTCCAAAAGTGTTTATTGAATGTGTTTTAAACTAATATAACTTCAAAAAGTTTATCTCTAAGTCTAAAATGAGTTTTGGCCTCTTATTGACAATTTACCAAAATGTGACTAAACTAGACTAAACTAGTTGAAATCTCTCACAATAAACTCGATGAAGAGAACTACCATCTCTGGAAGTTCAAGTTGAAATTTGTACTACCTAGGGGACATCGTTGATGGCACATAGGTCAAGCTTGAGGTTGATGCAAACATCATCACCAAATGGAGAGAAAGGGATGGCAAGGCATTTTCTTTGATCACTCTGAATATTAAAGACTATTAAATTAGCCATATTCGAGTTGCTCAGATTGCTAAGGATGCTTTAACCATCCTAGCAACCCTTTATGATATCAGAAATGTTACATCCAAACTTCATCTAAGGAAGAAGTTCTTCAAATTAAGAATGTCTGATGCAAATAGTGTTTTGAGCCATCTCAACACTTTCTTAAATCTCATGGAGTAGATGACTGCAACCGATTCAGTCATTGAAGATCCAATAATGACTCTATTATAGAGTCTACTGGAAGTTTTCAAAACTTGGGTCACAGCCATCTCGGCCCAGTAGCATCTCACTCTATCGAGAGTTATATCGATGCTACTTCAAGAGGAGATTAGATGAACTGGATCCTCCTATAGCTCAGGATCGGATCCTCAAGCTCTATTCTCAAAGAAAAATTAGAAGTTTAGATCCAAGAGATCTACAAAGTCAGACTATCTTGACAAAAGGAGCAGAATCGAACTCAAAACCACTTGTGAGAAGATTTGATAGACAATGTAAACCACCAGAAAGGTATGGCCAGGATGTTTTTAATACAGCCATCAAATTTTGTGGATTCTCTGACGAACCTCAAACATTCCGAGGAAGCTGTAGATGGACCAGATAAAGATCGTTGGATTCAGGCAATGGAGGATGAAATGTCATCCATGTACAAGAACAATGTATGGACACTTGCAACTATACCTAATGGCAAAAAACCCAATCAAGTGCAAGCGGATCTATAAGACCAAAACAGGTCCTGATGGAGAAAACATCATATACAAGGCAAGGTTAGTTGCTAAAGGATTTTCATTGAAGTATGGGATCGACTACACTGATATTTTCTCACCGGTAGTCAAACATACATCAATTCACTTGTTATTCACATATGTAGTTGCTCATGATCTGAAAATCTATATTGTGGATGAGAAAACTACTTTCTTGCACGCAGAGTTGGAAGAAGACTTATTCATGGACCAACCACTTGGTTTTGTAAACCAAGAATTGTTATTTCACAATTCTAGCTTCACCATTTTGGTCATATTGCTTGTAAATTGTATTATGGTCATGTTGTGGCTTGTCACACGTGCCAAATAACATAGTATACTCTTTGTAAGTCTCATTCCTAACCTAGCATAGGAGTGGCACCTTTGGAATGAGTCCAAATAGTGCTTTGATAGGCTAGAGAGATTCCAGGAACCAAAAATAGCATGTTTTTCATTGTTTTGGGATCTTGAGATCTTGACCCTAATTAGGGTGGATCAAGTGGATATTTAGGTTAGATGTTAGGGCTAGGTTATCATTAATACATAGAAGCCCTAATATGCTCAGATCCGAGCTCTACATGTATAAATATGTGATGGGATTTCCATCCAATTATGAACAAAATCGAGATTTTCCTTGTTGACTAGTTTGAGTCTATGATTTGATTGATGAATGCTATTGGCATATGGTTTTTTGTGATGATTGAATGAATTTGGAGTTGTAGGTAAAGTACACATACAGCAACAGGCCGTACTTTCACATGTGTGGAGTTCTTTGGAGATAATTTATGGAGTTCAAGCCAAGATAAGCTAGGAATCAAGTATTGATTAGTCATCTAGCTTCTGGATCTTGTTTGGATTTTAGGTGCTTTAACCATCATTTCTAGGATCAAATGGGATTATTTTGCTGTATTTTTCACAACTAGAAAACTCTGTGTTTATCCATGCGAGACCCAACACTTAGTCGTTTTTCCGAAATTTTGTTTGCGTGTTCATCCACGCATGGATTATCCACGCCAAATTTTTTTTGAACACGCCTCCGACCAATCTACTAGTGTTTTTTTGACACGACGCCAAAAAATTTATGCGCGTGGATTATCCACGCGTAGATAATCCACGCAAAATTGAATTTTAAAAATTTTGGCAACGATTTGGGAGGGAAGGTTGGCGGCGCCGAAAAGCAGTTTTGGCATGGATAATCCACGCGTGAATAATCCACGCAAATTTCAGTTTGTTCACCGGACGAGACTGGAAGTTAAAGATATCCACGTGTGGATATCTTCTGCGTGGATTATCCATGCATTTTTTTTTCATGTTGATAATGACATGAAATTAGTTAAATAAATATATTTCTAAAGTGAATTATATTATGATTAGGCTATATATATATTTTTTCTAAAGTGAATTATATTATGATGAGAATTTTTTTTTTGCATGTTCATAATGAAATGGAATTAGTTAAATGAATATTTTTCTTAAGTGAATTATATCATGGTGTTCCTAGATGATTGGTATTTTTGATGAGGGAGGCCACCTACTTTTATAAGACAGTGAAACCTTTGATGCTTTTTCAAGGTTTTAGTATCCAAATGAGGTTCATAACCTTGATTTTAACATGGTATCAGAGCCCAAATGCAACCATCAAGGCTCAAATACAAGGAAGAGAGAAGCAATTACAAATTGATGATTGTTTAATTTTATTGCCCTTATTACTACCTTAAGTTTGATGATGTTCCTTCAAGTGTGAATGAAACTATAGCAACAAAAGAGTAATTTGATGTAATGAAAAGTGAGGTGAGTACATGATGCATTGTTTGAGATACTTGTAAAATTATTGATCCTCCATCAAAGATACAAAATGTTATTGTTTGCAAATGGGTCTTTAAGATCAAGCTTAATCAAGATGGTAGTGTGAACAATTATAAAACAAGACTAGTTGCCAAGGGATATGCTCAATTCAAGGGGATTGACTATGATGAAACACTTGATTTTCTCATAGTTTGTGGTGGTGATTTCATTAACTCACATGCTTTTAGTGATTTACTGCCTTTGCAGCATTTGTTAAAAAATGAGAATTTTCTTGGAACATGAAGCCGTACATCTATCTTCACCGACATTATCTCCAAAAAATGGGATTGAAGTCAAACTATGTCTATTCTTTTCACTTACTTGACCATAAATGAGACTCTATTTTGGCTAAATTACAATCATTTGGAAGCATTGCAAGAATCAATTTCATTCAGAATTGCAATAATCAATTTTTATTCAGAATTACAAGAATCGATTTCATCAGCGATAACATCTTGCAATTCATCTCCTCTTAGATGATTTTCATCATCACTCTCACTTTCAAAAATTCTTTCATCATCTTGACTATTAGAATTTCTATTCTCAACATCTATGGAAGTGGGTGCTTCAAGTATGGTTTGACGATTTATTACATCTCTAGGTAGCTCAATCTCATAGTTAAAATGAATTCTCAACGTCGTGAACGCGGTTCAACTTGAGTTACAAACCACCATATCTTGTTTAGTTGATCTGGTTGAAAAAACACCTACAAAAATCACTATTTTAGAACATATCGAAAACTCAAATACTGAAGTCACTTGCGATATAATGAAAAACATTATAGCATAGCATGTGCACCTGCTCACAGTGAAGAGGCAACACCAATGTGTCAAAGGACTCCATGCTCAATGTTTTTGATGAATCAATCGCAAAAAATCCACTTGGATCCGATTTTACGGTTGCATTTGGCCCTCTACAAACTACCTTGAACCATTTCACATCAAATAAAAAATAGTGTCCACTTTCACCAAATGACACATCATAAATATTTTGTATAGCTCCTATGTATTTTATATCTCCTGAGATGGAATTCCGATCTCGTGCACTGCTTTGACTTTCTTGTTGGAAAGATGCTATTACACCACAATCGTGTGTGTGTCTCTTGTTATCAATCCTTTCAACACGAAAGTGGAAATCAAAAGCCCATATAGCATTATACATTTCGCATTGCCACATGACAAATATGAATCTCATAAATAATCATTGTGAATGAAGATGGTGTTTCAAAATGATTAAACAAATATTGTTATAAACAAGAATGTTCTAATAATAAAGTATCTAAAGAATAATACCTTCCATTCGCATCCTTTTGCAAAGTCCCATTCTGTGTTTGATGTCTCTCTTTTGTTGCTTTTTGTAGTGTGTCATGCATCCACTCTATAGTGCATTGCTTGGGCAATGGCTCAAGATCATGTGAACTTGAGGCCATGTGTCTACCTTTATTCTGTCGTTGGCACTTTCTAGACAAGGCCCTCTCTTTTTTTTCTTCTTCATATAGGTCTAACCATTTATTTATAACTCCACAATTATAAAGCATGAATGTAGAAATTTTTTCTCGTTGGAAGGGTGCCAACCTATGGACCTTTCCCATCCCTTGAGGTTTTTCACTAGTTACCTCTTCGGCTTCCTCATCACGCCACAACAGTGGAGCAGATGGATGTAGTTGGTGCAAAATTTCAGTAATATAAAAGAGAGATTCATGTACTAACCATCCCTCTGACATGCTACCTTCAGGCCTTGCCTTTTGACGCACAAAATCTTTTAAGACTTTCAAGTACCTTTCCATAAAGAACATCCAACTAAAAAGTCACAAATGGTTAAAAATAAGTGTTTTATTTAATGAGTTCATGTATCAATTGATTTAGTTTAAATACACATGCAAAAGAAAATTTATGCACTTATACCTAGTGTGCACTTGACCATCAATAGAAACTTCATCAACAAGTGCACCAATAAATGCACTTGTGAGTCCATGATGGAAGTCGGAAAATATCTCTCAAACATGCACACAATCTCCACCATATCCTCATGTCTCTTGCGAACACATCCATCTACAACATATTCAATCCATTTTATGTCTATTTGAATTTCCAATCAATAAATACTAAAAAAATGCACCAAGTACATGTAAATACCTGACAATGATTGATAGTTTGTATATGGTCTCACAAATGTCTTTTGACAAGCACCCATGACTTGACAATGGATAGATGAATTGAATCATCTTTAGACAATCATGAGATTTGAGACCTTGCAACTTTCCATCTGATGACCGTAGATAATGGGCAAAACCAGTTGGTGTTCTAATGTCATGAATAATGGAGCGCACATGGTTAAGCTCCTCCTTAGTGAATGTCCAAGGTACTTTTGGAGCATGATCTTCACTTACTCCAATATTCCAAACGATGAAACATAGATAATCTTTTCATACCATCGATTGGCTTTGCTTGAGATTCCTCCCATAGTATTCGCCAATCTTTCACGGACATCCTCTTTGGAGGCATCTCTCTCTCAACTCTTCCTCCAAAACCTCTTCTATGAGTGTCTCCGAATGGATGGCCTTCATGCAAGTATTTACGATGATTTTCATAAACCACTTTTTTGAGACTAAAAGAGTATCTTCCCACAAGATTTGGCCCGCACAAAAATCAAGCATTTTTTCCAGCCGTTTGAAAGCTTGCCCAACAAATGGATATAAAATACAATCTTTTGGACATGCATGATATTGCTTGTAGTCCATCCTGGTGTTAGTCAACATCTTTCGTGCCTCATCTCTTGTCTCAAGCATGACATTCCCTTCTGGGAGAATTTTGTTTTTCAATAGTCTGTATATGACAAAAGAGGTCATTGTAAAAAAAATATCACTCGATGTCCAAATTGTAAATCTTGTTTCAAAGCAAAAATGACAAGTAGATGAAAAAACATTTACTCAAATAATGATGTGAGGCTTTGGTCACTCCATCTATATTTGGCTTGAAGATTTAATAGAAGTAGAGAAGTCGCCAAACGAGATGTCTTTGCTCCAGCATACAATGCAGTCTTTGATTCTTCTTGAAATTTTCTTTCTTCTTTAGACAAAAGTGCCTCCTCATCTTGTTCATTGTGTCAGCTGCAATATTGTTCTCGTACATATCATCCAACATGTCTCCCATGACTTCAAATTCATCATTCATTGGAAACTCATTTTCATCGTTGGAACTTGTTTGAAAAGAAGTAGATCTAGATGAGCTAGATTCAGATGCATTAGTCTCTTGATTAATGCGCTCATCAATTTTCATCATCTCTTTTAAGCCTTGATGTAGACGACGAGATAATTGTTTTATATGTGGACCGTTGTATTGCATTCGTCGTCTACGTTGACCATTACAAGGATTATTGTCTCCAACACTAAATGAGGATGAAAAATCCTATATATCAAAATAACAAGAAGTAGGTTGAAACAATGTCTGATAAACATTTCCTCCCAATACTTGATAGATCTAAATGTTGCATATGAATATAAATTACCTCTTAGTTTAAAAAGTATGAACATACCAATGTATCTATTAGGCAGATTTGTCTTTTCAACTTGTTAACATTCAATGAACTCAAAGACGAATAATGCTCCTAACATTTAATCTAGACAAATGACGAATAATGCTCCTAACATTTGACATATTTAATGACACAAACCAAATACAATCAAGATGCATGGATTATACATCTCTTCATATCAACGAAATAAAATCTTCACATTTGACTTATTGTCTTTTGCAAACATTTGGGTAGAGGACGGTTGAAACTATACTTGATGAACAATTCCTCACCAAACCTGATAGATCTAGTGGCACAGACCATTACATAAGTGCCCTTTACATTCCTAGTAAAATATTCTTCTTTTCCATTGGTGCGTTCTTCAAAATCACAATTCGTCAATAGAGGGTGGCCAATGGAACTATTTATATATGAAGCAATGTTTCCATGCACATCTGGATGTCCATCAATGTATGTATGATTTGCCCTTGAGATGTTGCCTCCTTGCATGCGTTGCTCCTCTAAAGAACAAGCATTTGAATTCAAGCCATATACTTGCATCCTCCATTGGTGACGACACAAAGCATGCCAATCACCCCAATTGTATTGAGGTCCTGCATATGGCATCAATGTCACAACACTATTTAAAGGGACCTCAATACTACTCAATGCAAAAAGGCCCAAACCAGCCTCAGGAAAGTGTTCACTAGGAATGATCATGTACATTCGACCCCAATACGTAAATGGTGCTCCATTTAATGGTAATGGTGATTGGAGTGGCCAACACGAATATCTACTTCTAATAAAAGTTTTTACTAATGGTTGCAGGTGGAAGAAGAAGGTCAGACCAAGAACCTAGAATGTCTTTTGACACATCAACAGTGCGTAGTAATTTGCAATTATCTTTCAAACTAGTCATAATACGTCCAAGACATGTTCTCTTTTTTAAAGAGGTGGCCAAGTTTGTGGAATCCATGTGGAGTATCGTGGAGGACTCATGTGCAACATCTAGGATAGGTGTGGTTGGGTTGTAAGAATGTTCTAGAGATTCGAAGACATGGATTGAATCACAAGGCAGTGAGCTAATTATATCATGCAAGGAGTCATCATCAACAAGAGCATCATCTAGGGCCAATGATGATCCAAAATCAATATTCATGTGAACATCACCACATGCTCCCTCCCTGCGGCGTTTGGGCTTTTTTGTGGAACTCATCTTCCAACAAAAAAATTTGAACGACGCCTTTAACGGAAGAAAACAAGGGCTACACACCTTCCTAGAATTGGGAGTGTTGGTTACCTTTAACTCTTTCATGATATCTCTCTCTCTCTCTCTCTCTCTCTCTCTCTCTCTCTCTCTCTCTCTCTCTCTCTCTCTCTCTCTCTCTCTCTCTCTCTCTCTCTCTCTCTCTCTCTCTCTCTCTCTCGGACGTGAATGAGTCTATTATGGGTGATTGAATATGGAAATCAAGATTACTACATCTAATCATTCTATTTGGATTTTTTCTTTTAGAAGCAAGTGAGAGATTAACTTCATCTAATCATTCTATTTGGATTTTTCCTTTTAAAAGCAAGTGAGAGATTAACTTCATCTAAATATTCTATTTGGATTTCTCCTTTTAGAAGCAAGTGAGAGATTCACTTCAAAGTATCGTGGCACTCATCCTATCGCTCAATATTTATTGGCCAAACTATACCTGAAGTGTCATAAGGGTCAAAGATTAAAGCATTTTTGAAAAACACTTTAAAGAGTCTACCTCTCGTACTCTTGGATTCTCTGTGTGCACTCCATTGGCCCAAATATGATCGTTGACAATCCTCCTTGTCCGAATCCTAAGGCCTTTTCATTGTGTGCATGTACATGGTATCCTCTCATGCACAAACTCTTTCAGTGTCATTCAAGTGAAAATTGACAAATTCTAATATGTGACGTATTGTAACATGTGACAAAAATTGACAGAATAGTCTTTGTACATTTAGTGCATTTTCAACCTTCATTTGTGATGGAGTGGTGTCTTGGCTTTCCAAAGAGCAATATACTATATCCAAAGAGCAAATCGGATTGCATCACTATTACAAATAATTTTGTGTTGTTATTTTTTTGTACCACCAAATCATGCTTTTAGCCAAAAAGAAAGCTAATATCAAGAAGAGCAAAGTGAAGCTCGTCAACGAGGATCTTGATAGCGACATTCGAGACCAAAGCGAAACATTTGCTATAGTATTGGCATCACATGAATCCACTAGTGACATGTATTGGATTGTGGATTTCGGAGCCACAAGACATACGATGGGCAAAAATCTTGGTTCGAAAAGCTAAACCTAACCAACAATGAGAATAGAGTTGCTCAAGAAAATTGTGGCAAATGTTAATTCCAAGGGATAAATACCTTATAAAAATTTTTGATGGAAAAGTGAAGAAAATTTGAAAATGTCTTGTACATTCATAGCTTATAGAGAAATCTCTTATCTAATGATACAATGACACATCATAAGCCAAAGGTAGAGTACAACAACAAGAGGTGTCAAGTCAAGGACATGAAATAAGAGTTCAAGGTGATTGTTGATGGAAGGTGCAAAAAAACTTGTAGCTTATAGAAGTTGAATGTTGTCTATATGAAGTACAACATGTTAGTAGCAACTTAGTTGTCCCAAAGTGATTTGTGGCATAAACACTTAGGACATCTAAATTTTAGAAGCTGGAGGTTACCTCACAAACTCAAGAAGGTGACAAGTCAACTTAGCTTGGACAACAAAGAATAATCCATTTGTAAGGAGTGTGTATTTGGTATAAGTTTGATAAGAATGTGCAACAAGGGCCAAACAAATGCATGAGCTAGTGCATTTTTAAATGTGTGGGCCAATGAAGGTAATGTCCACTAGTAAAGCTATATACTTTATAACCTTCATTGATGACTATTCAAGGAAGACATGAATTCATACAATCAAAGAAAAGTCTAAAGTATTTTAGCACTTAAAAAACCCTAAACCTTTTCTAGTATTCAAATACATAGAGAGGTAGAAATTGGCTGATAGCCAATGGTTCCACATGCCTACTCTTCAATATAAATAGTGGCAAATTTTGTTTCATTTTTAATATCCATTTAACAAAAGGTGGAGAGTCTACCCTTTTGGCAATTGGATATCCGTGCTTATCCTCTATTACGGTTTTTTTTTTTTTTTTTTTATGGAGGATCGATTCCAAAAAATAGCAACATGAGGATACAACACCATTGTTCTATCGTGTCATGTCGTCATGATGATGGCTAGGCATTTCTGCAAACTAAGAATAGTAGAATGATCCTAAAGATATTTTATCAACCAAACGGTACTCCTGGACTGATAAATATTTTCCACGCCTTCAAAAGCATGGTGTGGAGAGAGTGTATCCCTTGCTCGGAATCGAATAGTCCTAGATCTATTCACTTTGATCTCAAGTAACTCATTTAGATATTCTTGTTAGAATTCATTCTTGAAATCATTTGTAATATGAAACTATTGTACAATTTTACTCACATTATCGAGATAGTGTTGAAGTTATTTGGACGTGTACATAAATACATGTATTGTTGAAATAGTATCGAGGGATTATTGAATAAGTTTGAATCCAAACTCGACTAAAACAAGATTGTATAGTGGAGTTTTATCCTCTATATTTCGGATCCAATCTCATAGCCCCACGTGGCATCTACCTTGTGAATAACAGTGCATTCTGTTAGGGCTGTGCCATCAAAAACCTATAAGCAGCATCAGATCAGTTTAGTTAGAAGTTGCTAATTTGAGAAGTCATTTTTCCTTTATGTCATACCTTAGTTCACGTTAAATAAGCGGAATTAGTGTAGTATATAAGATTATTGTTCCCACTGAGATGGAAAATATATAATTATTGGATTTAATTAAACTTTTTATGTCTTGAGTAATGTAAACATGGTTATCCACAAATATTCGAGTGAGTCAATACTACCTTAATGTTTCATATTGAATTCACACATTAAACTAATAATGAATTTTAAAGAACTCTTGGTGAAATGCACAAATTCCTTAGAAACAACAAGGGCTTGAATAGATTGAGTCTATCGACATTCGATATGCTTCTTATCAAAATTAATCAACCGATAGAGTTTAGTTCTACTAATTCGAAACATGAACTATATCATCGACAATCTTAAGATGGAGTTCAACGACAAATCAGATCTCACTTTCAAAAAGGTACTAGAACTTAACTTCGAATCCAAGACTCGGAACAAGATCAATAATCGATGCACATGATATATCAACTCCAGTCTCTTGTTCTCTTAGGTTGTCCATCTGGTATCTCACTACGATGAAACATTTAACTGTAAGAAAAGATAGTAAGAACTAAAGAAAGGATTAGAGCACACATACATTTCTAATTATCTATTGTGAACGACATAAAACTGATAAACTCATAATTACGTACACTCTCAATGATAGGCTAGAGACAAGAATGCAAAACTCTTGATAGAGCATTAGAATGTGAATAAGCTACATATAGGAAAACGTCTTAGTTCGACACATCCTTTAGAAAAGGAGTTGTGTCATTTGTATCTTAGGAACATGTTCATTCTTAACCAATCTAATATTGACATGTGTACATATTGCTTAGTTGGTTATTTGCCATGTCATCATAGGGCAATTAGATGTTTAAACATGTCACTGTCGGAAGAATCACAAATGTTCTAACTCATAACAGAATATTCTTCATTCTCAATATATGAATAGTATTTCTAATGACACACATTTGTTTTTTTTTTTTTTTGTGTTTTAGTATACATCATACAATGCCATGTGGGCATATGGACACCATTACCGTGTTGACGTACATATGATTGTGGTATAATGGTCAACTTTCAACAAGAGAGTCATTCTAGTGCGAGGGACCCTAATGTCATTTTGGGAGACCTAGACTATGTCGGCACATTACAACATATTTATGAAGTCGATTACGAGACTAATGACAAATACTTTATTTTTGACATAAAATGGTTTAAGGTCATCTATCGTGGAAACAATGCCACGATTAGAAATGATAACTCGAAGTTTTTTCAAATCAACTCAACAAAATTTATATCGATGGATTCTCATGACACTTTAGTATTGCCACGACATTGCGAACAAGTGAGACTCTAAAATTCCAATGACATTAATATTCGCAATCCAATTATTTATGTTTCAATCTTATAAGACTAACTAATTTTTTTTTTATTCTTTGGCAGATTATATTCCATCCAGATCGAATAGACCCAAGATGGTGGTATGTGATCCAACTTAATGCAAGAAAACGACGTGTGTTTGAAGGAAAAAATATTGTTGAATTGGATACACACGATGAACCACCAATTTTGGCGATGTTTTGGAAGAACCTGAAGTTAGAAATAGTAAGCTCAACTGTGATTGTAGTTTACAATTATGTACTATTTCAATTTGGTAGGCTTTAGTTAAGAAGCCAGCCCGAGGGCTTGTCCCGGGCCAATAACAAGAGTTTACTTGTGTATAGGCTAAAATGCCACATAGAGGCCAATAGTGAATTCGTGCATTTAGTAGGTCTATGCCACGTGGCATCCCCATGCAAAGGGGACCTTTACTTGTATATGTATTAGTCTCTTTGTAATAAAGATGATCTTGCTTTGTGAGCTCTTTGCTTTATGTGAGCTCCTCCATCACTCTGTTACTTGTGGATGTTGTTCATGGTTTCGATGGTTGGCAATCAGTCAGCGATTGCATCTCTAATCTGCACTCTCCACTAGATCAAAATTTCCACATAGAATGTTAACTTGGTATCAGAGCCTTCAGGCTGTGGAGGAACGTGCACGATCGAAGCTCTTGGAAGAGTGATTCCATCGATGGTAGCATCAGAACCGAGCAACGATAAGGACACCATACGGGGTACATGATGGTCCGGGCTGATCGGAGATGCAAAGCCCTTTGATTCAGTGCATACGAAGCTTATTCGTAGAATCAAAGTGAAAAAACGTTGGTTGAGATTTCAAAAAAAAAAAACATCGGTTGAGATTTTAAAAAAAATCGTTAGTTTAGATATGAGCGGAAGGCGTCGGCTGAGATATGAATGGAAGCGTCGGTTGAGATATGAAAAAAATGGAGTGTGACGGAGCGGCTGAAGAAGTGTAGTTGATGGGTGTGGGCTCTGGTTTGCAGTTGTTGTGGCTTGCTAGTTGGTTTGCAGGTTCAGGTGCAAGCAAGTTGGTTTTCAGACGGATTTGCAAGCAAGTCATTTTGCAAGCGTTTTTTGTTTCTTGCAGGTCGTTTTGTAGGTAGGGTAGTTCATTTGCAAGGTATACTGCATATCAGAACACTGTTGCAGTAGGTGCAGCAGTGGTGCCAAATGTTGGTAGATCCTTTGCTTAGGAGGATCTGTTTACTATTTTTTTGATCTTCTTTTTTCTTTTTTGGTTAAAGCCCAAAATCAGGCAGATGGGACAGATCTATGTTGTAATATTAATGTCCTGCTTGTCAGAGGACAATCCAGAGACGTCACTCTTGAACTAATGCACATGCATAAACAGCCACTCATACATGCCAAAACGTTCAACCATAAAATCAGTCTGCAGATCCGTTGAACAAACAATAAAATTCTACTTAATGCTGCAAATCAAATGGACAGATCCCTGAAAGGCTGAAACTACTCTACACATGCATCAACCTACAAACTAGAAACAAAAACTAAATGGACAGCTTCTTAAAATCTGAAAACTAAACTAGCATACACATTATCACTGCAAGAAACAAAGCAAGAAACTAAACTAACTAAACTAGACAACATTTTAGAAGTCCAAGAATCAAGAAACACTCGTTTCTTGATTCTTGGACACCCCAAAAACATCAAGAACTTGAATGTCTAGCATGAGCAAGATCTACTCCACAAATCCAGCCTATTTAGTTTACCTTAATGCTGATTCTTACATTAATCAACAAGAAAACATGAAATCTAATCCACTCTACGAAAGCAAGAGAATTAATCCACTCTAAGATCCACTACCACACACAAAGGAGATGGAGGGGCAAGATCATTAATGCATCACTCAAGAAACAAAAATGATCAAGGGGCTCAAGAATGCATCAAAACTCATGGAAGATCTTCTCATTTCAGCATGGAGTAGATACATTTACAAAAGCCTCCCTTCTACAAAGGGGGAGTCTCTTAAATAAACAAGGAGCTTCTTAGGTGGCATCCTAGTGGCATTTCAACATCACACAAATTACAAGTGGAATTATGCTCTCCACTAGATGTCACCATCAAAAGGTGGCTCACTCTACTTTTTTAGTTATTACTTTGTCTAGAAATACTAATTCCTACATGGTCATTCCATCTTTCGGGATTCACCATGAGGCTAACACAGTTTCTAATTGACAATATTAACTAGTATTCCTTGGCTCTCATACTCGTCTCTCAGTCTTCATCCATCTCGTCTTCTTAGAGACCTCCTCGGTCTAAGGTGAGAGGTGCTCTTGGGTAGCTCTGACTGAGTATCTTGGGGATTCATCAGAATCAGCCAACATCACCCAACCTCTAATGTGTTGTAGGACCCACTGCAACCCATATTAGATGATATTGCTCCGCGGTTGGCATCTTTGATCGTCACTTGTATCTGTCATTGATGGTTTCATCTTGGGTTTCTTGGCAGATTCTATCTTTGGTTTCTTTTGGGAGGTCTATATCTTCCATTTGCCTCTGGTGTTTCCGTGGTTCTTCTCTCAGTTGAAGTTCCAGTCTCAAGGGGAACCTTTATTTTGCAGGTTGCACAAACTTTGATTATCAGTCTCAAGGGGATGGATTCATAAAAAATTGGTGGTAGGAACAGTTTTGGATGGACGGTTTGGTAACGGTAAGGAAGCATGATGAAGGCTTGGTGGTATGGTGAAGGAACTGATAGTTCTACAGTTGTAGCCTTGGACCCTTGCAATGTCGAGCATTGACTACCACTTGTTGGGTGAGGAGTTTGCTTTATTTGCAAATTCACGGTTGCCTTCATCTTTCTTTTTCTGCAGCTCTTTCTTTTGACCCATTACTTTTGGATCTCTTTGGGCTTCATACGAGGGGATTCAACTATCATTGCTCCAGAGAGTTTCTTTTGTTCAAGGTTGATCTGACTCATCTGTTGCTTAAGTTTTGTCCTTTCCTCCTCAACTTTCTAAATCTTTCTTTTTATTTCTTCTAGCTGCTTCGCCTACTTTTGTGGGTCTTTTTCGGCTGAACAACCAATATAGTTGGTAGTTGGTCTCTGCAAGACACTTGTAATGATCTATTAGCTACTTCGGTAAGACTATAAAAAACTAGGGATTTCTCAGAAGAAATGTAAACTGATGATAAACAAACAGATGGAAGGTAGGGCGGAGGTGGTGACATTGGTAGATGGTGTGGATGATAGGCATGAGAATGGCGCAGAAGTATGGCAAGAGGTCAGTTGAAGAAAGAGACTGATTTCCCAATGCTTGTGTTTCTCTTTCTGAATGATCTTCGTTGTGACTGGGGTACTTCTTCTGATTGAGTCAAGTTTGGATTACCCATCTGCCTTCTTTAGCCTTGTCTTTTCATATTTGACTTGTGACCTTGGTTGTCAATCTTGTTGATGTTGTTGCAGGCAGCGTAACTGCTCCAGTGGATCCAAGTAGATCCACTCTCTCCCCCCCAAAAAATCAGTTGGTGGGGATGTTGTTGCTGGTGATTGTTCATGCTCAGGATTGGATCACCGTGTGGAACACATAGTTGAAACTTGTTGAACATGTGACTGGACTAAAGATGGAACAAATTTTAACTAAATTTCTTTCGATCTTGCTATAGTTGACTTGAAGAATGATATGGCAATGAGGTGCAGGAATCAACTCTAACTTGTCATGGATTTCTCATATTTCTCAAAAATTCTAAACTGCTGTACAAGGGAAACTGAGGATGGATAGATGAATGAAAATGTGTTCTTGAGATGCTCTACGGAAGACTCTTGTGCAATAGCTATTCCTCAAGCAAAAATCAGTCACACAAAACAGGTGAAGAGAAACATGGAAATAAACAAACGTGACAAAGAGTGAGACTGTATAGCACTTGTCGAACAAAACTTTCATTCATCAACATTGATAATGTACCTTGATAGTTGCAATATTTCAGTTGTTTTGTAGAGTAATGTGACTTACTATAACATGCCCTTGTCAAAACAAGACAGGGCTGGTTACACTAAAATCTACCATCATTGAAATCTAGTTGTAAGATATAGCTTGAGATGCAGGTATTATTGAGGTACTATGTCCTGAGGACCTCTGTGAACAAGAGATTTAGAACCAAATCTCTATCTGGATTTCCGAATCCGAGAAATATTGTGTATTGGAACATTGAAAATCTTATCAGCATGTGGAAAGACATATAGATTTGAGGTTATAGAAGGGGGGAGAAACTGTTAATTCCCTGTGGAGGTTGCTCTTGATTGGACATTGTAGCAGATGACGGAATATCGGTTTCACTTTCTTTCGACAAGGACTCATTTCATATTGTCGTTTTTCATTATGGAGATGGTGTATTGGACGCTGATGTAGTAGAAGTTTACAAGAAACTTCTCGATTGAACAGCAGGTTTAAATGCTGGTTGCTATGGTGCTCGTGTTGTTGTCGTGAAGATCCTATTGTGATTCATAATTGACGTGACGGGCAAGTAGGATCTTAGTTGGTTGTTTTGGACAGTCTTTGAAATTGTGTTTTCGGATACAGTCGGGACACTCAGCATGGTACTGGGTCTTAACTGGACAATCAACCATGAAGTGGCCGGTTTCACCACAGATGAAACATCTGGTGTGCAGTGGCCCTTGTATAACGACGTAGCCATCTTGTATGGCTAGTGGTTCTGGACTTGCTGGTGGATATTCATGATAAGGCAAGGCATTTCCAGATTGTGATGGGTGTTCTTCATATTGTTGAACTATATGTGCTTGAATAGGTCGATATGAAGGACAAGCATGAACAACATGCATAGCTGGACAATGTGGGCACCATATTGTTTTTCGTCTATAAGGTACATGTGCAGGGTTTGACTGACCAAGCATACTGCTTTGGATAGACTTCAGGGTAGTTTGAAACTCATTGGTGAGTTTCTCCATTTGAAGTTGGTGTTGCTTATTAAGCAACTCAAGCTGTGATTTCCAAAGCTTATCTTGGGTTTTCTCGATCGGCTTCGACTCATGGACAGGAAGGAAGTGAAGTTGGGGACTCAATATAAAAAGGGCTTTCTATTGGTATGAGTTTTATTTTTTTGAATTTTTTTCTGTGTTCATGACTTTTTTTTTTTTTTTTCCAACCTCTAAGGCTTTGGGGAGATGGTGGTTCGGTCGAAATGGCAATCAGAGGTGTTGATCAAAAGTTATGGTCTGGTCGAGATGGGTGTTAATTGGTCCGGTCGAGCTTTGACTTGATTGCTTCGGTTGAGATCTGATCGAATCCCTCCGGTCGAGATTTGAGCGGGCACTTCGGCTCCGGTCGAGATCACTTTGGCTCCGGTCGAGATCTGAACGGGCATTTCGGCTTTGGTCAAGATATGAGCGGGCACTTCGGCTTCGGTCGAGATCTCTAGGAGCACTTCGGTCGAGATTCCATCGAGCTCTCCGGTCGAGATTCCAAAGAAGCGTTTCGGTCAAGATTCTAAAAAAAATGCTTCGGTTGAGATTCTAGAAAAACGCTTCAGTCGAGATTCTAGACAAAATGCTTTGGTCAAGATTCTAGAAAAAACATCGGTTGAGATTTCAAAAAAAATGTCGGTTGAGATTTCAAAAAAAAAACGTCGGTTGAGATTTCAAAAATAACGTCGGCTGAGATTTCAATACAAAAAAAAAAAACGTTGGTTGAGATTTCAAAAAAAAAAAACGTCGGTTGAGATTTCATAAAAAACGGCGGTTGAGATTTCAAAAAAAAGAGTCGGTTGAGATTTCAAAGAAAACGTCAGTTGAGATTTCAAAAAAAAAAACGTCAATTGAGATTTCAAAAAAAATCGTCGATTGAGATATGAGCGGAGGGCGCCAACTGAGATATGAGCGGAGCGCATCGGCTGAGATGTGAAGGGATGCGTCAGCTGAGGGAAGCGTCGACTGAGATAGGAAGGGAAGCATCGGCTGAGATGTGAAGGGAAGCGTCGGCTGAGATATGAAAGAAATGGAGCATGACGGAGCGGCTGAAGAAGTGTAGTTGATGGGAGTGGGCTCTGGTTTGCAGTTGTTGTGGCTTGTTTTTTGGTTTGCAGATTCAAGTGCAAGCAAGTTGGTTTTCAGACGTATTTGCAAGCAAGTCGTTTTGCCTGTATTTGTTGTTTCTTGCAGGTTGTTTTGCAGGTAGGGTAGCTCGTTTGCAAGGTAGACTACAATCAGAACACTGTTGCAGTAGGTGTGGGTTTATGAGGTGTGGAGTTCAAGCAGCAACAGTGCCAAATGTTGGCAGATCCTTTGCTTAGGAGAATCTGTTTACTATTTTTTTGTTCTTCTTTAATCTTTTTTGTTTAAAGCCCAAAATCAGGCAGATGGGACAGATCTACGTTGTAGTATTAATGTCCTGCCTGTCAAAGGACAATCTAGGGACGTCACTCTTGAACTAATGCACATGCATAAACAACCACTCATACATGCCAAAATGTTCAACCATAAAATCAGTGTGCAGATCCGTTGAACAAACAATGAAATTCTACTTAGTGCTGCAAATCAAATGGACAGATCCCTAAAGGGCTGAAACTACTCTACACATGCATTAACCTACAAACTAGAAACAAAAACTAAATGGACAGCTTCTTAAAATCTGAAAACTAAACTAGCATACACATTATCACTGCAAGAAACAAAGCAAGAAACTAAACTAACTAAACTAGACAGCATTTTAGAAGTCCAAGAATCAAGAAACACTCATTTCTTGATTCTTGGACACCCCAAGAACATCAAGAACTAGAATGTCTAGGATAAGCAAGATCTACTCCACAAATCCAGCCTATTTAGTTTACCTGAATGCTAATTCACACATTAATTCACAAGAAAACATGAAATCTAATCCACTCTACGAAAGCAAGAGAATCAATCCACTCTAAGATCCACAACCACACACAAAGGAGATGGAGGGGCAAGATCATTAATGCATCACTCAAGAAACAAAAATGATCAAGGCGCTCAAGAATGCATCAAAACTCATGGAAGATCTTCTCATTTCAACATGGAGTAGATAAATTTACAAAAGCCTCCCTTCTACAAAGAGGGAGTCTCTTAAATAAGCAAGAGAGCTTTTTAGGTGGCATCCTAGTGGCATTTCAACATCACACAAACTACAAGTGGAATTATGCTCTCCACTAGATGTCACCATCATAAGTTGGCTCACTCTACTTTTCCAAGAGAGGCCTACTTGCATTTATTACTTTGTCTTGAAATACTGATTCCTACATGGTCATTCCATCTTTCAGGATTCACCATGAGGCTAACACAGTTTCTACATGACAATATTAACTAGTATTCCTTGGCTCTCATACTCGGCTCTCAGTCTTCATCCATCTCGTCTTCTTAGAGATCTCCTCGGTGTAAGGTGAGAGTTGCTCTTGGGTAGCTCTGACCGAGTATCTTGGAGATTCGTTAGAATCAGCCAACAGGTATACAAAAGGAAATCAAATCAGATGACATTGTGGGACGATACAAAATAAGGCTTGTCGCAAAGGGCTACACACAAAGGTACGATGTCAATTATTTCGACACATATTCACCAATGGTGAAAATGACAAGCATTCGACTGCTCCTTGCATATGCTACACAATACAATCGAAAAATTCACCAGATTGATGTAAAGACAGTCTTTCTCCATGAAGATCTAGAGGAAGAAATCTTCATGAAGCAACATGAAGGATTTGAAGACCCTGACAATCGAGAATATGTCTGTCAATTGCAACGATGCATTTATGGTCTGAAGCAGACATCACAAGCTTGGTACAAGAAGCTCGACAGTCTTCTGAAGTCTCTATATTTCACTCCCACACAACTAGACTGCAATGTCCATATTAAAAAAGTAGGAAGAAACTATGTGATTCTGACATTTTTGTGGATGACTCCCTAATGATAGAAAACTTATTGATATTAATCAAGAAAATGAAGAGTCAGATTTCCAAAAGTTATGAGATCACAGATCTAGGAGAAGCAACAAAATGCCTTGGGCTGGAGATCAGAAGAGATCGAATAAGAAGAGAAATACATCTGAGTCAGTCAGAATATGTCCGAAAAGTGTTGAAGCAGTATCGAATGATCAACTGCAAAGAAAAGGCCACACCAATGATAGCTGGAGCCAGATTAACGAAGCATGATTGCCCGAATATAGATGAGGAGAGATATGATTGCAGATATGCTCACGAAGCCACTCGACAAACCACTCTTCGCAAGGCAAAGAAAGACAATTGGATTAAATATATAAAGTTGCAAGGTATCAAGAGGGAGTGTCAAAAATTGTGAGCTCTTGCAACTTTTTCTCAAAGGTGACGAAGCGAAACGAAACAAAGGTCGAAGGACGAACATACCTCGACGGTCGAACATACCTCGAAGATCAAGAGACAAGAAGTGAAACAAAACGAAGACGAAGGAAAACAATTCGTGTTGTCAACTGGTAGTTCGACGAGCATGGTGTATTGTACTTCACGCTCATCAAAAAGAGTTAGTGATAATATAGAATAACTAACTAGTTGATTAGCATTGACTTGTCTTGTAATTCCCTGTTTAACTGTCTTGTACACTCCACACAATGGAGCTATATACACTTTTTTTATCAACACAAGATAGAAGATAGAGAGACGAAAATAGAGAGAATAGCTATGCATGAAAGTCTGCCAATGAGCAAAACACAACGATTGAGCTGAGCATCAGGCCGCCAACGAGTGAAACACTGACCAATGGATTTGAATCTCAAAAAAAGATAATACAATTTCTCTCTTCTCCATCTCATTGTTCTCGTCATCTTGATTGCTTGAATCTTTTATGTTCTGTGATCTGTAGTCGCTTGCTTAGGATCCTGAAAGCTTCCGCAAAAAGAAAACCAAATGAATGCGAACAGAAACAGATTTGCGACAGATTTTTGACAAGTATGCAACACTCCCATATTGAGGGAGTGCCAAATCTTGGGGAGAAAATTTGACATGTTATTGGAGATTTTAAGCGGAAGGTAGTCAACAAAGTTTTATTGGAGCGTTTGGAGAAATTAGAGTGATTGATTTTGTCATGCTAGGACAACATTAGCAGCTTGAGGGCCTCAAATTTTTTGGTTACCTCAAAGTTAACTTGTGAAGCTTGGTTTTACTTTTTTAAGCATTAAGCTTCTAAAGATTTTATTTAGGCTAATTTTGGTAGAATGGTAGATTTGGAGGAATCCATGCTTGGAGAAGCCAACAAATTGGATGTGGTATCCAATTATAGCGTTTAGAAGTTCAATATGAAAAGCATCTTAATGCTAAAATAGTTGTGGGACATTGTTAATGAATTAGAACAATGGCCTAACACAACTCTAGCTGATACGCATGCTTATAACAAAAGGGATCAAAAGGCCCTATCCTTAAATTTCAATATGGTGATGAAGGACCATGTCAGTGCCCATATTAGTGATGTTGTAATGGCAAGAGTTGCTTGAAAATCACTTAGAGCATAATACCAAATTGAATTTTTTTTACCGAATGATGTTTTTATGGATCAAATTGAATAGCATTCATATGGAGAAAATGAGAGTACATGGTCATGTTTCACATGAATCAAGACTAGATAACAACAATTAGGGAGTTAATAAGAGATGTAGATTTAGTACATATGGCAATGAGTAGCTTGTCTAAAAATGTTTGAATATTTGCAAGAGCATTGCGTCGAGGGAGAGGCTACAACAATTGAGGACCTTCATGAAATCCTAATGTAGGAGAACAAAAGTGTGACATAGTAAAATCTTGATATCTCTCATCAAAGGATCAAGCAATGCTAGCTAAGAGAAAGCATAAGTACGAGAAATCTCAAAAGAAACCCAATATGAATGATAATGATAATGGATCCTCATCAAACAAAAAGAAGAAAGACAAATGCTTCTATTGTTAGAAACCAGGACATTAGGCTAGAGGTTATCGCAAAAGGCTAAAAGCATGGTTTGGTGGTACAACATGGACTTTTAAGGACACTACCTTTTTGGGGTAGAAATGCACTTTTGTATTATTATACACTATATTCAGCTAATACTTTTGACTTGCAATAACTTTTTAACCGTATGTCGAAAGTATTATGTAACATATCATTGGAAAGCACTAGTCGAGCGCTTCCTAACGCACAAAACTTCGCTGAAATTGGGCTTACCACTAAAAAGTTATGTCATTTAATGTGAACTCAAAAGAATTATGATTAATAAAATCCCCATACCTTTGACTTGTCATAACTTTTTAACCGTAGCTCGGAAGTATGTCAAGTAACATATCTTTGGAAGGCACTCGTCGAGCAGTTTCTAACGCACAAAACTCCGCTGAAATTGACTTGACCACTAAAAATTTATGTCATTTTTAATGTGGACTCAAAAAAATTATAAGTAATAAAATCCCCAAAAAGTGAGATGTATGTACTACCAAAAGGTACAACTAAAAATGGGTTAAATGTGAAGTCTTTTGAAATGGGTTAAAATCCTAAAAAAGAATAACCATTTTCCAGTTTTTGAAATTTTGCCCAAGAACATGCTTTTCATGAAAACTTCCTAAAAATCACAAAAACATCTCTACAAAAAATATCCATTTTGACCAAAAACATCAATACACCATGTCCAAAAAAATATTTTTTTTAATAAAACCTTAAAAATTCAAAATTTTTATGTGAACAAACTACACACAATATTTATGATTTTTTAATAGTCTAAATTGACTTTTAAGAGAATAACTCACATAATACATTGATGCTAGTTATGCTAAATCCATGAATTTTGAGAACATTGAAAATATTTTTTGTATTGTTTTTTTTACAATTCAAAATCCAAGGGATTCTCAGTAATTTCTCTCAACTGAGTGCTTGAAATATTATCAAGACTCTCATTTTTAGCTGTTGAAGTTGATTAAGTTTGTTTCATGTTTTAGCTTGTTGCTCCTAGTATTAGTCACACAATACTACCTCCTATAACTAAAAACATACCACCAATTTAAAAACATTTCAGAGGTTTTACAATTTTAGGTAGTCTTAAAACAAAGGGCTGAAATCACATTTGACCAAGGTTTTAGATATGAAAGACTAAAAGGCTTGCAATTCACAACAATTTACTTTCAAATATCACACTTGTAGTATATGGACCATTTGCCTCTGAGACATTGTATTTCATGAGTTTGTTCTTTTTATGATCATCTTTCAAGTGAATGCATTATTTCTGCAAGTTTTGGTGAGCTATATATATGTTTCACTTCTTTGTTGGTTCTGTTATCTTCTTCCATTTAAATTCGTTATTTTTGCAAGTGCTAGTTGCTTCTTGGAGATTTTTGGAATCTGAAATGTATTAAGATTTTCTGATTTTCTTGTTGCATTATCAAGTTAAAAAGCAAGGTAGTCAAACTAAGCCTTCAGACTACCAAACTGATGCCAACTTCAGCTGAAAAAAACAAGATATTAAGGTTCTTGCTAATGGAAGGGTGTCCACATCCTAATTGCCACCTTCAATCATAAAATCATCTGAAGGAGTGTTGCGGCATTTCACTTTTATGCGTTTAATGTAAAGGCCCATTTACAGCCTCAGTCTCTATAAGTTAGTAGATGAAAAGCTTGTTGGCCTTTGTTTTTGCAACGTCCTTTGATAGCGTTATCTTCAAATATGGGAAATATCTACACCACACATCCACTTATTGCCAATGGAGCGACAATTACGTATGTTGCAAAACAGGGGAGTTACTACCTTGAAATTATTAATAATTCACTCAAGGAGGCAAGAACGCTGCCCATATTTTGTCACGGGGCTGGGACGTGCACACCGCCCCGTCCAGCCCACCCAAAACCATGCGGCGTTCTCTTGGATTACAAGAAGATCCAAGCGCCCGACCGCGAATTAGGTCAAAGAACTTTGGATCGTCAATTTTCTGGCATGTACACCTAATCAGATCGGGTTTTACTAGAAGGAAACAAGAATCATCACTTTCAAATCCTCACAAGTAGATCCTCTCTCAGGCATCTATATATACTAAAAGAAATTGGGCTTCTGAGTAGCTCACGCTGACCGTCAAGCTGTGACAGGCAATGTGAACTGCCCGGAAACCCATGTTTTTAAACTAAAAAGAGGCTGGGGAAGGGTCAAGGCCATGGGCAGGGGAGGGGCACGAGCAGGGGCAAGGACGGGGACGGGCAGTGGGATGGGGGGCATAGGCCCGCCACCCTCACATTTGAATTTGCCCGCCGTTGGGTGGGCAAGACTAGTATATGACTATTACAAATTCATTTCAGCTCGCTTTACAAGGCTTGCCATTGGAAGCTGATGGGAGCTGGCTAGCTCAGGAGCAAGGCACGTTGACAGGTACTCTCTCTCTCTCTCTCTCTCTCTCTCTCTTTCTTTCTCTCTCTCTCTCTCTCTCTCTCTCTCTCTCTCTCTCTCTCTCTCTCTCTCTCTCTCTCTCTCTCTCTCTCTCTCTCTCTCTCTCTCTCTCGTTAAATTGACACATGTGGACTATCCACAACATGTACTTGTGATCTCCTAAGGTGTGTAGATGCACCAAGATCAAGACTAGATTGAGATTCAAGATGTATCTTTGATTCTATGGCAAAAATACACGACTACATGCATTCAATCACTTCCAACTCTCACTCACACGTGTGGGAAGTGTTCCAAAAATAATCTAAGTAAAAACAAGCTGCTCTCCTCGGGTTATGAGAGAAAATCATCATGAGCTCTCAGGTAGAGAGAGAAAGCTAGAAAACCAATTACTCACAAAATCCACTCAATCTCAAAATCAATTAGATCCAAATGAGAAGTACAATGATACTAGTAGATCCACGAGCTACCACAATTCTTAACTATGATTGGACCACACTTTTGCCACCTCTTAATCCTATTGGACCATTGATCCATTCAACTCTAAATTCTATTGGACCATTTTCAAGCAAACCTCAAATTCTATTGGACCCCTCAAGGTTCCACCTCTAAATCCTATTGGACCTCTTAAATTTCATTAAACAAAAGTATTACACTTGTCTACACTCTAATTGGCACGAGTTTAGCTATGAAAAATACAGATCCTAAGTGGATCTAAACTCCAAGATCATTGGCTTGAATGCTTGCACTCCAAACTACATAAGCTAGGAATTGGCAACACATTCTATGCTACCTAGAATGCAAAGAACTTGATCAAAAAGCATTTATCACAAATGGAAACTTCCATAAACATCAAGTGCGGCCCAAAATAGCATTATACAGTCCATAATACATCAGCCTACCACTTTTGGAAAGCACCTAAGATCATACACAATAGCTTGAAGACAATACACACAACAATGCTCTCAATGGAGGAAGAAACAATGACAATGATCTATTGATCTCAATGAAGCATACAAAAGGTTTCTCCAACCTGTTCTCCACGACTTCCCTACTATTTATGGATGAGGAAGATGACTCTCTCTCCTCTCTCTAGAAGGTACTTGACCCTAGATATTCCCTATATAGGAAAAATAGCTAAAAATGGCTTATATGACCAAAATACATCAAAATGGTCTCATTTTGAAGGGTATGAAGTTTGACACTTCATCATACTGAAAAAATACAGTAAATAAAAACATTGTGGCCTGGTTCACACGTGCAAAACTCTAGAACCAAAACTATTTACAATTTTAGCCAATTTAGGCCTCAAACTAGCTAGGAAATGTTGACAATTTTCACACTCCCTCTTCAACATTGGATGCTAGTTTCAACATAGTCTTTGAGCACATTCCAAGATTAGATCTATGCATTAAATATAGGTCCTTTCCCAATGGTTTGGTGAAGATATCAGCCACACACTCCTTTGAAGAGACATGTTGAAGCTCCACCTCTTTGGCAATGACTTGATCTCTCACAAAATGGTGAGCAATCTCAATGTGCTTGCTCCTTGCATGAAAAACAGGATTGCTTGCCAAGCTTTGGGCTGAAAGGTTATCACAAAGTATGATTGGAGTCTTCTCTGGTTCCAGCAAGTGAAGATCCAATAACATCCTCTTGATCCAAAGAATCTCCTTGGTGCATGTTGTTAATGCCTTGTACTCGGCTTCGGTGGAAGATAGAGAGATAGTTGGTTGCTTCTTTGATAGCCATGAGACCACTCCATCTCCAAGATAGATTGCAAAGGCACTTGTTGACTTCCTATCCATTTGATCACCTGCAAAATCTGAATCAACTCCTTGGTGCTTGCTTTAGCCCATACAAACTCTTTTGGAGATAGCACACATGATTAGGCTCATCATGTGAAACATAGCCCTCGGGTTGCTCCATGTAAATATCTTCATCTTTGCCACGGGTGCAAAGGTCTCATCATAGTCAATACCATATTCTTGAGCATACCCCTTTGCCACCAACCTTGCCTTGTACTTGTTGATTGATCCATCTTGATTTGTCTTGATCTTGAAGATCCACTTACAACCAATTGCCTTCTTGTCCTTTGGAAGCTTTACCAACCTCCATGTGTTGCTTTTGATGAGTGCTTGATGCTCATGATCCATGGCTTGGATCCATTCCTTCTTTTGAATTGCTTCACCTACACAAGTTGGTTCATCAAAAGAGGTAAGAAAAGCAAAGTTAGAGTTGTCCACCACTTGCTTTCCTTTTTCATCATAGGTTAGCCTTGATGGCTTAGCCCTTTGCCTTTGAGTCTTCCTTGAAGTTTGCTTTGGAGTGGCATCTCCATCTTCATCCAAGACATCTTGCACATCATGATGATTAGTAGGCACATCAACATCAACATCAACAACATTGGAAACATTCTCTTCATGAAAGATGACATCCCTACTTATGACAACTTTCTTTGTAGAAGGAATGTACACTTTGTAAGCCTTGCTTACTTCACTATAGCCAACAAACACACCCTTCTTTGATGAAGGATCTTCTTTAGTTCTATCATCAAGTGTGATATTGACAAAACATGTACATCCAAAGATCCTACAATGCTTGACACTCGGCCTTCTACCATAAAGAACCTCATGAGGAGTTTTACCATCCAAGGAAGCACTTGTCCATCTATTACATAGATAGTTAGCACATGCTAAAGCTTCCCCCCAAAAAGACTTAGCAAGATTAGCATGTAGTCTCATTGCCTTGGCACATTCACAAAGGGTTCTATTCTTCCTCTCGGCCACTCCATTCTGTTGTGGAGTCCTAGGACTAGACATCTCCCTCTTAATCCCATGTGCTATACAAAAGTCTTTGAACCTATTTGAGGTGTATTCCCCTCCATTATCAGATCTTAAGCATTTGATCTTTGTATTGAATTGGTTTTCCATTTCATTCTTGAACTTGACAAATGCAGCAAACACTTCATCCTTACTTTTAAGAAGATAGATCCAAGTATACCTACTAAAGTCATCAATGAAAGTTGCATACATCTTTGCCCCACCATTGCTAGTTGTACTAGAAGAATGAATATCAGAATGCACAAGTTGAAAAGCTTCTTTAGATCTAGAAGTAGATCTAGAATAAGCAAGTCTATGAGATTTGGACAAGGCACAATGTTCACAAACACTATTGTTTGCAACAAGACTTTTAGGGAGACCAAGAACAAGCTCTTTCTTTGCCATTACCTCCAAAGATTTGAAGTTGGGATGGCCCAACCTCTTGTGCCAAACTTCTTGGTTTGTCAATTGCTCCCTAGCCATACATCCTTCATGATTAGAGATCACACATGCATCAAGCTTGAAAAGTTTACCATGCCTCCTACCTTGAGCAATCAAGGATCCACATTTACTTATCAAACATGCATCTCCAATGAACTCCACATCAAGTCCTTTGTCAATCATTTGACTTACACTAAGCAAATTCTTAGTGATTGAAGGAATGTACAAGACATTTTCAAGATTTGCTTTCCTATTTGTTGAAAGGGAAATAGGAATAGTGCCTATGCCTTTGATGTCACATTGACCATCATTTGCAGTGTAGATGATGTTACCTTCTCCCTCATAAGACAATAAGGATGTAAAGTATTCCTTATGTCTTGTCATGTGAGATGAGGCTCCACTATCAATCCACCAAGGATCATTATCATCTATGTTGGCTAACAAACTTGAAGTCATAACAAGTGATTCACATGTGTTATGTTCTTCCTCATCTATTGTAAGATTTCCTTGCCTCTCTCCTTGCTCTCTTTTCTTCTTATAACATTCATTTGCAAAATGACCTTTTATCCCACAATAAAAGCACTTGAACTTTGACTTATTGTTCTTAGTAGAAGAGGAAGAGGAAGAGTGATCATCATGATCAAAGTTACCACCTTTGGACCATTTCCCTTTGCCTTTACCTTTGCCCTTGAATTTGCCTTTTGTGAAGAAAGCCTCTTCACCTCCACCTTGCAAGGATGCACCATCAAGCTTTGATTGCAACCTATGTTCTTCAGCCAATAAGATTTCTTGCAAGTCAACCACACTTGGCAAGACTCTTTGAATGGCAAAACTTTGCACAAGGTTAGCATGTTCATTTAGCAAACCATTCAACATAACTTGGACTATTTCACCATCTTTTATGTTCTCATCAATGCATGCTAAATCATCACTTAGGGACTTAACTCTCAAGATAAATGCATGACCACTTTCACCCTCTCTTTGCCTACTAGAAAATATTTGTCTCCTTAGGGTCAATACCCTAGATGTGGACTTTGATTCAAAGAGCTTCTTTAAGGCATTCCATGCCTCACTTGCACTTTGACACTTTCCAACTTCCTTGAGAAGTTCATTTGTAACATTCATTTTAATGATATGAAGAGCCCTTTTGGCCTTCTTATCAAACCTTTGTTGCTCTTGAAGTGTGAGAGGTCTCTCTTCAATTTCTGCAACTATGTCCATGAGTTCATTCAACTCAAGTAAGGACTCCATCCTCACTTTCCAAGTAGAGTAGTTTGATGAACTCAACCTTTCACTAGACTCTAGCATGATCCCACCATTGGAAGCCATGATTCTAATGTTTCTTCAACTTTTAGGTTCTGTCCTAAAGCACTTAGCACTCACTTTTCTCTCAACAAATGATAGATAAAGAGATCTATGAAGATTTAGGACCCTAAAACACTTCTATCTTGAACCTAGATGGTTTCCAAGCATAGAAAGGAAGATTGAAACACATGCAACACTTTGCACACACTAAGAATGGATTACAAAATCAAACCAACCTGAACACACTCTTGCTTAAGCTCTCAAACTTTCCAGCAAGTGACCAAATCAAGTTATGGTGTGAAGAGTTACTTGCATTCTTAGAAAATACCCAAAACTAGGATGCCAAGATTACCTAGTAATGAACAAACTTGATCAACATATGATCAACACACTAAGATATTGATTCAACCTGTAAAACCACATGTAAACCACACTTCTAAAAGTTTATAAACTCCAGCAAGTGATAAATACAAGATTTAGAGGTGAATGAATGAGCACACTTAGTGAATCACAAGACTAGCTTCACTATCTTGTCAAATCTTGGTGTTTAGATGTAGATCTAAGATCACTTCACATGAGAATGTTCCTCAACCTGTTAAGAACCTGAAAACACACTTGCATAATGGTTAACACCTTCCAGCAAATGCTCCAATCAAATTACATAAGGAGAGTTACTTACATGCTCAACAAAGTACACCAAAATTTATGCCAAAATTGATGACAATCTTTAAAATATGCTCTTCACAATGGAGCTTACAATATGTTCACCCAAAAAAGGGGATCTTTCATCCAAATGGGAGCTTTGCTCAGCCTTTAGGAGAATTACAACTCACTCAAAAGAGCATTTGTCATCCACTTAAGGAGAAGTTTCATCCACTTAAGGAGAGTGTTCATCCAAGAATGGAGATTGTCAACAATAGGATTGAAAAGAACATTGTTAGTATTGAATATGCACAAGCCTCACAATCACAAATGATTAGGTGTTATGATCTGATCCAAAATAGTTTCTTTTCAGCCTCTGATCTTCAATAGACCTGAAATATGCTTTTGATCCACAAGTTCAACTCACAAAACAAAGGTTAGTAAGATTTGATCAACAAAGCAATGCAAAATCATGCTAGAACTTGATCAAACATCCAAATATCACCAAAAATGGAATACTTACTGTAAATAGAAGCCAACCAGCTCTGATACCATGTGAAAAATACAGATCCTAAGTGGATCTAAACTCCAAGATCATTGGCTTGAATGCTTGCACTCCAAACTACATAAGCTAGGAATTGGCAACACATTCTATGCTACCTAGAATGCAAAGAACTTGATCAAAAAGCATTTATCACAAATGGAAACTTCCATAAACATCAAGTGCGGCCCAAAATAGCATTATACAGTCCATAATACATCAGCCTACCACTTTTGGAAAGCACCTAAGATCATACACAATAGCTTGAAGACAATACACACAACAATGCTCTCAATGGAGGAAGAAACAATGACAATGATCTATTGATCTCAATGAAGCATACAAAAGGTTTCTCCAACCTGTTCTCCACGACTTCCCTACTATTTATGGATGAGGAAGATGACTCTCTCTCCTCTCTCTAGAAGGTACTTGACCCTAGATATTCCCTATATAGGAAAAATAGCTAAAAATGGCTTATATGACCAAAATACATCAAAATGGTCTCATTTTGAAGGGTATGAAGTTTGACACTTCATCATACTGAAAAAATACAGTAAATAAAAACATTGTGGCCTGGTTCACACGTGCAAAACTCCAGAACCAAAACTATTTACAATTTTAGCCAATTTAGGCCTCAAACTAGCTAGGAAATGTTGACAATTTTCACATTAGCCTCTTACTCTATTTTGGCTAAATAGTGGCATTACAAGTGGAAATGGGTAATTTGCCATCTATGCCAAATTTGGTCCTATCAACATCCTACACATATATGCTTGATATAAAAAACATAAGACCCCTATATCTAACAGAGATAATCTTTTTCAATTCTTCACACTCCTCCTAAAAAATTATCTATGAAGATTTGAGCATTGATCTTGATATAACTCCAAGATTAGATCTATGCTTGATGAAAGCACTTTTGCTCAAAGGCTTGGCGAGTAGATCGGCATTACAAGAGGACGAGTTGACATGCTCCAAATAGATTTCTCCTCCAATAAGTTTTTCTCTCACAAAATGGTTTGCCACTTCTATATGCTTGCTTCTTGCATGAAATATGAGATAATTGACAAGAGCTTGGGCCAAGATATTATCACACTTGATCATTGGTAGATCATCTTCCTTGATGCACTTTAGCTCCAATAATAATCTCTTGATCCAAAGCACCTCTTTGGTGGTTGTAGTGAGTGCTTTGTACTGAGCCTCACATGAAGAGAGAGATATAGTATCTTGCTTTTTGGAAAGCCAAGATATTAGATTGCCTCCAAGAAACATAGTGTATGCACTAATAGACTTTCGATCCATCTTGTCACTTGCAAAATCTGAATCCGAGTAGCTAACAATGGATAGATCTTCACTTTTATAAAGTAGACCATAATCACAAGATGAAAATACATATCTTAGAATTTTCTTGGCCATCTTCCAATGATGAATCTTAGGATCTTGCATAAATTGACTCAATTTGTGCACACAAAAACCTAAATCGAGCCTAGTAATGGTAAGCCAAATCAAGGAGCCTACAAGACTCCTAAAAAGTGTGATGTCTTTGAAGGATCTTTCATCACCTTTATTAGGATCTTTTACAATTTGCTCCATTGGAGTATCTATGCTCTTAGAATTTTCCTGGAATTTTTTTGACATAGAGTGAGCATAGATGATCTTCATAAAAATCAATCTCTAGGCCTAGGATGTAATGTATTTCTCCTAGATCTTGCATTTTAAACTCACATTTAAGTGCTAGCTTAGTTTCATCAACTAGCTTGATACAACTTCCACAAAGAATAATGTCATCAACATAAATTAGAAGAATGACAATATTACTATCAACAAACTTTAGATACATGGAAGGATCATAGTCACTAAGAGTAAATCCTAGTGAGATAAGGAAAGAATTAAGTCTTGAATACCATGATCTTGGTGCTTGCTTGAGTCCATAAAGACTTTTGAAGAGCAAGCACACTTTGAACTCATCCTTGATGAATCCTTGAGGTTGTTCTATATAGATCTCCTCCTCAAGATAACCATTTAGAAAAGCATTGGATACATCTGATTGGAACACCTTCCACTTAAAGAAACAAGCAAGAGAAATAATAATTTTTATTGTCACCATCTTTGCAACGGTGCAAAGGTCTCCTCATAATCAAGGCCATGGATTTGAGCAAATCCTTTGGCACATAATCTTGCTTTATACTTGTTGATGGTGCCATCATGATTGTACTTGATCCAAGATACCCACTTGTAACCAATCACGTGCTTGTTGGATGGAGGATCCACAAGCTCCCAAGTATTGTTGGTGATCAATGCATCATACTCTTGCTTCATGGCATCATACCACTCCTTGGTATTGAGTGCCTCTTGTACATTCTTTGCCTCTTCATGAGAGACATAAAAAATATAATTAGTGGAATCAAGGTCCACTTGTTTGCCTTTGTCAACATATGAGAGCCTCTTAGGCTCGGATCTATCTCTCATGGATCTTCTTGGTGAGAAAATCCGAGGAGAGTCTTCTTCAATGCTCGACCCCATCACATCATAATTGTCTTCAAAATCAATAATAGGTGATGCATCCATAAACTTCTTGATCTCGGCCTCTTCAAAAGATGAATGTTGATCTTTATGAAAGACAACATCTCTACTTTCAATAACTTGAGAAGTAGAGAGTACAAAGACTCTATAGGCCTTTTTGGTGGATGAGTATCCAACCATGATCTCTTTGCATGCACTAGGATCTTCCTTCTTCCTTGTTTCCAAGGGAATATGGGCAAAGCATATGCATCAAAAAACTCTAAGGTGATCAACCTTAGGCTTCTTCAAACTTAAAATTTCATATGGTGACTTTTCTCCAAGAGCTATATGTGGGAGCCTATTGAAAGATAATTTTCACAATTAATGGCTTCTCCCCAAAAAGCTTTGGGCAAAGATGCCTCAATTCTCATAGATTTTGCACATTCACATAGAGATCTATTCTTTCTCTCGACCACTCCATTTTGAGATGGAGAATAGGCACAAGAGAACTCTCTTTTAATGCCTTCAAGCTCACAAAAGTCATGAAATTTATTGGAGATATATTCACCACCTCTATCACATCTAAGAGCTTTAATCTTGAATGAGAATTGCTTCTCTATATAAGCTTTGAAAATAAGGAAATGATCAAACACCATAGATTTAGAAGCAAGAAGATATATCCAAGTGAATCTTGTGAAATCATCAATAAAAGTAACAAAACAAGTGGCTCCTCCCTTGCTTATAGTTGATGAGAAATGCACATCCGATTGGATTAACTCCAAAGGATGCTTGCTTTTGATAGAAGATCTTGTAAATGACTTTTTGTGAGATTTAGCAATAGCACAAGCCTCACAAGGCTTGATCTTCTTGGAGAATGACTCTGGCAAGCCAATAGCTTTGGCAGATCAAAGAGAGCATGGATTTGTAGTTGGGATGTCCCAACCTCCTATGCCATAATTCCTCCATAGAGAGCTTGTTCACAAGAGCAACATTACAAGCATTCACATATTCATTTGGATCTAATTTATAGATGCCTCCAAATCTAGATCCTAATGCAAGTATCTCATCATTCTTCTTGATAGTACAAGTATCAACATTGAATTTTACATCAAGGCCATTATCAAGCAATTGGCCAACACTAATGGGATTCTTAGTAAGCTTAGGCACATAAAGAACTTTAGAAAGAGAAAGAACTTTAGAGGATGCAAGCTTTAAGGAAATGTTCCCTATGCCTTCAATAAGACATTCAAAATCATTTGCAGTGTATATTGATTTATTGACTCCATTATAAGGTGCAATAGAAGAGAAAGAATCCTTGGAGCTACACATATCTGAAGAGGCCCCACTATCAATATACCATAAGCCGTCCTTCTTGAAAGGAGTGGATGAGAAGCTAGAGACCATAAGAGATCCCTCTCCATCACTTGCAATAGTGTCTTCCTTCTCATTGGTGATGTTGGCTTGCTTGAGTTGATTCTTCTTCTTGAAGCAATTGGTTGGCATAATGGCCTTTCTTGCCACAATAAAAGCACTTGATCTTCTTCTTCTTGAGCCTGGATGATGAAGCATTAGAGGAATCATCTTCCTCCTCATCTTTGTCTTTGGATTTGGCTTTGTCCTTGCTTGAGGATTGTTAAAATTGGTTCTTGCTACTTCTTTGTGCTTGTCCTTGGCAAAGAGGGCTTTGCCATCATTATGAGTGAGAGAAAGCTTGTCCATCCTCAAGAGCTTGTACTCTTGTCTTGATTCGTCAAAAATTAGCACACTTTGGAGAGCCTCCGAACTTGGTAGCTCCTCCGTAATGGCATATGATTGGACAAAGTTATGAAATTCACTTCTCAAGCCATTGAAAATGACTTGGACTAGCTCATTTTGATTGATGGAATCACCAATGCAAGCAAGCTCTCTATGAATATCGAGTGGAAAGAGACTCGATTTGCAGTTGGTCACCTCCAGCACATTAGAAAGATATTGTTGTTGACTGATGTAGATCTATCTACTGGATCGATTTCAATGAATCTTTGAGCTCGTATCCCTCTAGTTGTAACATGTAGATCTCTTCTTCAATAGTCTTGTTCAGAAAAGTTGTTTGGATGTCCATTTGGTAGACTTCAAGATCGGTTGCAACTCCATAGGAGAGTAATAATCGGATGGAAGTATGTTTGACAATAGAATCTGTGAGAAGCCTTTGGCAACCAGTCTAACCTTGTATCGATTTAGTCTTCCTTCAACATCATACTTTGCTTTGACTATCCATTTTCATGGAATCGGATTTCGATCCTTAGGCAGCTCCGTTATAGTCCATGTCTGATTCTCAATTAGAGAATCGAATTCTGTGTCCATGGCGGCTTTCCATTGATCAGCATCTCGGGTTGACATTGCCTCTGATACAGTGCATGGTTCTTGCACATAATAGCAAGCTGGATCATCCATAAATAAGGATGGAGGCTGTCTGAATCGATTCGATCTTTTAGGTTGAATTTCGATCCTCTAATGAGATTCGACTTCTTGAAGATTTGACTCACTCTCTTAGTCTGAATTGATTTTCTGATGTTCGATACTGAGGTCGGAATTGGTCTCAACTCTGGGATCGAAAGTTGATGGAGCCTTCCCCTTGTGGTCGAAAATTGATCTTCCACAAATATGACGTCTCTACTTGTGAACGATTTTTGTGTGTTTGGATTGTAGAGCTTGTATGCCTTGTGGTGGGGAGAATAGCCAATAAAATTTGATTTTCTGCTAGTGTCGTCTAGCTTCTTCCTTGAATCAGCAGAGATTTGAGAGTAAGCAATGCATCCAAAAACTCGAATATGGTTGAGTGAAGGTTTCGATCATGTCCATACCTTGTAGGGCATCTTGTTGTTGAGAGCTTTGGTGCTAGATCGATTTTGCAAATAGGCTATGGTTGTAATAGCTTATGCCCAGAATTTCTTTGGAAGAAAGGAATGGGCCAACAAGCTCTTAGCACTTTAGATCAGTGTCCCATTCTTCCTTTCAGCTACACCGTTTGATTGAGGTGATTAGCGGGTCTTGAATTGCTGGTGCTACATAGTCTAACGTTACCCACAAATAGGATCAGCTCCGATTCGCAAGTTCCGAGATTATTGCATTTCTGAAAACATGCATGCTAAATAGAACGTTTGTAAGACGATGTTCACCCAGTCGAAGTTTTCTTGCATCCGACATGGAGCCAGCAGTGGTAGGACATGCTGCACAATTATATAAGATAGCAAAAGCTATTCAAATTTGGCTATAGAACATAGATTTACAAGAGCCTTATCTGTTTCAAGTTTTCATACTTTTTAGCCAGTACTAGTGAGTTCTCGAGAGACTCTTCCTCTGAAATTACTTCCAAGTTAACTTGAGCAGCTGGGCGCTCTGAGCTACTGGTATGACTACGAATCCTCTTCCAGAGAAAAAAGCACAAGAAAACCATGCTTACTCCGCAAACAATTAGCAGAATCAGCGTTGTTCCAAAAGGAAATCCCAGAGCAGAGGTTGATAATTGACTATCAGAATTGGGAGGCTCAGGTATCCGCCAGTGTCCTTTAATCGTTTCATCTAGTAACCTGCGTGTACTTCCATGAATTGACAAGAAATTTTTCGGCTGCATGACGTTCTTCATGCGTTAGACCTGTCTAAAGGTATCAATATACCTGGTTTCCAAGTTCCAATAGTGCCTATTCCTGAAAAGAGTCGAGACTGAAAATGCAGGTGAATCGAAATAAAGCACTTTATAATCTACGAGATATCATTTTATTACAACTGGCAGTTTGCTGGCATCGGTACGTGCAACAGAAACGGGTTTGAGAAAGGAATCGTGGATAGCGGAGATGCAAGTACTTATCTCCATCAGCATGCACAGCTCACAAGGAAATGAAAAGTCAAGTGACTCACCCACGTGAAAATTGTCTCAAAGAATACTACAGGACAATGGGATCATCAATAAGATAGGTGAAAATGCGCTATACGTAGCCTTTGTGGGACCATGCATTACTAGAAATTCAATAATATGCGTACAAGCTTCAGAGATTTCAATCAGAAGTATTCCGCAATGAAACTTTTGCAAGTGGATGGGGATGCAAATGGATCCAGAAGAGCGTTTCCAGAGTGTTCCCCGGGTGCTGTTTCAATCAGTCCTTTCATACAATTATGAATATGTAGATAGTTTATAGATTTGAATGAGGAAAAGTGTGCAGATTGCAGACATGGATGCGGCATCCGCAACAATGTTTTCTAGAATGTTCCAAATGGGTCTTAACATGCATGGCGTAGCAAAATCAGCACCAACAACAAAAATAAAAAATAGAGATTACCTATTTGCATTCCCAAAATCGTTTCATGTATGTTTTTTTCATTGTTGTCATATCTTTATTCATGTACACACTTTGACTCAGGGTTTAATTTTTGAGTTAATAAATAGAAATGCTAACCATTACAATTCCAAGACAATTAGGGTTTGAAAATAGCTAATTCCCTTGCATACAATCTTAGACAATGACATTTATTCAAGAAATTTGTGCAAATGTCTTTGTGGTAATCCACAATGTTCTTGTTTGTATTCAAGAATGGTTTTGTTAGTGAACTTTGCACCCAATAAAATAGCCATAAAATTATGGTGAGACCGTTAAGCCAAGTCATAATTGAGTGCTCATTTTTCTCAGTGTAAAGGTCACTAAAAATTCTTTCCCAAGCGTAAAATATGGCTTGGAAGCCCTCTTTTTCCGGCTAGAATCATTTTACAACTCTCACATCTATATGGGTTGTATTATTTCTTTTCAAATTACTACTCAGCCTTTTCATGAGCATTTTTTGCAGCAGGAATCGTTTTAAGACTCTCACATCTACATGGGTTGTAATATATCTTTTAGAATTACTATGTGGCCTTTTTATGAGCATAATGTTTTTGTACAATATTATTTATGGACTTGAAATCTCATGATATGCCAAAAACTAGGTGAGGTCATTTTCGCTTTCAATAACGTGTGTCTACTCAAATCTCAATGAATCAATGATTAGAGTTTGGGGATTGACAATACCTGGGGCATAATAATAGGACCTCATATTTTCTACATAATCAATTGACTATAATTTTCAATCCTCAAACTAGTATGGAATCTTGAAAATATGTATCGCTCATGGATGGAATCATTAACAAAATCATAAAAAAAAATCTTTTATTTTTTTTAGTACTTTCATGACACATATTATGCGTGATAATGGGTTTTTGTCCGCCCATGTTAATCATACCATGGCTCATCCTCTCATCTTGCCACTACTGCAACTTGACAAAAAGACTTGTCGTTATATCCTTGCAATGGACTTCCAAATAACCATTATCTAGTTCATACTATATCAGCCAAATATTTACGACCACACCCATTTTAGCGAACATAACTCATGAATCAAGATCTTCTATTAGATAATACTCTTCAACCAAAGACAATTTTCCAGACAAATCCTTTACAAATCCTTTAAGAAGTAGAAGATACTAATAGCTTTTAAAAAATTAAATCAGTTACCAATATAAATTGACAATTGGCCTACATTAAAATGCACAAAATAAAGTTTGCACGATGATGTCAATAATAAGAATAATGATAGTAAGTCCAATGTTGAAACTTTTGGACTAAGTGTGGTCTCTTAGGATGTCCAAGGGACTAGCATGCAAGAATTAGATGGTGGGTGCACGTTGATCCAGTAAATGGCATCATGGCACCTATATAATGTGAGTTTCGAACTTCTTGAAACCATATGAGACTGGGCTAATTAAGAGCAACCTCAAATTGCCTTCATCCACTTTTTCTTTGTTACCTTAGTGGCAGGGACATTGACATGGAGATTAAATGAGCACTACCACACATCAATTAAACCATTGTAGATCACTCATGCAAGACTCTAAAAAGACAAGGCAATCATTTTCAAGTCTCCACAAAACATTTCATGCACACACAAACACATGCATCAATGTTTCACTAAAAAGAAAACTTCATTAAATCGCCAAAATTTGATTGAAATTTGAACATTGATAGCCTTTTTTATTCTCAATTTTTAAAGTAAGTGGTGTTAACCTAATTCATAGATAAAAAGCTTCTATAATATCCTAATTAGGCTATTAAACCTCTAGAATGCTAGCATATAGTCAAACCCATGAAGAAATGACCAAAAAATCTGTGTTATTTGTCAAAGATCAATGTCTATACAATGTTCAAATCCTTATTTATTTTATGCAACCATTCTAACAAGAAGAAGATAAAGTGTTTTTCTATGGCAAGAAATGACACTTTGCATCTGAGTGCTACAAGAAGAAGAATGCTCAAGAGAAGGACAACCATGGCAATCTTGTGTTTGAGGAGGAGGATGAATGCAATTTATCTTTGATGGCTTCCTTTAACACAAACATCTAATCATAACACTTGGTGGATTGATAGTGGGGCTAGCTCCCATATGACACACCAAAAAGACTACTTTACACAATAATTCTAAGAAGTTTATCTTCACTGCAAGTGATCAAGAATGTGAGATTGTAGGAATTGGATCCATTCTTTTGTGTCTTGGATCATCTAAGAAAGTAGATCTAGACAATGTTCTTTATGTACCTTTAGAACTTGTTAAGTGTTGGTCAACTTATGGAAAGTGGATTATATGGACATTTCAAGCTTGGAGCATGTTCCATCTTGAAGAATGATAAATATATTGCTAGTGGTTTTAAGCAAGGAAGGTTATTTAAGTTGGATGCTAATGTGATAGTTGGAAGTGTAAACATGGCAAGGGAGGAGCTCTCTCAAGTGGTGTTATGGCACATGAGGTTAGGCCATCCTAACTTCAAAGCTATGGAGACTTAATGCTAGCTTGAAACTATTAAGATGTGATAATGGAGGGGACTACACCCAATAGCATGAAAGAGTTTTGTTAACACTATGTGAGTGTGCTAGAGAATTGAGATTAGATGCATCTCTTCCTATTACATTTTGGGGAGAATCTATTTTATTTGCAAACTTTCTATGTTAATAGTGCCATTGAAGGACTCACACCTTGTGAAGCATTGTATGGCAAAAAGCCAAATCTTAGTCATTTGAAAATTTTTGGAAGTACTTGTTATGTACGCATTCCTTTAGAAGTAAGGAAGAAGGAAGATGATACTTCATTTAAAGGCATCTTTGTTGGTTATAGTGAAAATAGTAAAGCTTATAGGATATTTGATCCTATTAACAAGAAAGTTGTTGTAAGTAGAGATGTACTTTTTGATGAATCTCTCAATGATAAAGAGAAGGTGCTTTCCAACAACACTCATCTTATCAATGATCATGCTATGGCCAAGGAAGAGCTTCAAGGAGTTGAAGACCAAGAGAATCTTGCTCAAGATCCAAAGGATCCAAGAAGATCAACAGGATTGAGGGCCGAGCCATCAAGGTGCACTTATAGTGACAAAGGAAAGCAAAGGGAGGATTTTTAACTACACACCTCCTATTCTTTCTTGACTACTATTCTTGAATAACCAACATGTTTTGAAGAAGCAATTAAGTCTCCAAGTTGGAAGAATGCTATGCAAGTAGAGTTTGCTGCTTTGTTAGAAAATCAAACTTGGGATCTTGTTGATCTACCTTATGGAAAGAAGCCTCTTACTTGTAACTGGATGTATAGATTGAAATATAATCAAGATGGTTCCATTCATAAGTATAAAGCTTGACTTGTAGCAAAAGGATTTTTGCAAGTCAAAGGCATAGATTATGATGAAACCTTTGCTCATGTTGCAAAGCTTGTAACCATTAGAACGATTATATGTCTTGCTACTTCTTTCAAACGGAAGCTCTTTCAACTTGATGTGACAAATGCTTTCTTGAATGGATTCTTGGAGGAGGAAATCTACATGTGCCAATCCGAGGGCTTCATCAAAGATGGAGAAGAAGAAAAGTGTGTTTTTTGAAGAAGAGTCTTTATGGACTCAAGCAAGCACCTAGAGCTTGGTACTCTAGGTTACATTCTTATGTTATTTCCATTGAATTTGTTGTAAGTTCTTATGAACCATCATTGTACTACAAATGTAATGATGGAAAGATCATCCTTTTGGTTTTATATGTTGATGACATAATTCTCACAAGTGAAAGTCATTATAAAACCACAAAAAGGAGATCTATTCTTAGAATGGAGATCATTCTTAGGATGGATCAAAGTTGTGTGGTAAAACTAGTGAAAGAGGGAGTGTGAAAAATGTCAACTGGTCTAATTGAATTGATTTGGCAATTTGGAGGCCAAAGTGAAATTTCAACTTAGAGATACATTTCTTAATGTCGATAAGGCCTTATTAATAGTGCATGGGAACGAATCTCCACATGACAACATGTTAATCCTCTTTATCTCCTTTGATGGTTGATGTTCTTGGATCTAGGGTTGAAGGTGGATACAACAATCCTTTTAGAAAAGTCATCAATAAATGTAATAAAGAATTTTGAATGGTGTCTACATTGGGCCACATACATATGTGTGAACTATGTCTAGCAAATCTTTAGAAATAAGTTCGTGATTTGACTTAAATAGCCTCCTAGCCTGCTTTCTTATGATGCAAAATCTGACAGAAAGATTTGATAATCTAAATTAAGAGCTGAAAAACGCTTAGACATGTGAGCAATCGATATACGATTAAGGTGGCCAAGTCTATAACAGATGCTTTATTAAAGCCAAATCAATTTTATATTAACAGATGCTGAACTGCTTAAAGCACAATCAGTCACAAAATAACACTAAGTGAGCCTATAGAGATATCTTTGTCTCTTTCTGAGTACAAGAACTCTCTTGGATTTATCAAGAATTTTAAATGAATCTGTCTCAAACTCTACCTTGTGTCCTAAATTAGTAATTCAACTGACACCGACAACAGATTTGTCGTCAAGTTTCGGACATACAGTACATTCGGTATTAGCTTTGATAGTCCATTTTAAAAATTCAGCTTTATAGTACCTTCACGTTCAATTGTGTGTGAGTTATTGTCTCCAAGGTGAACAACTACTCATCATCGTCTTCAACATTGTGCTTCGTGTTGTTGGCTGCATTGGCTTGTTGATCGTTCAAAACTCTTTATTACATTTATTGATGACTTTTCTAAAAGGACTGTTGTATCCACCTTCAACCCTAGATCCAATAACATCAACCATCAAAGGAGATAAAGAGGATTAACATGTTGTCATGTGGAGATTCGTTCCCATGAGAGCGATAGCATATTTCATAATCTAGCATATGCTTATGATCCACATCTAATACTAAGATAAACACTATGATCCATTAACACTACTCAAATGAAGGTGAAGCTTATTTCTCTCTCTCTCTCTCTCTCTCTCTCTCTCTCTCTCTCTCTCTCTCTCTCTCTCTCTCTCTCTCTCTCTCTCTCTCTCTCTCTCACACACACACACACACACACACACACACACACACACACACACACACACACACACAAAGTATAACAAAGATCAATCCCAACATAGCAAATAGAACAAATAACAAAATCCAAATAAAGCATGAAAGATGGAAAAAGGAAGAAGAAGAGCAAGGACCTGTTTTTATTGAAATGATCATGTCAAATGACTTAGCACCACTATATAGAGTGTATTTTAGGGATTTGGCCTCAAATCCTATTGGCCAATCTCCACCTCTCTTATTATTTGAAAGTCGAGTTTTGTAGTCTCTGATGTATTAATCATGCCAACCAATGAGTTGTCATCCAAGATATGAATTTTTGCTCCCATGAACCACCCAGCATCACAGCCCGACAGTAAAGTTTGGCCTTCGACAATTGATCTAGAACTTTGTCGGACACTATTGGAAGATTTGGATCAAATCAAAGGGCTGGAAGACAATCATTCCATCATGCTTGAATGGATGCCAACATAGTCAAATCTTTCGCAAATAAGATGGACTGACTAATCGTCGGATATAGTGTATTCATATACTCTCTGGAGTATGCTTGGAGGCCCTATGAAAATCAACTAAAATGTTTTAGTTGAACGGTTGGTAGATAATCGGCCAATTTTGTGTATGGAAGGTGATTTTATCCATTTATCCCATGGACCTAGGTTTAAAATTATCTAAGGAGCAATGCTCTCAAACTGATGAGGAGAAGGCCGAAATGAAGGGATAATCAATTATCAGATCCATGATGTATGCAATGATCTCTATCGGGGCTGACCTTGCAATCACCATCAGCTCTTTAAGCCAATATATGTCTAGTCCTAGCATGATCCACTGGAAAGCCCTTATAAGAGTAATCAGAGATATGTACGAGCTACCATCGACCTATGCATCTGCTATGGCGAAGTTAATCCATCTGATATCCATACACTTCATGGATATGCAGATGTTGACACCAAAAGATCTACTTTTAGATTTTTCTTCCTATTCAATAGTGGTTCAATATCATGGAACAGTAAAAAATAAATATACAGTCATCAATAGAATCAAAATACATTGCAGCCTCTCAAGTTACTCATAGAGGCAATTTGGTTGAGAAATCTATTGTATGACATTGGCCTTGGACAAACTGGTCCAACGATCATTCAATGCGACAATGAAAGTGCTATTGCATTACTGATTAATCATGGATTTCACTCTAAGAGCAAGCACATCAAGATTAAGTACCACTATATTAGGAGCAAAGTACTCAACAAGGAGGCAAGTCCAAAATTTTACAGAACCCAATACATGGCAACTGTAATATTTACCAAAGAGTTAAATAAAAAAGTACACAAGAATTTTTGTGCTATCTTGAATGTTCAAATCAAGGCATTCAAGGATCTAGATTAAGGGGGGTGTTGAATTTCTATCCTCTCCATCCCTTAACTCATTAGTAATCTAGATCCATTCATTTGATGTATGTTAATACTTGTATAGTCACACACTCTTCAAAAATATACTTGTTTTCTAATAGTCTGCAAAAATTTTAAGGAATCGATGACAATCTTCTGTCCACTCAACTGACATCGACTATTTGTCGAACCTCAACAACTTGTCCGACACCGACTATTCAGCCACCATCCGATTGTTCGGCCACCATTCACCATTCGACTATTCCACCGCCATCCGACACCGACTATTCGACTTCACCCACTAGTTGTATGTCACTATCAACTCAAATAGTTGACTCGAACATTCGGTGGCTCAATACCTTCACCACGTCCGGACAAAATCTCTAACGGAACCTGACACTATCCAAAAGCGATTGCTAACAACATTTAGTGCCTTAATCCCATTTGTAAAGTACAGACTAAGCAGTCTTTTAATTAGTCAGCCATGTGTACATACGATCCAACAACTTATAAGTTGTTTGGTTAGTTCAATATTTCAGCTACCATATCAATTGAACATCCAGAGCGCAATTGGTTTGATCCTTCTCTCTGTTATCACAAAGTATTGTTTTAGGAAGAACGCGACTTTGTCTACATTCCAACTGTATATATTCATGACTGAATAATCAATGTTCTAGTAAATGTAGGTCGTGTACATCATGTTCAATGTTTATTTATTTTTATTCTGATTGATTCTTGCTTTCAATTAAATTGTTCGTAGATTAAATGCATTATATGACTGATAGTCTGAGACGACCATAATGCTCTATAATTATGCACTATTACACTTTTGTTGTGCCAAATTTGTAAATCAATCTACTTTGTGCATGGCTATGGAATCGATTGCATCGATCCAGTGACTTTGAAACTGTGATCAAGTAGGGTGGTCTTCGATTCATCATAGTCGGAGTCGGTATGAATCCAATAGACATAGTTAGATGCACCGAGGATTCTCTCCATGTTTGAATTTCTGATAGTTATGATAACTTTCAAAAGCTAAAGCTTATTTTAAGCCGTGTGTTATAGTTCCTAAACAACTTAGAACATGCTTAAGTATTTGTGGTTACGCTCTGATCCGAGCGTGAAGCTAGATACGCAACTATTTTCTTTTTCTTTTTCACAAAAAATGAAGTTCACCACTCCGAATTGAAACATTTCCGTATTGGGAGATTTGTGGTGCACTTGATATCAAGAGTGAATTCCATGATACATAAGCTGCACTTTCCATCGCCATCATCGTTGCCAATGCTGGCATCAGTGTAGAAGCTCTCAATTCTGTGGTAATCTTGCAGGATCAATTTAAATAAAAAAATTAGGTGCTTTGACATCACAAACCTAGAGTTTCTTCAGCTCCATCTCAAAGTGGGTATTTTTTAGAGTCTCAAGCTTGCTCTTTGGTTTTTAAACATTGCCTTATCCAAAGGCTTTATGAATATGTCGTCTATCATCTACTTGGTTGGAATGAACATGGTCTTCAACATGTCTCTCTCAACCATATCCCTAATTAGATGTTACTTAATTGCAATGTGTTTCATTCTGGAATGAAACAGAAGATCTCTTGTCAGATGTATGTACCACTATCTTGCAAAGTGTTTTAGTCCAAATCTGATTTTATTGCGCTTCAACGTAGCAAAGCCACAATACACAATTTTCTTTCAACATTGGATGCTGATTCGAATGAGAATTTGTTGATAGACCCTAATGAAGAAGATGTGTTGTCAACTTCTTCAACTAGAAAGGAGAGTCTTGATAATATTTCGAGCACTGTTGAGAGGAGTTAGTGAGAATTCCTTGGAATCTGAATCGTAAACAAAAACAATATAAAATTATTTTTGGTGTTTCAACATTTGTGCATTTAGCGTAGATGGTTTAAAATGTATTCTGTGAGTTATTTTCATGAAATTAAATTTAGACTATTAAAACACCACGAATGTTTGTGCATTTTGTTCACTTGAACATTTTTTATTTTAAAAGTTTCATTAGAAAATTTAATTTTTTTGGACATGGTGTTGATTTTTTTTTGGCCAAAATGCATATTTTTTGTAAGAATTTTTTTTTTTTTTGCTGGAATTTTTTCGTGAAAAAACATATTTTTGGACTAAAATTAAAAAACGGTTACTTTTTTTTACAGGATTTTGACCCATTTCAAAAGATTTTGTGTTATGAGTACTAAGCTTGATCCTCTCCATTCTTTGTCATGAATGCACTGCGGTCCTCTTTATTGGCTTCTTCTTGATTTGCTCCCGTTGCATTGACTTGTTGCTACTACTAAGATTGTTTCTTTTCATTGTGCCTGTGGGGCTTGTAACACAAGGCTTGAGAAGCACTTCATTGAAACACAAAGATACTTATGAAAGTGACACCTTACATGGAACGGCCCATTTAGTCATCAATAAAAAAAAGGACCAAGTATGGCATCATCAATGCATGCACAACCCCAACCTGGTGGTGCCAATTAGTTATTGTGGACCAAGTAACATTTCTGAAAAGTTACAAAGGTTAAACTTAGACTTTTAAACTATTAGAACTCAAGTTAGAACCTATAAGGTCTCAAAGTTTCCCAAGTTAAACATTGTAACTTATACTACTTAGTTACATAAGTAAAAGTGGAAAAGGCCCCACTCATCTTACTATAATTAGAACTCCTTTTTGTTGTAAAAATCATTCTTCAGTATGAGAAGGAAATGTTGCCATTTTGAATCCTCAACTATTATATTATGGTGTATTGCTATTTTACTCTTGATTTTGTGCTTCTAACTTTATTTCTATTTTAGTTGGATTGTTATAGCTCACGTAGCCTTGTTTGTGATGCTTAATCTTGTGTGAGTAAGTAGTTGATGGATGTTTGGTGATTATGTTGTGGGTGTGTAGTATTTAGTAGTTAGTCGGTGTGTGGGTTTGTGTGTGGATAATGTTAGAAAGTTACGGTTATATAGTTATATGTGTGTGTGTGTGTGCGTGCGTGCGTGAGAGAGAGAGAGAGATTTCAACAAGTTTAGTCATATTTTGGTAAATTGTCAATATGAGGCCAAAACTCATTTAAGACTTAGAGATGAACTTTTTGAAGTTATATTAGTTTAAAATACATTCAATAAATAATTTTTGAAAGTGTGGGAAAGTTGGTAGTTGAGTTTGAGAGAGATTCAAATTTGAACTTTGGGTACATTGAATCTAGTCCCAAAATAATAGGGTTTTTCATATTGGAGGGAAAGCCAAGTGGCAAAGTAGGGTTTGGACCTGCTATATATTGTTGTAACTCATGGAGAAAGGGATCTTCTCTCTTCTCTCTCTCATTTCACCACTATACATGGTTCTCTTTGGGTTCTACTACTCATTGGTGCACTCTCATGATGTTATCTTTCAATTCAATGTGTAGAAGGATCATTTAGTACTATTTTTGGTTCCACATGTGTGAAATACAGTAGGGTACTGTAATTGTATGGACGACAACTATATTTTATGTTTTGGTTCATGTTTGATCAATATCTCTTAGATTTTGCGTCTCATTTTGTATGTAGATGCTGATTTTTCTACATTAGCAAGATTGTTGGTTTGCTCTTTTTTTAACCAAAGATCAGGGACATGGATTTGGATCTTGAATGATCTGAAATCCTTCACATGGTATCAAAGCTATTGTGTTTTAGGTTATGAAAGGATCAACCACATTTATCAAAGATTTGGAGGAGTTACCAATGCTAGAGCATGCTAGATTCATCCTACTCAAAAATCTCCATTTTTGCATATGTAATCCAATGGGGTTGGCTCAATTGGTTAGCTTGACATCCAAAGTTTCTTTGGTCTCAAGTTTGAGCCTCCCCTTGGAAACCAAGAAGCATTTTTGCATATGTAGAATTGATCTTTTGTAGGTCAAAACTCAATATAGGTTTATATACTTGATCAATTCCAATTTCACACTTGGTTTACTGGAATTAGCCTATTTTTTGGTGCATTAGGAAGGTCTCATTGGAGGCTACAAGATGATATATCCACTTTTCAGAAATTGCATGTAGAATTTGAGATATTTAATTTTTTGTGATTTTGTCAAAACAAAGATCGTAGTCCTAAGGAATTCATTCACTATAATTCTACGTTATATTCTATATCAGATTTTCATCTTGATATATAAAATTGATGTAAGAAATAGTAAAGCATCCAATATGGACACTATTATCTATATCAATTATGAAATTCATCATAAAACCACAGAAAGGAAGTCTATTCTTAGAATGGAAATCATTCTTAAGATGGATCAAAGCTGTGTGGTAAAACTAGTGAAAGAGGGAGTGTGAAAAATGTCCACTAGTTCAATTGAGCTAATTTGGCAATTTGGAGGCCAAAGTAAAATTTCAATTTAGAGATACATTTTTTAATGTCAATAAGACCTAAAAATAGTGTTCTTACTAGTTTTAGCAAGTATATAATTGTATGAGGTCATATTTAGACCTACTTATGTTGGCTAGGTCAGATTTAGACCTACTTCTATTGGCTAGTTAGGTACATTGCATCTAGTAAAGATAAACTAGGTTTTTGGTGAAGTACTTAGAAGTTGTCATTTTAGGGCAAGTGGCCAAGTGACATTATGGTTGTTATAAATAGCTATATCAACATGGAGAACTTATTTTTTTGTTCTCATTTTATGTGGAGAATGTTTCTCTTTTGATTCTATGTCCATCACTTTCATATTTCTCATGATATCTTGAGTTCTAGTTTATAAAATGTGAATTTTTTTGTTGTACATGGATTCACACGTGTGAAGGACACTACAACATTCTGGAGGATTTCCGACTCTTATGAAGAATTTTTTTTTGAAAAAAGACCGTAAACTTCAGTATACACCCTGAAGTATACCTCAGAAACATCACTTCTTATGAAGCTGGTAAGCAAAATCATTTGCTCATTATTGTTAATAAAAAAATTTGCAAAAATTATTTGAGTTACATTTTAAGCACTTAAAAATTGATGAAGAAGACTTAAATTCAACGAATATATATTCAAACACAAATGTTCCATGTTCAAATTACAAATATATATTAGAATAAAACGCCTAATTATTAGATCCAGCTGAATCGTCCTTGTCCTGTTGGCCATGGTCATCAGACTCATGTGACTGCAATGCATGAGATTGGGATTGCGATACCTGCGTGCAACAAAGATGTGTAAATTTTGTAAGTGATGTTGTTAGAGTGTCCGACCGAATGAATGTGGTGAAGTCAAAAAATATGTTGAAACCGTAATACATACCTCGGAATATCCATCCCAGTCAATTCTCACTTCTTGTCTCTCCAATAATTTGAGTAGTGATTGCAAGTTGTTGGAAGATGCATACTTGTACTCCTCTTTTGTGGGAGACCGCTTTACGGCATATTTCTGCATGAACTGACAAATCGGTGATTGTAATTTAATTTAAACAAATCCACAAATAAAATATGAATTATGACTAAAACAAGTTCAACTTATGGGTGGGGAGACTTACGAAATGGGCATGAAAAGAATCTTGGCCACGACTATCCAGGTGCGAGGGCCTTGTCGTCTCCATTCACTTCTTAGCTGCCTCTCTTTGTTGCTTGAAACGATCTGGATCTTCTCAAAATTCTTTCTTTGCAAACTTCCAATCGTCCTTGTGCACATTGTATGGCCTAGATTTGGCAGTTCTCACCGCATCTCGAATCTCTGAATTGCAGTGGCTCATCACGCTTCCCATGTGTTTTCCCATCCATATTCGGTCAAATTCCAAATCAGGGGAGGGGATTGAAAATTCTCTATACAACTGATCAATGACATAATTTTTTTTCTCATCACTTTGTTTGCGCCAATCCTTGAAAATGTCCATGTTGAAGACCACATGTGTAAGTTGCCTCATGCGAGTGATTATGCGACCACCATGGTCATCCTCCACTATGTGTTTCTTCTCATCTATGTCATAGGATGGCAAGACGTCAGCTGATGGAGAGCTGGCAAAGGGAGTGTTGAGAGGAGTGGGGGAGTTGACTACAATGGGAATGATTTGGGAAGGAATTTGAAGGTGATCATGAGAAGAGTGGGGACAGGTATGAAGAGGAGAAGGTTAGGGAGGAGTTTGAGCGGGAGTATAACCAACAGGGGTTTGAATGGAAGAAAAAATGGGTGGAGTGGCCTATCAAGAGGGATCACGGTGCCATGGAGAACCCATAGGGGGCGTGGGTACCAAAGAAGAAAAAATACGAGAGAGTGCGGGGGTGTCGAGATAATCAAGTATGACAGATGCAGGAGTCAAAGTATCACGCGACATCCGTGTTGCTTCCTAAGTTAGGGTTTCTCGAAGTAAGGAAGACCTACGATGAGGCTTGTTAGATGGATGTGCTGGACTCGAGGCCGCATGAAACATGACATCATCGGCTTCACCGCCACAACAAGAGCCACCGCTGAGGCGACTTCTCCTACGATCGCTCTTTTCCCGGCCGGAATGTCGGGAAGAGGCACTGGCATTAGACTTGCGCGAGGGAGGGACTCCCACCGGATAGACCCTTGTGGAAGGGGGGAAGACCTCAGTCGGAGGGTCGTGGGGATTGGATCTCTGTAGAACGAGATGATGTGGACAACCTACTGGAACTCCGTGCATTCCAACGAGCCCATAGTCTCTCCATGATCTTGCCTGCACGTGAGGGGGACATCCCATCCATATAACTGAGGACCTCATCATCACTCATGGATGAAAAATGGGATGACCCGCGACTGCGGCCTGATCTATGACTTGGAGATGTGTCATGAGACATTGAGGATATGATTGGGATAATTGCTACAAGCAATAAAAGATATTTTTAGAAAATACAACCCTGTAGAGCTTAATACAAAACATGCATTTACAACAAAAGATAGTAGATAAACATTTATGTAAAAATTTATGAGCAGAGGTATATGAAATAACATTTATAAGCTGATAACAATCTAGCATATATTAATTTGTTAATAAATATGAGCAGAGGTCAAAATGGACCTCGGAATAAGAGATGGTATACTGTCTTAAACAAATCCATGTACTCCGACGTCTTTTCTCCTGAACTAATTCCCCACCCCAGTTGATAGATGTACCCATTATTAACAGATTTATAAATAAAAGTACAGATTTGTTAAGACTTTTTTCAAGGCTATCCTTTTTGTTGATGGGTAGTTAGTTGATAAGTGTAATGTTAAAAACTAAAGACATTGTGCAACAAGACTTTTTTTCAGCGGCTTTTATACAAGTTATATTTTTAGAGCGTTTATTTATTAGAGTTGTTTAGCTGTGAAGTGTGTTTTTTGTTTTGCACAATTGAAATATCATAGGCATCGAAGAGTGTGATATTTTTAAGAGTAATTGATAAGTGGAGGAATGCTCAAATTTTGTGTGCTTACACCTTTTTGTACGTAGCTTCCACGTGTCTTTTGATAAATAATGTGATCGAATTTTAACATAGTATGCAATAATCATTTTCGAAATGATTATGAATTAATTTTTATAAAAATAGTATATATTGGGAAACTGGTATAGGAATTTTCCGGTTCTTATAGAGACGTGTAATAACATGTCTTATATGAGACATGTTATTACACGTCTCATATTCAATTAAATTGATGGGTTGTAAACTCTTTGTTTAATTTCGAATCAACAACAAAGCTATTTCTAGGGTCAATTGAAATACATGAAAATTCACAACTTTTATGGAGAACTATTTCAAACAATATTATGGCGTTAATTGCAAGGAAACATTTTCATTGTTGTAGTGCATATGATAGAAAAGTTCAATGGACAACTACTTAACCACTAGAGCATGGATTCGTTGATCATTGCTTGACCATTTGCAAGATACTACTCATTAAGAATAAATTCTTTAATAGATCAATATGTTGTAGGAAGGTGTGTGAATTATAGTAGGTGAGCATTAGAGAAATTGGCCTTGTGTGTAGGATCATTGTCAATATATTTATTGTCCTTGAAAGACATGTATAAAGCAGCATAATGTATCATTTTACATGCATTCTACCATCAAGCCTTAGTATTATAAGTTAGAGGCAAGGATGCAAGACATAGTATCAAGCATTAACCAACACTTTCATGGTGCATCAAATGATGTATGCACTGAGAATCTTGTACGTAAGGAGCAAACAATGGCTGCATCAAAGGAAAATGATGAGAACTAAGGACAAAGGATCATAGTGAGTGCATTATGTTGGCAAAAAACACTTTTTTACACCCTTTCTTATGATTGGAATCTAGGATGTTGACTCGTTAAAGGACACATCCTGCTACGTTCTGTGATGTACGTGTTGTGGCGCTTATGTATGTCTAGACAGTTTGCTTGTGGTTGTTATAGTAATTTGTACAATAAGTCAAGCTTTCATATGTTATGTGTAGACAAAAGCATTGGGTTTATTGTTAATGCTTTTTGATATTATTAACCCATGGGATCACAAAGAATTGAACCTAAATGAGCAACTAATGCAACTCAAGCATGGTACACCAACTCACCATGTGTGAGAAGATGAGATGATTGGTAATGCTTCTCAGTAATATCAACCCCTCATATCGCTGAGAAAAGTAATATCAACCCCCTCATATCGCTGAGAAAATCGAACGTGGGTGGGCAAGCTACTCAAGCACGATATACCATGACTGGTAATGAAATGTTACCGCCAATAATACATTGTTTATGTGCAAGTAATGGATGAAAAATAATATGTAGATTGTCTTTCATTCAAAGCCTATAAGATTTGTGTGTCACATGGACGAGAAAACGGACTAGAGAAAAAACACATAGTAACCTTTTGTAGGTATGTTTGTTGCATTAAGTGTGTGAATAGGATGTCTATGAGCTTGTGTTGGGTGAATTAAGTATAAAACATGAACCATGTATTTTTTTTCATGACACTCCAAGATTAGAAGAAAGATATCAATTAAAAAAAGAGATGTCTTAGTAGTAAATGCTAGATGCAACATGCTCTGCCATAGCTTGATTTTGTAGCATAATAATGAACAATTTTATAGCAAAATATTGTTCAAATGATTAAAGAGCTGAATTGTCTACGATTATCAATATTATCTTTTGTAGGATGGATGTAAAGAATAATCAAGTCAAACGATTAACAGTTTCAGAGATAGAGCACTTCCTCGCCTGATGATGAATGCGTTTTACATGAATTTCGCTATACTTCCTGATTAACATATAAGTAATATAACGTGAATTGCTGCGTCACTCGTTTGAAATCAAAAGGTGATGCCACATAACTTTTCCCACTTGGACATTCTGATAACAGTCTTCGACTAATCAAAACAGAGGAGCTCCAACAGCTGGCCACGCAAAGTACTTGGGAAAGCCATTCCCGGGCATCAAAACTGGCGAGGTCACAGCCTGAAAAATCCATGCAAACGTCGTTGTGTCTAGTATTAGTATTAGCCTCTTAGCAAATGGCATATTGACAAGAAATGTGCATATTACAGAAAGTATCTTAATGATCTAGACTCTAGTGCTTAATAAAATTTTCAGCTGATCTCTGCGCTACAATCAATACTGGAAACGTACGATCCGCTGTCCACCATTATTTTAAGCACAAACCCAAGGACTGTTGAAATTTATTATTTACATTTTTCGAAATCGCAAACCTTCGAAAATTTTCTTTAAGTTTCATAATAATTTCTGTGAAGAATAAAAGCTTAAAATTTGGAAAATAAAATCGGAATTGACGAGTGTCTACATGGATCGGTTCTCAATAGTCGAACGTATGCACAAATAGGATCAGCTACAATTCGCAAGTTCCGAGATTATTCCATTTTTGAAAACACGCATGCTAAATAGAACGTTTGTAAGACAATGTTCACGGAAAACTAGGCCCAGTCGGAGTTTTCCTGCATCCGACATGGAGCCAGCAGTGGCAGGACATTTATATAAGATAGCAAAAGCTATTCAAATTTGGCTATAGAACATAGATTTTCAAGAGCCTTACCGGTTTCAAGTTTTCATACTTTTGAGCCAGTACTATTGAGTTCTCGAGAGACTCTTCCTCTGAAATTACTTCGAAGTTAACTTGAGCAGCTGGGCGCTCTGAGCTACTGGTATGACTACGAATCCTCTTCCAGAGATAAAAGCACAAGAAAACCATGCTTACTCCGCAAACAATTAGCAGAATCAGCGCTGTTCCAAAAGGAAATCCTAGAGCAGAGGTTGATAATTGACTATCAGAATTGGGAGGCTCAGGTATATTCCGCCAGTGTCCTTTAGTCGTTTCATCTTGTAACCTGCGTGTACTTCCATGTCTTGACAACAAATTTTTCGGTTGCATGACGTTCTTCATGCGTTAGACCTGTCTAAAGGTATCAATATACCTGGTTTCCAAGTTCCAATAGTGCCTATTCCTGAAAAGAGTCGAGACTGAAAATGCAGGTGAATCGTAATAAGACGTAGCACTTTATAATCTACGAGATATCATTATATTACAGCTGACAGTTTGCTAGCATCGGTACGTTCAACAGAAACGGGTTTGAGAAAGGAATCGTGGATGACGGAGATGCAAGCACTTATTTCCATCAGCATGCACAGCTCACAAGGATATGAAAAGTGAACCCACGTGAACATTGTCTCAAAGAATACTACAGGACAATGGGATCATCAATAAGATGGGTGATAATTCGCTATACGACGTTGCCTTTGTGGGACCATGCATTACAAGAAATTCAATAATATGCGTACAAGCTTCAGAGCTTTCAATCAGGAGTATTCGCAATCAAACTTTTGCAAGTAGATAAGGATGCAGATGGATCCAGAAGAATGTCTCCAGAGTGTTCCCCGGGTGCTGTTTCAATCAGTCCTTTGATACAATTATGAATCTGGATATAAAGTTTACAGACTTGAATGAGGAAAAGTGTGCAGATTGCAGACATGGATGCGGCATCCACAACAATGTTTTCCAGAATGTTCCAATTAATGCCAAACATTAATATTGGTAGCTGGGCAAATCTCGATCAAATGGAAACGATGATTAACAATTGGCATCTACCGTTAACCTTAAAATCACTGCTTGAACCAGCGTGCTGTTTAATGCGACAGGAAAATCTTTGATTCTTCTTCAAACTTGTTGTTCCTTGTCAGAATTTATCATCGCACAATCGATATAACTAATCTCAAAAGGCAATGCTATTATATTATATGTGTTTGAATATGATCAATATGGACTTTGTGCACAACCTAAAAGTAATGGATATCTTGTGACTATTATGCTCATTTCTTTGTGCGGGGGAAGGCCCCGCCTGAGGGCCTTCCTTGCTCCGAGGGCCCTTGCCCGAGGGCGGGAGCCTAAGGGCAGGCCCCAACCAGTAAGGAAGGCCCGAGGGCTTCGGGCCTTCCCCTACGTAATGTCATTGTGCGAAGGTTTTTATTTTTTTTTTTTTTTTATTTTTTTTTGTTTTTTGGCCGTACGGTACGGCCATACGGCCGTAAGCGTGGACCAATTTTTTTTTTTTTTTTTTGATTTTTTGCCGTTTTTTTTTTCGCAAATTTTTTTACGTTTGTGGTGGAATGTGGATGTGGACAGCCAATGACGGGCTGCCACATAGCACATGCACATTCCACCGAAGAGAGGAGAGAGAAAATGAATCCATCGGAGAGCGGAGAGAGAATGACAGATTTCTAGGAGAGAAAATTGGATGGACATTATGCTCCTGGAGGTGGTCCCAAAATACAAAGGACACCTGAGCACAAGGCATTACGAGTACATAAAAAACCAGAATGTATATGCCCATTTTTGGAGTACATAAAAAAGCAGAATGTATATGTACTTGTTTTTTAACATAGGGGCTCTGCTTTCTACCCTCTGCATCCGTACAGCTGCCACATGGCACATCGAGAGTGGCACATCAAGAGTGGTCATTCAAAGTCAAACTCCTTATTATGCTTTATAATGTATATGTAAAGAAAGTCAAAGTACTCATTATGCAATGGAATGCAGGCAAAGGACATTCTGCCCGGTAAAGATTTTCAAAAACAAGTAAAAAGTCTATTGCCTGGCACTATTGCCCGGCACCTTCCATAATATGTTTACATTAACATAATGGACACCTCTTGTTTATTCTGCCCATTTTTTGGACAACTTAAAAAGGAGAATGTCTCACATAATCTTATTCCATTTCATAATGCCTATTTCTGTTTTGTGATTGTCATGTGAATTAATAAAGAGACAACTCATTATGTGTTAATTATGTTTCATAAAATTTATGTGAAGAAAAGCAAAGGTATCCATTACGCAATGGAAGATGCCCGAGCAGAGGACATTCTGCCCAATTCGTCTTTCCATAACTTTTGGCTAAGGACCTATGCCCGGGCACCTTCCATAATACGTGAATATTCTCAATGATAAGGGTACATGATGAGGGAAAAGTATTTTCACATTGCTACTGACTTTATTGCAAGAACTTAGTCCTTTGGATGCACAATCTATGTACTATGCAAGAAGTAGCTAGTAACATGTATGTCCCTCTCTTTTCCTTGTATGCATGCTCACTTTTTTTTGATGCACCTTCATATGTAGCTCATAAATAGCGAAAATCTACATCCCTATTTTTTCTCTTTGCATGTATCCCAAGGCTCTTAATATGCATGGTGTAGCAATTTCATCACCAACAACAATAATAAAAATAAAGATTACCTATTTGCATTCTCAAAATCATTTCATATATTTTTTTTATTGTTGTCATATCTTTAATTTTTGAGTTAAGAAAAGGAAATGTTAATGGCCATTACAATTCCAAGACAATTAGGATTTGAAAATAGCTAAATCCCTTGCATACAGTCTTAGACAATCACAATAATAAGAATAATGATAGTAAGGCCAATGTTGAAGTTTTTAGACTAAGTGCAAGGGACAATGGGGGGTGGCCTCTTAGGAGGGTCCAAGGGACTAGCGTGTGAGAATTAGATGGCGGGCCCAGTAAATGGCATCATCACACCTATATAATGTGAGTTCCATAATTTTTGAAACCATACGAGACATGGCTAATTAAGAGCAACCTCAAATTGGCCTTCGATCCCTTTCTCTTTGTGTACCTTAATGACAAGGATAGTGACATGGAGATGATATGACACCTCATTTAAACCATTGTAGATCACTCATGCATGACTCTAGAAATACAATGCAATCATTTTCAAGTCTCCACACAATATTTCATGCACACACAAATACATGCATCAATGTCTTACTACACACAAATAAATGCATCAATGTTTTACTTAAAAAAAACTCATAAAATTGTCAAAATTTGAACATTGATATTTTTTTCATTCTCAATTTTTAAAATTAAGTGGTGTAAACCTTGGCTGCAAAAAGTTTTATGTCAACTATTCTGCTGCCATGTTAGCATTAATCGTGCTATTCACACATGTGGGCATTCAACCTAAAAAAAATAGTATATGGGCACGCCTTCAACATGGAAAAACCATAAGAATTTAATAAAACGTCACACATGGCTCATATGTGACATCAACACCAATCAATAGACTCCAAAAATGGCCAGTAAAAATATGAATCAGATTAGTAGGCCTCAATTTTTTTATAGACAATTAAAATCAAATTTTTTGAAGCTTTTATGTGTGCCAACAAGTCATGCGTTATGTAGCTTTGTGCAATTTTCACCAATCACATGTAGCCCTAACATATGATAATTAGAGCTAACATTACCTACAATAAATACCTAGCCTAATGTGCAAAATGTACAAAAAGGATCAAGAGTGGATCCTAATCTGATCCTCAAGAGGGATTGGTTATCAGATTACTTGATCTATCAATCTACTTGAGATTAAGATCAATCTAGATCAATTCTAGACACAAAATCCTAACAAGAACAATCATTAATTGAAGGTAGGTGTACTTTCTGGTTTCACACGTGTGAAACACTGTCTGATTACGTACTCCAACCTGAAAATCAAGTACACATTGATAGAACCTCAAAACAATCAAAACAAATGTAGACAAATGGAGAGAATCACTCAAAATTGCTTCCAAAACCAAGATTGGTGTCTCACGTTGATTATGGCCAAATAAGCCTCTATATATACACTTCTTGGAGCTCGAGGTACTGATCATGCATCAGATCTCACAAGTGTGAGAATGCCTTGTCACCATCATGCAGTTTGACACTTGGATCAAAACTTTCCATTTTGGGCATTTTTGGTCTATTTTCCTACTATATGGAGATCTTCATGGAAATCTTCTAGAAGAAAAGCTCACCTACTTCAGCTATTTCCACACGTGTGAGCTATCCTCTACACATGGGATGTGACACCTATTCAAAATATTTGGCTCATGCAATCATTAGATTGGTGCAATGTGTCATATCTCTAGAAAACTAGTTTTTGGCCATTTTAGCCACTAGAACTTGAATTAAATCATATGTACAACATATATGATTATGGTACATGAAAAGTACACTAGTTTCACACGTGGGAACAGGCTCCACGCATGTGTGTCTATCCTATATACAATATTTTTGTCTTCTAACAAGCTTATTTTTGTATTTTCCACACTCCTCAAAAAACTAGCTTAGTAAATCTAGCATTGCCAATCTTAATTTTACAAATGGATCTTTAGACAATGCCTTGGTGAGTATATCAGCAATGCAATCTGATGATGGAACATGAATAAGCTTGATCTCCTTTGCTTGCACTTTCTCCCTCACAAAATGATGTGCAATCTCGATGTGCTTTGTTTGAGCATGGAAGACTGGATTGTTTGCAAGTTGTTGAGCTGCTTGATTATCACAATATATGCATGGAATGTCTTCATCCTTGATCACATGTAGCTCCTCCAAAAGTCTTTTAAGCCAAAGAACCTCCTTTGTGGTTGTTGTCATAGCTTTATACTCGAATTCTGTTGATAAAAGAGAGATGGTATCTTGCTTTTTGGAAAGCCAAGATATAGCTCCTCCACATAAGAATGTAGCAAATGCACTTATGGATCTTCTATCCATCTTGTCACCTGCAAAACTTGAGTCTGAATATGCTCTTAAACAAATATTAGTCCTTTCATAAACTATGCCAAAGTCTTTTGTAGCCGAGTTATACCTTAACACCCTTTTTGCTCCTTTCCAATGACATATTAATGGACTTTGCATGTATTGACTCAACTTGCCAACACAAAAACTAAGATCTGGTCTAGCGATGGTTAAGTATATCAAGGAACCAATAAGCATTCTATAGGTAGTGATGTCCTCAAAGGATGCTTCATCACTTTTCTTAGAAACTTATCCGATCAGGATGGTCTTGAGACCTTGGAAGTCCAATTTCTTCCTCGTGTCTTTTGGGATCTGCGCATAGGCAATGCACCCAAACACTCTTAGGTTCATCAAAGAAGGCTTAGAGCCTGTCCACACCTTGTGGGGTGTCTTGTTTGCGAGGGCCTTTGGTCGAACATCTGTTCTGGATGTAAGCTCTAGTGGAGACAGCTTTAGCCCAGAATCTTTTAGGCAACGATGCATGCGATAACATACATTTGACAGATTCAACCAGAGTACGGTTCTTCCTCTCGGCTAAGCCATTAGACTGCGGACTATAACTCTCGACAGGGAGGTAAGCTTAACATACTGCAGAATGCAGGACATGGTTGCAGACATTTTCACGAAAGCACTCAGTATTAATGCACACAACAAATTTTGTGCATTGCTCAGTCTGAAGATCAAGGCATTCATGGATCCAAAAGGGGGGGTGTTGAATTTACTCCTCCTACTCTCCTAAATTCTTTTTTTTTAATCTGCCTCCATTCTTGCTGCATATTTACTAACGTTGTCACGCAGCCTGCATATTTACACAAAAATTTGCACGGACGAATAAGAGGCGAAAGAATCGCGAACACTGTGTTTTTACACAGGTTATGGTGACAATCTAGAATGACTGTGATTTCTATCACTAAAGTTCTGCCATTCTGATAGGCATAGTCATGCTTACGGAGAGAGTCCGTTGCGCACGAACATTTTCTATTCGAGTTCGTTTCTCGTTTGCTTCTTGTTCAAGTTCGTTTCTCGTTCATGTTCGTCATAAATTCTTCCCCTCTCTCTCCACAACACTTAATGACACAATATATCCTAGGAGTCTCTATGTCATTGGACACCATATATTATAGCACCTCTGAGCAACTCAATCACACATCATGACCATCTATATTCTAGATATCAGTTTGGCTAGGCTTGAAATTCTTCTTGGTGTACTATGTTTCATCGCAATCTCGAACACTGTTTGAGATACGCGCATGATCTACAACTTCCATATTTGGAACTATGTAAGATAAGGTAAAATGAAATTAATCACAAATTGACTTGTCGTTGTGCTCTTTTCAATGGTAAAATTATAGGAGTGACACCCATGCTCTTCAGATGTTTTATTCCAGATTTCCAGTCCGGCCATAAACTGTGGTTCTTCTTTGGCCTATAAACTTTTTTAGGAAGCACACATGTTGGTGTTTGTGATCTTGCTTTGTTGCGTATGCGAAAGCAAATGCTTTTGGCTCTACATGAAGGCACATTGAACCAGAATTTGAACCAGAAATCGACAGTTCACATGATTGATAATTGGAGGCTTTCAAAAGGCTGAAAATAAGATGAGGAAGACCGACATACTTGCTACACGGAAGAAGATTTGTTTCGGATGCATGCTGGACACTATGGAGAGGATGAATGATTCAGACATTGTTTCCATGTGAATTTTTGCTAGAAACAAAACAAGTACCATGAACTACATGCAAGCACACTAAACTATATCATGTTAAACTCCGCATTTTTGGATATCAATCCCAAAGCAAAATTGGAATGTCTACTTGTTCTAGCGCTTTCTTTCATTAGGCCCATATTGTAATTTTGTGTGCTTGCACGTACTTCATGGTACTTGCTCTTTTTCAAAAACATTTCATATGGAAACAGAGAATGTATTACTAATTCCTTCATTTGTGTCCATGACTCATCTGTAACAAAGCTTCTTTCTCGTAGCATTTTTCAAATGATAAGATATACGTCAAACCTTGAGGACAAGATCATTGGAGGCTTTTGAAAGGATTAAGGTCAGATGTCAACACCAACATATTTGTCAGACAAATGTCTAAAAGCCAATGTTGAGGCACAATTCTCATGGTGGACTTGAGAGATCTTGGATGAGACGTTGGCGATTTTGCTTGATGTTTTGGATGTACATAACAAATGACTAGGTTTATTAGTAGGAACTAAGACATTTATGAAATATTCAGACTGTTTTTTGTAGAAGCATGAAAGAGTTGGAATGCTTGTATTGGATTATTGGCCTTAGTCGAATGGAAGTTGTACTTTTGGAACATAATAGACAGAAATATGTTATAAAGGAAAGAGGCTCCAAATTGGAGCATTGTTGTAAGTATATATATTTAATGAATATGTTTGCATATTTAAGAAGATTGGAGTATAAATACAGTTTTGGACAAAGATTTTTATAGTAGAAAAACTACAATGTGAATCCATATAATTGGTCATCATCTTGCAAAAATAGAACATAGAGAGAATTATATGTGCATTAGGAGTATGCAATGAGATATCTCTATGATGTGTTATTGGCTTATATTTTATAGTATCTTCTAGATATGGAATTAATATTGTGTTTCATGGACTTGATGATCATCTTTCAATGTCTTTATTGGCAGTGGAAAATAACTTACTTCAAATCAGTATTGTATTGCTGGAATGTCATAAGCAAGATTCTCTTGCTGAGTTGAAGAACAATGCGTCCAACAACATTATGGATTGTAGTCTAAATAATGAAATGAACGAGCTCAAAGATCTTGAAGACATCATTCCCAACAACAACCAAAGCGACAGGGGAGAGTGCTTTTGCCAATGGATATGGAGGACTTAAAGAAGGTATGCGTGTGTCTGGGGTCGAGGCAAATCAATGTGTTTGGATATGTAATCCACTAGTTTACAACTTGCTGTTTTATTCTTCAAGCTAAGATTTTCATATATCCACTCCCAATGTTATGAACTCATTAGCATGTTAATTATATGGTGTGTGCAACCATCTTCAAAGATATATGTGTAGCGGTCTACCTCTAGCGAGTTTAGTACAATGTTGTGTTAAATTCTAGTGAAAGCACATCTTTGAATTTTCTTCGGTAGTAAATCATCTCCAGTTTGCCTCTAGTCGATTTTTTCTTCTTGGTGCTAAATGTTTTCATCGCAACATATTTGTTTTTGCTAGAGCAAGGAAAAATCCTTGAATTGATCACTGTTACAATTGGTGACTTCACATGAGAGCGGAAATTAAATCAAGTTCAAGAAAATACATTTTTCAGTTGTTCTCAATGGATTGCTACTAGCTCAAGAAATGCATGTGCAAATGCATGCAACTCTAGCAATTAGTTTACCTATTTTTGTGCAAGACTACATAGTTATTGCACCTTTTGTGGATGATTTTTCTACGGATTGTTTGGAAGTGAGTAAATGGCCTTAACTTGAATACTTTTCAAGTTTATGACTGTGGGCTTCTAGCTCAAACATTGTACAATGTATAGTACTGTCAAAGGACACTTGAATCTTCACCCACTCATTTACGACCAACAAAAACCACACAATCTCCAATATCAATTGACATCAATGTTCACTTCGTGGTATAAAAAACTCACATTCATATACTGAAACCTTTAAAGAAACTTTTGTTGCACATTAAATACTTTTTATCTCGAGTACTTTAAATGTGTTTCTCCGTCCGTAGAGTTACATATTAGATTTGATAACTTCACGATACTGTTTCATGAGCAGACTTCACAATGAAGCATTTTCATGATGAGATGTCTGGACCAGGTGATAATGAGAATAAACTATCAACAAGAGATGAGTCGTCCCTCAATATTGATGTTTTGTTGCAAAAGAATAAGGATTCTTGGACAATCATTGAGAATGAAGCATCCAGTTCGAGCATTTCAAACTTTCAGAATAAGGGTGTGAGCAATGTACCATTCTAGAGCCTTTCATTGTGTTTCATTATCACTATCATATTAGGTATAAAGTTTCTTTTTGTGTGCATTGTTATTTGATTCCAATTGGTTTGCATATACTTAAAACATGCATTTGCATGTGTGTGCTTGGCTCATATAGGTAATCTTTCACGTCGATCCTCAGAATGATCCATTGTTCATCATCTTGGACTTGAATGGTGTGTTGGTGAAACGATGGAACTTCAATCCTCATCTTCTTGGTGCTGACTTTTATAGAGGAAAGTGGTTGCAACTCCGACTCGAATGTTTGGAGTTCTTAGCAAAGTTGGTGTCTATGTGTAGGGTTGGGCCATGGTGTTCAAAAACACTTTGCATGTGTACAATTACATTGAGTACAAACTTCGTAGAGAGTTGCTGTTGTTTATGCTTCGGTCTCAAGAGAAATGCTACCATAGTTCAATAGCAAGACCTGATAAGAGCAATGTACTTGCTGATTTCAAACCTTTAGAAAAAGTTCGAAAAAACTTTCAAAATGTACATCCTCAAAATACAATTCTTATTGATGACTCTCCCTACAAAGCCTTGATGAATCCTAAGGAAGATTGTATTTTTTTGTACCCATTCAATGGTTGGGATGGTCAATGGAGAGATGACTTTTTGAACGAAAAGCTTTGGCCATTGCTACAATCTGCTGCAGTTGAACGTGATGTTCAGTCCTACATAAAAGCACATCGCATTGGAGAATTTCCAATTGCAAAAGGTCATCTGTTGTTCCGTTATTTTCAGCCTGTACTCTCTTTTTTGTGGAAATCACCTTCTTCTACGTCTCCAGATCAGCCCGATGGGGGCTTCGATGAGCAACTGACTGTGGAGCAGATCCTACACTTGGAACAATGGGCCACTGAAGGAAGAGTTCCTACAAGAGGACAAGCAATGGCATTGGCTGAATGTACTGGATTTATTGGGTCCAAGCAAGGAAGCAAATTTGGAACATGCTCGTGTGCTGCTAAAAAGATACAAACGAGAAAAATTTATCTGAACTGGAGTTAGTTTCTACAGAGTTTCTGTGGAGACTTTTTACCATGGATATTGTGTCAAAGATTGTCAATAAATAGAAGCACAACATACAGGTTTTCATATCATTCGTCGTCACTTTGTTTGCAGCATTGTTTTGAAATTTTCATTTGTGTTATTTTTGTGCAATGTTTGGCGATTTGATATTCTTCTCATAAGCTCATTCCTTGATAAGCTAAATGATGGATTGCCACCTAGAGTTTTGGGCTTTAAAAATGGATGGCCTTTGGAGTTTGCATGTTAAACACAACTAAATAGGCTTCGGAGAATACATTGTAGACATACGACGAGTAGAGATTGAATTAGGATCAAAAGAACACTACCATTCGGCACATTCTTGGAGTTTCACAAGGCATAGTTATATAGTCTTAAAATTGAGGTGGAATAAATGAGACAACGAATGGTCTCAATTTATTTGAATTCGGCTTAGATGTGGAAAAGTCAAAGTATCCATTACGCAATGGAATGAGCTGGGCACAGGCCATTATGCCCGGTTCGGCCTCGCCCAAATTTTTTTGGAAATCCTTACTAGGCAGAATGGCCTATGCCCGACTCATTCCATAATATGTAATGGATACCTTGTGACTATTGTGCCCATTTTTTGAGAACATAAAAAAGAAGAATGTATATGTACTTTTTTCAAGCATAGGGGCTCTGCTTTTTACCCTACACATCCGTATAGCTCCCACGTGGCATGTCCCACGTGGCACGTCCAGAGTGGTCAATCATAGTCAAACTGCTTATTATGCTTCATAATTTACATGTGAAAAAAGTCAAAGTACCCATTACGCAATGGAATGTGCTAGAGAGAGGACATTTTGCCTGGTAAGAATTTCCAAAAACAAGAAGAATGTTCTCTACTTGGCACTCCTGCCTGACACGTTCCATAATACATTAACATTAACATAATGGATACCTCGCCCATTTTTTGGACAACTTAATAAAAAAGGAGAATGTGTCATTGAAAGTGTCATTGTTATTTTTGCAACATTCAAGTGGCATATCCCTCTTTTTTTCTCTTTGCATGTATCCCAAGGCTCTTAACATGTATGTCATAGCAATATCATCACCAACAACAATAATGAAAATAGAGATTACCTATTTGCATTCCCAAAATCATTTCAGACATGTTTTGTATTGTTGTCATAGCTTTATTCATGCACACACTTTGAATCAGAGTTTAATTTTTGAGTTCAAAAATAGAAATGCTAACTGTTACGATTCCAAGACAATTAGGGTTTCAAAATAGCTGATTCTCTTGCATACAATCTTAGACAATCACATATTTATTCAAGAGATTTGTGTGAATGGCTTTGTGGTAATCTACAATGTTCTTGTTTGTCAAAATGGTTTTGTTAGTGACCTTTGCACCCAATAAAATGACCATAAAATTATGGTGAGACCATTAAGCCAATTCATAATTGAGTGTCCATTGAACTCAGTCTAAAGTCTAGTAAAAATTCTTTCCCAAGCATAAAATATGGCTAGGAAGGCCTCTTTTTTGGGCTAGGATCATTTTTTAACTCTCACAGCTTTATGGGTTGTATCATTTCTTTTAAAATAACTACGCGGCCTTTTAATGAGCATTTTTTGCGACTGGAATTGTCTTGAAATCTCATGATATGCCAAAAACTATGTGAGGTCACTTTCACTTTCAATAATGTGTGTCTACTCAAATCTCAATGAATCAATGATTCAAGTTTGGGGATCGACAATACTTGGGGCATAATATTAGGACCTCATTATTTTCTATGTAATCGATTGACTATAGTTCTCAATCCTCAAACTAGTATGGAATCTTGAAAATATGTATTCGTCATGGATGGAATCATTAACAATCATCAAAAAAACATATTCTATTTTTTCTAATACTTTCATAACTCATTTTATGCAATATCCTTGCAATGGACTTCCAAATAACCATTATCTTAGTTCATACTATGTCATCCAAATATTTACGGCCATCTTGTGTTACACCCATTTTACCGAACATAACTCATGAATCAAGATCTTTCTATTAGCTAACAGTCTTCAACCAAAGTAATTACACATCCTTTTAGAAGTAGAAGATACTAATGGCTTTAGATTGACATCGATCTACATTAAAATGCACAAAACAAAGTTTGCACGATGATGTTAATAATAAGAATAATGATAGTACGTCCAATGTTGAAGCTTTTGGACTAAATGCAAGGGGTGGTCTCTTAGGAGGGTCCAAGGGTAGCTAGCATGTGAGAATTAGATGGTGGGGTCTAGTAAATGGCATCATGGCACCTATATAATGTGAGTTCGAGACTTCTTGAAACCATATGAGACAAGGCTACTGATTAAGAGCAACCTCAAATTGCCTTCATCCACTTTCTCTTTGTGTACCTTAATGATAGGGACATTGACATGGAGATGATATGAGCACTACCACATCTCATTTAAACCATTATAGGACACTCATGCAAGACTCTAAAAAGAGAAGGCAATCATTGCCAAGTCTCTAAAAAGACAAGGCAATCATTGTCAAGTCTCCACAGAACATTTTATGCGCACACAAACATATGCATCAATAGTTTACTAAAAAGAAAACTTCATAAAATTGCCAATGTGATCAAAATTTGAACATTGATAGCTTTTCTTATTCTCAATTTTTAAAGTAAGTGGTGTAAACCTTCGCTACAAAAATATTTATGTCAACTATTCTACTTCCATGTTAGCATTAATCGTACTATTCACGCATGTGAGTTGTCAACCTGAAAAAAATAGTATATGGGCACACTTCCAACATGACAAGACCATAAAAATTCAATAAAACTCCCCACATGGCTCATATGTGACATCAACAACAATCAATAGACTCCAAAACTGGCCACTAAGACTATGAATCTGATTAGTAGAGCTCAATTTTGTCAAAAACAAGTGAAAATCAAAATTTTGGAAGCTTTTTTACATGCCAACAAGTCATGCCTTATATAGCTTTGTGCACCTTGCACCAATTACATGTAGGCCCTAACATATGATCATTAGAGCTAACATTACCTACAATAAATATGTAACCTAAGAGCTTTGGGCAAGAAGACATGACCTAGACATGCAACCAATCTACCAAAAGATCTAAAAACTCTGATTTTTCAACAAAAAAAAAATTGACTCTAAACAGCTTCTATGGCACAATAATGATAGATATAGTTGATAAAAAGCTTATGTAATATCCTAATTAGGCTACTACACCTCTAGAATGCTAGCATATAGTCAAACCCATGAAGAAATTGTGAAAAATTGAGAAAAAACCTAGCTTGGTTATTTTACAATTCTTGTATATAAGAAAATCTCACATGTGTGGAGCATGTTCCCACGTGTGGAATATAGTCATAGTCATGTTAAATCAATGCTGAGCTAGGGGTACTACAAATTTTGTAGACATCTATCCATATGTTAGTTGGAAATAGGGCCAATATTGGCATTAGAGGCAAAATAGGCAAGTTTTTGACTATCAAGTGATGATTATGCCTAAAGTAGGATTTGATTTGGCTCTAGCTAGTTAGTCTTGCTACAATTTTCTTAGATAGGTTGGATGAGTGACTCATCTATGTGTTGGCATGAGAGCCAGTGACCAATCAAAAAGCTAGAAATCCATCAAATTGGTCCAATCAAGTTTGAGGGCTCATAAGTCACTCAACCAATCATGTTTAGAGGAGGAAAAGAAGGGGTCCAATCATGTTTCACTCCCCTTCACCCTAGATTGCTACTTATATGTGACTTAGATCAATTCAATGTAAGTTTTTTGGAGTTAAGATATTTTCTACATTCTAGAACATTTTTGGGTTTCTCTCTCTACTCAAGTTTTGATAGTTGGTTTCTCTCTCTACCTGAGAGCAAGGCTTTTTCGTACTTAGTTTTTTCAAGTACAAGTTTCCACATGCATGTATGTACTTGTTTGGTTGATATATGCATGTAATCAAGTGCTCTTGCCTTAGTTTTTAGAGATAGATCTTGATTATCAATCTATGCTTGATCTTTGTGCAATCTCCAAGACTTAGATCATTATCACACTTTAGGGTACTCCAACACATGTGAAATTCAACAAAAATGACCAAAAAACATGTGTTATCCTTGCTAGTCTTGATGCCCGAGAATGGCTTTCCCAAGTACTTTGTGTGGCCAACTGTTGGAGCTCCTCTATTTTGATTAGTCGAAGATTGTTATCAGAATGTCCAAGTGGGAAAAGTTATGAGACATCACCTGATTTCAAACAAAAGACGCAACAATTCACGTTATATTAATACTAAGGCCTAATGGTAGAATGCATGTAAAATGATACATTATGCTGCTTTATACATGTCTTCCAAGGACAATAAATATATTGACAATGATCCCACACACAAGGCCAGTTTCTTTGATGCACTCACCTACTATAATTCACACACCTTCCTACAACATATTGATCTATTAAAGAATTTATTCTTAACGAGTAGTATCTTGCAAATGGTCAAGCAACGATCAACCAATCCATGCTCTAGTGGTTAAGTAGTTGTCCATTGAACTTTTCTATCATATGCACTACAACAATACCAAGGCTTCTGCTCATAGGAAGAAAATAATTCATGAATTGCGTATCCATGATGTCGCCCTCGGTGTTTACAATGAAAATGTTTCCTTGCAATAAACGCCATAACATTGTTTGTAATAGTTCTCCATAAAAGTTGTGAATTTTCATGTATTTCGGTTGACCCTAGAAATATGCCATGACTATTGATAGTTATTGTGATGTTGATGATCAAAATGGCCATCGAGCATCGATGGTCAAGGAAAAGTGCCAATTTATGGCTCCATTTTTAATTCTAAAATTTGACTTCATTCAACCCCAAGAGTCTTTTCTCAACATCTTATGAAGTTCATGAAATAGCTTTGTTGTTGATTTAAAATTAAACAAAGAGTTTACAACCCATCAATTTAATTGAATATGAGATGCGTAATAACATGAAGAAGAAATATAAAATCATAAATGTTTGTACACATGAACAATAATAATCCAAGTATAGCGTTTATGCAATAGTGAGCGAAAAAATTAGAAACAATAAGTTCATTACAATATATTTCTAACCAAATCGTGAGCCAATGTCTTTATCACCAGCATTGATCTCTTGATTATCATCTTGATTAGGGTATTGTGCTTCTTGCATGTCACAAATACAAAGTAGTTAGTTCAAGAAGAGAAAAATAGGAAGATAGAGAAAGAAAGGAGAGAAAGGTGGCATGAGTATAGTGAGAGAAATTGAAAGAGAGAGAAAAAAGATAGTGAGAAATTGTGAAGTGAGAAGAGAGAGAGAGAGAGAGAGAGAGAGAGAGAGAGAGAGAGAGAGAGAGAGAGAGAGAGAGAGAGAGAGAGAGAGAGAGATTCATAATGGTAGACATATACATTGAGAGGGATAGACAGAGATGAGATATATATATATATATATGCGTGGATTATCATGCGTGGATAATTTGCCACCCGAACCTATTAATTTTAAATCTTACTATGGCATGGATAATCCACGCGTGGATTATCCACGCCAAAATAAAATTCCCATCTTTGGCTCCAGGTGTTGGAGGTTTGGCCGGCTGCCGGTGTCGCAGTTGGCATGGATAATCCACACATGGATTATCCACGCAATTTGAATTTCACGACCTCCGGCCGATCTGTTGCTGGAAATGACACTTGCATGGAAGATCCACGCGTATATCCACACCTATCCACAGCTATATTCATGCAAAAAAAATTTGGCCACACCATCCCCTTTGTATTGTGCGTGGATATTTGCTACATGTGTTCTTGGATATTTGCTAACCAATTTTTTTTTTTGGCAAGTGAACCAAAATGTGGTTTGCTCCTAAACTAGATGTCGACTCCTTTTTTCTTTTGTGTGAAAGAGAGAAAAAGAGAGAAAAGATGAGAGTGAGGATGAGATGGGGATGAATGTGTGAGTGAGAATAGTAATAGTGTTTAGGATTTTTAGTCCATTGATGGATGTTAATTGTATGTGTTTTGTGATCATAATCTTTTAGTATAAGTTTTAAGATCTTCTTTGTTTGTGATGTAGGCTTGGATACAAAAAATGAAAAAAGACCTTTCATTGCAAAGGATTCAAAGATCAAGTGCATGGAAAAGGAAAAGCAAAGATTGCAAAACAAGGGAGATACAATAGTAAAGGTAAATTCACATTTATTTTGGTTCATTTAATATTTAGTTGATAACTTAATGTGTTATCTATTGATGCATTGTATTGTGTTCCCATTACTTTCGATTGTGCATTCTAGCATGCAAATCATGTGCTAAAATAGATACATTGCATTGAATTCATCAATAGATACATTTGCATTCAATAGATATGCACTAAATAGACATGCAAGTCATCATTTTTTCTAGATTTCATGAGAATATTTTATTGTAAGATTTGACAAAAAATCTTACCTAAATTTTTTTTTTTTTTTGATATGATGGAACATAAAAAATCAACTCAAAGATCATTATGGTAATATTTAATTGTTAAAACTAGTTTTATATTGTTATAAATTTTATTTTTCTTGAGATTTGACATACAAGACAAAATCATGAGATAAAAGATAGTACATATTGTTATTAAACAGGTAATTTGACAAGTTTTTTAGGACTTTATGACGTAATATTATGTCAAATCGATGATGTCATAAAAAATTGAAGTTGTTAATAATCTAGGTGTCATAGATTTGATATAATTTGATGACATAATTATATGGTCAAATAGAAAAAAATTTGTTTTTGTCATGTGACCTCTAAAGCTAAAGCTTTCTTCAATTTCTCAATAGTTGTGGAATCATATTGGTATGTCGGGTCCACCTGATAACTAGCATCTTGGGTTTCTTCAACGTAATATGTAGCTGGAGCAACATAACTAGAATCAACATAGTGAATAGTTACTTGTGGTTGAGTTTGATTTACTACATAAGGCTGTGGGCCTGGAAGTCGTGGCTGAAATTGTTCCGGACGTGGATAAGTCTATTGAGGATTATAAGGTGGCGGTATTGCCTATACATTGGTCGCGTATAGTTAGGGCACCACACATTCTCTCGAAAAGGATAGGTCTTGTCAACCATATCTTTAAGCACTTTTTGAATATCAGCTGTAAGCTTATCCATTTGGGCTTGTTGAGTTTTTTGCCAGGTATCCATATGGTGTAGCAATTTAGTGGAATTAGAACTAGAGGTGTGCTCAAGATGTGAATCATTTTAATAGGAGCTTTCCCCTTACTATCATGATGATCATAGTCATCATTGGATCCTTCATCTTCTTCTCCAATGGCGTCATCTATTACTTATTTCAGCTGGTTGTATGAATCAGCCGATTTAAGTTCTCTTCTAATAGATTTAGGTAAGCCTACCAGAATGAGTTTGATAGCCATTTTTTCTATAATTTTCTCATCAACGCATTCCACCTTGAGATGCTTAAAGCGCTCAATGTAGGTGCGTACATATTCATCCCTCCTCATCCTGATATGAGATAGTTGTATGAAAGGGCTTTGGGTCAACTTCGAAGGTTTGAATCAATTGGTAAGGGTTGTGGTAAGGAGTTCCCAGGAAACTATATCAGATTCTTCAAGATTAAGATATCATTCCTTAGCGTCCCTACGTAATATCACAGGAAATAGGTGTAATTTTGTATTCTTAGAAGTATCACCATAGAATTTGCAGCATCTTCAAAATCTTGGAGGAATCTGATTGTTCGGATCCTCCATCGTATTTTGGCACATCAATCCTAGAGATTTGCCTTTCAATCTATGGAGTAGGAGCACCTTCAGGTTCCTTACTCATGTCGCCTATAATCAATCGTCTCGCCAAGGTGTAGAAATAGGACATGAATTCAATGGTAGAGAGTGATGTTGCAACGGACGCACACAGAAGGTGGTCAACAACTAGATAGGTAAAACTGACAACTTTTCTGAAAATTCTTGGTTCACAGACACAAATAAAACTTGCACAAGCCTCTAAGGTCTCATAAAATAGTTGACTCAGTCAAGGGTACACAACTTTTTATCAAAAAATTTCTGGTTTCAACCCTCAAACAGATTTGTCTCACTATGGGCGAGTTCCTAAGATCGTGTGCGAGTTTTGCAGAGCAGTGTAGATAACTGTGCAAAAATCACTTTAAGTCACCCAGAATCATTTTTTCCTATCAGGATAAATTCGCACATGGTATAAATGAGTTGGAAAGTTATTGAGGAAACTAAAAATAACATAGGCAAATTTTAGTTGTGGTCCTCAACATGTGTGCAAGTTTGGTTTGACCAATTGCAAAAATGACATTGACTGCTCAAAATTCAAACTTTTCTCACTGTAAGAAATTTTCACAGGTCATTAGAAACTTGTGCAACTGGTTTTTGAGCCATAATAACAATGGGCGATTTTTGTTTTGAAGTTTTTTTTGAGAAAGTTTTGATTGAGTTAATATTTTTTGACAAGGATGAGCTCCAGAGAACTCGCACAGGGTCCTGATAGATTTGGCACTGTGAAATTCTCCTGATCATGGGCGAGTTTATCTGAGGTGATTTGGTGTGTGATCGTTTGTCAAAGAACATGCCAAAACAGCTAATTGGTCCACTTTTTGGCCTTACAAAAACTTGCACAAGAGATAATCAGAAAACTGATGTTTTGTTCAGCTATTGTGCAAGTGGGCGAGTTCTGTTGGTGAGATTTGCTGCAAAAAAATCAAAGAAACTTAAAATCTATTTTAAAAGCACTTAAAAACTAAACCAAGTGGCTTGGTTCTTCCCCTTATCCGAAATGAGATAGCACGGTAGCTAGAATGGAAGAGGGTACAATAAAACTGGAAATGAAGAATGCAAAAACTAAAAAAATGAGTGACTGAGCTAATGGAAAGAAAATGGAAAAGAAACAATAGATTAAATGAAATGAGCGACAACGGCGCCAATGTTGTTCTTTTAGTATCTTCTTAGGTTCTATTATGGCAATCTACTAGCTAATAGATTTAGGATGATACTAAAATGCGTTGTGTAGGGTGAGTACGGGTAAGATCCACTCAATTCACTATTCTCTATTGGTAATCTAGTTATCTCCTAAGGCGGTCTCACTACTAGAAGATATAGTAAATTAGGAACGAAATGCTAAGTTCACTATGGTGGTCTCCCAACTAGTGATTTCCTACTTTAGAAGCAAACAATACTAATTAACTCCACAAGGGGAATGATAAACAAGGTGAGAGAGAGAGTAATCCCCTAAACATATTCACCATAAACATAAACCAATGGGAAAGCCTAGTGGGGCTCGAGCACCTACCACAAGGTATTTATCACCAATGGGAACACAAGTTTATCATAAAGAGTAACCAATTATAGCATAAGCTTATACAAGTGTTGTTGAAGGCACTCATCCACTTCCATATATAGCAAGAGTGGTGGGCCTATGCTCTAACATGCTTATGGGACTAAGTCTAAGCTTAATGCTAATTAACTTGTAAGTGCCTTATCTATGCAAGGAATCTACAATGAATTTGAGATTCAAGCTCTTTAGGTGTTACCCTAGAATAAGGACAAGAGTATGAGGATGAGGAGTACCTCTGTTACGTTGACTCCCATCACTTTAGAACTATCCCAAGATCTCAAAAGACTAGATCCAAGAAGGCCGGAAGTGAACGAAGATCCCATCCAAATAGCAAAATCCCACAAGACAATGCTATAGTAAGTAGAATGGATTCTGTATCAGAAGGATCCATGGCTAGTGTTCCCCTTACCATGAGCGATTTGCTACGATTTTGCTGAGTACAAAGCCCTATACAAGTTGGAGGTTTCACTTTGGGACTGTAGCATCAAGATCATCAAATATATCACCACCGAGCATCGATCAAATCCACCATGGATTAACACAAAAAAAGGCCGATCATTTTGGATCCCCCATCTGGAGGCTCTCCAAAAGAAAAAGCACTTGTGCCAACCGCACAGTCTAGTCCGAAGCCATCAAGAGAGGTACTGAACTTCAACAAAGCTTTGAAAACATTGAGACTTAACAAGAAAATGCCAACCAAAATCCTAGAACACAAGCCTCTCTACAAGGCCAAAACTTCTTAGTGGAAGGCCAAGAGCGACAAATGAGGTATCAAGACCGAACTAATGACCGCCCGCCAAGTGCAAGAAAAAATCCAGCAAGATGCCATTGAAGAGTCAAAACTTGTGCATGATGTACCAAAATACTTCAAAGATTATGGGATGGATGAGGTGGTAGTAGTCATGCCCATAGCAAAGAGAGATGCAATATAAGACGCCTTCCTAGGGGCCAATATTAATGAAGGTCATGCTTGCCCAAAGAGATAGATCTAGCCGAAGAGGGAGCTAGATAGTTGCATAGTGTTTGTTGGAGAAGATGATGAGGGAGATGAGTTATGAGATCTAAAGGCTCTTCTTTGCAAGTACTACAACTGTCTTGGCATGAAATTATGTTGAGCTAAAGGGCATATTACCAAACGTAGTGGTTCATACCATTCCGTTGGTTGATGGCGCAAAATCCGCTGTAAGTAGGCCATATTGATCTAATCTATACTATGCCCCCATTCTCTCTCTCTCTCTCTCTCTCTCTCTCTCTCTCTCTCTCTCTCTCTCTCTCTCTCTCTCTCTCTCTCTCTCTCTCTCTCTCTCTCTCATCTCATTTCATGCTTATACATGAGTTCTCTTGGGTTCATCTATCCATTGGTGTTGAATTTCACATGTGTGGACTGTCCACAACATGTACTTGTGATCTCCTAAGGTGTGTAGATGCACCAAGATCAAGACTAGATTGAGATTCAAGATCTATCTTTGATTCTATGGCAAAAACACACTACTACATGCATTCAATCACTTCCAACTCTCACTCACACGTGTGGAAAGTATTCAAAAAATAATCTAAGTAAAAACAAATAGCTCTCCTCGGGTAGAGAGAGAAAAACCATCATGAGCTCTCGGGTAGAGAGAGAAAGCTAGAAACTCAATAACTCACAAAATCCATAAAATCACCAAATCAATTAGATCCAAAATGAGGAGTACAATGATACTAGTAGATCCATGAGCTACCACTATGCTTAACTATGATTGGACCATACTTTGTCACCTCTTGATCCTATTGGACCATTGATCCATGCACCTCTTAATTCTATTGGACTATATTCAAGCACACCTCAATTTCCTATTGGACCTCACAAGGTTCCACCTCTAAATCCTATTGGACCTCTTGGAATTCATCAAACAAAAGTTTTACACTTGTCTACACTCTAATTGGCACGTGTTTAACCCCTTACTCTATTTTGGCTCAATAGTGGCATTACAAGTGGAAATGCATAATTTGCCATCTATGCCAAATTTATTCCTATCAACATCCTACACCTAGATGCTTGATGTAAAAAACATAAAACCCCTATATCTAGCATATATAATCTTTTTCAATTCTTCACACTCCTCCTAAAAATTATCTATGAAGATTTGAGCATTGATCTTGATATAACTCCAAGATTAGATCTATGCTGGATGAAAGCAGTTTTGCTCAAAGCCTTGGTGAGTAGATCGGCAATACAAGAGGACGAGTTGACATGTTCCAAATAGATTTCTCCTCCAATAAGCTTTTCTCTCACAAAATCGTGTGCCACTTCTATGTGCTTGCTTCTTGCATGAGATATGGGACTATTGGCAAGATCTTGGGCCGAGATGTTATCACACTTGATCATTGGTAGATCATCCTCCTTGATGCACTTTAGCTCCATTAATAACCTCTTGATCCAAAGCACTTCTTTGGTAGTTGTAGTGAGTGCTTTGTAGTCGGCCTCACATGAAGAGAGAGATATAGTATCTTGCCTTTTGGAAAGCCAAGATATTAGATTGCCTCCAAGAAAGATAGTGTATGCACTAATAGACTTTCGATCCATCTTGTCACTTGCAAAGTCCGAATCCGAGTAGCCAATAATGGATAGATCTTCACTTTTATAGAGTAGACCATAATCACAAGATGAAGATACATATCTTAGAATCCTCTTGGCCATCTTCCAATGATGGATCTTAGGATCTTGCATAAATTGACTCAATTTGTGCACACAAAAACTTAGATCGGGCCTAATAATGGTAAGCCAAATCAAGGAGCCTACAAGACTCCTAAAAAGTGTGATGTCCTCAAAGGATCTTTCATCACCTTTATTAGGATCTTTTACAATTTGCTCCATTGGAGTATCTATGCTCTTAGAATTTTCCATATGGAATTTTTTCAACATAGAGTGAGCATATCTAGATTGGCATATAAAGACATGATTTTCATAAAAATCAATTTCTAGGCCTAGGATGTAATGCATCTCTCCTAGATCTTGCATTTTAAACTCACATCCAAGTGCTAGCTTGGTTTCATCAACTAGCTCGAACACAACTTCCACAAAGGATAATGTCATCAACATAAATTAGAAGAATGACAATATTGCTATCAACAAACTTTAGATACATGGAAGGATCATAGTCACTAAGAGTAAATCCTAGTGAGATAAGAAAAGAATTAAGTCTTGAATACCATGATCTTGGTGCTTGCTTGAGTCCATAAAGACTTTTGAAGAGGAAGCACACTTTGGACTCATCCTTGATGAATCCTTGAGGTTGTTCCATATAGATCTCCTCCTCAAGATAACCATTTAAAAAGGCATTGGATACATCTAATTGGAACACTTTTCACTTGAAAAAACAAGCAAGAGAAATAAGAATTCTTATTGTCGCCATCTTTGCAACGGGTGCAAAGGTCTCCTCATAATCAAGACCATGGATTTGAGCAAATCCTTTGGCACATAATCTTGCTTTATGCTTGTTGATGGTGCCATCATGATTGAACTTGATCCGAAAATACCCACTTGCAACCAATCACATGCTTGTTGGATGGAGGATCTACAAGCTCCCAAGTATTGTTGCTGATCAATGCATCATACTCTTGCTTCATGGCATCATACCACTCCTTGGTATTGAGTGCCTCTTGTACATTCTTTGGCTCTTCATGAGAGACATAAAAAACATAATTAGTGGAATCAAGATCCACTTGTTTGCCTTTGTCAACATATGAGAGCCTCTTAGGCTCAGATCTATCTCTCATGGATCTTCTTGGTGAGAAAATCCGAGGAGAGTCTTCTTCAAATCTCGACCCCATCACATCATGATTGTCTTCAAAATCAATAATTGATGATGCATCCATAGATTTCTTGATCTCGGCCTCTTCAAAAGATGAGTGTTGATCTTCATGAAAGACAACAGCTCTACTTTCAATATTTTGAGAAGTAGAGAGTATAAAGACTCTATAGGCCTTCTTGGTGGATGAGTATCCAACCGTGATCCCTTTGCATGCACTAGGATCTTCCTTCTTCCTTGTTTCCAAGGGAATATGGACAAAGCATAAGCATCCAAAAACTCTAAGGTGATCAACCTTAGGCTTCTTCGAAAATAAGATTTCATATGGTGACTTTCCTCCAAGAGCTATATGTGGGAGCCTATTGCAAAGATAATTTGCACAATTAATGGCTTCTCCCCAAAAATCTTTGGGCAAAGATGCCTCAATTCTCATAGATTTTGCACATTCACATAGAGATCTATTCTTTCTCTCGGCCACTCCATTTTGAGATGTTGCCCCTTCCTCCTGATCCCAAGTGACTTTGGCCATGTTTTAAGATCTTCTCGGCGGCGGCTCTACGTTGTTGTTCATATTTTTGGGGATTATTTTGCAACAATTCCCCTTTCACCTTCCTCCAATCTCGTTTGGAGCACCATCCAGGCTTCGTGGGATTCTTGGGATTCTTCACATTTCTTCTCATCAATTGCCTTTTGTTTCATATCCAAAGGCACATTGTGTTCAAGGCCCAAGTCCTACTAAAAACATTGGATTGAGGGAATTCAGAATATAAAGTATCTATTATTTTATTTTTATCTTGAAGCGATTGGGAGGACCAATCGGTCATGTAATCTTTACCAAAATATAGAGCAACTAAATCACGCAAATGAGCATGAACTACATTGCCACGTGTATTTTTTATAACTCCACCACATGGATTAAGATCATAATACACACTACACGATTCTTGGGAAGGGGCATCCACGGAAGCTCTTCTCTCAGATTATTTACCCGAAGAAGATAACACAAGGTTTTTTATTCTATCTAGATTTTCAAACCAATCTTGTGTATATTGTCCGGACTCCTCATGAGCTCTTCTCCTAGATTGTCTCTCACTTGACCTTCCACTTGACCTACCACTTCAAGACATTGTACCAAAGAAAACTTAAAAAGTTAAAAAGTAGTGGAGAATGGGAGTGAAACAGTAGTGGAAGAGTGTAAGATCAAAAGAGTAAGCAATGACAAGAGAGCAATGGCAAGAACAAGATCAATAGCAAGCAAGAGCAAGCAAGCAAGATCAATAGATTAGGAAGAGCTTGCAAGCAATAGCAATAGCAAGATCAATAGCAAGCAAGATCAATAGATTAGGAAGAGCACTAAACAGAACATTCACTAAACTTGAAAGCAAAAGAAGAGGACCAAAATGCTCGCAGAAATCTAATTTTATTGACATTCAAGTTTCACATGGATTATCCACGCAAAAGGTATCCATGCGTGGATAATCCACACGCTATCCACGTGAAAAAAAAATTTCACTTCGCACGTGGGAGGGTCCCCCACATGGGCTTGCATGTTTTAAATGTCATGCAAGTCATAATGTTTTCTAGATTTTATGAGAATATTTTATTGTAAGATTTAACATAAAAAAGACAAAATATATTTTCTAATATGATGGAACATAAAAAATCAAATCATGGATCATTATGGTTGTACTTAATTGTAAAAACTAGTTTTATATTGTTATAAATTTTATTTTGTTTGAGATTTGACATACAAGACAAAGTCATGAGATACAAAGATAGTACATATTGTTATTAAACAAGTAATTTGACAAGTTTTATAGTAGTTTATGACATAATATTATGTCAAATCGATGATGTCATAAAATAATTAATTTTTTAATAATATAGGTGTCATAGATTTGATATAATTTCATGACATAATCATATGGTCAAAGTGAAAAATTTTGTTTGTCATGTGACCTCTTAAATGGTTGCATGGGGTCATTTAGATTCATGATCAAAAGCATTTATGTTATATTGAAGACCTTAGTGATATGTGACCTTTTTACTTGTTGGTGTGTAACCTATATAACCTTATATGACATCATAGTAATTAGTTGAAATATCATTTAGCATTGTAATAAATATGTTGATTAATGGGGTGCTAGTATATGATTGATTGACAATGTCCAATTGCTTGCTTGTTCAATTCAATTTGCTATTTGTTCAATTCAATTATTCACTCGATCCAATCACTAGCTATCTCAATCATGGGTAGCCATACAATATTGTGGAAGGTGCATGATTGATTTGTGAGATGTCGATCCTGCAAGCAAGACACCTGACAGAAATGAGATAACATCTAAGACAGTTTGGTTAAGGATTATCTAATTAGAAGTGAAGCTATCTAAGCAATTGTCTAGATATTGTCTAAGACTCTAACTGTCAATATCACTATCTATGGAACTATCTAAGTGGCTACAACAATGTCTAAAATATTCTGTCTAATGGATCAGATGTTGGCATGTCTTTAACAAATTTTATTATATTTGTTCAGTACATATGGTCTCATAATAACTACTTATGATGTGGTATAGAGTAGCTGGCTATAGTGTGTATATGTCATCGACGATGTCATCATCATCAGATAGTGATTCATCTCATGATCACAATAGCAGGTTTTTTGTTATTGATATCGACATCAGTTGCACTTTATTTGTTATTTGAATATGATTGTATAATTTCTCTTGAAAATTTATCCTTACAATGACATTTGATTGGAATTATGAATACTAGAGAAATTATCGTACCTCCACATGATTTAGAGAAAGAAAAAAAAATTGAGATCTATTACAGAGGAAAGGAACAAACAAGACTAATGTTCAATGAACAACTATTGAATGGTTCATCTTTAGTAGACCGTCTGTTGATCCATCACATATATGTATATTGATTTATGTCAGAAATTTTTTATTTGTAATAGTGGTGTACTCCAATTTGGTTGAGGATAGTGATATAGATATTGCTCTTGGAAAGCCAAGACACCACTCCATCACAAATGAAGGTTGCAAATGCACTCAATGTACAAAGACTATTTTATCAATTTTTGTCACATGTTAGAATTTGTCAATTTTCACATGAATGACATTGAAAGAATTTGTGCTACAATATAACTTATCATTGCAATTGGATTATTGGACCAATTTCAAATAGAATATGATGAGAGGATACCATGTCACGCACACACTACAAAGGCCTTAGAATTCGGACAAGGAGGATTGTCAACGATCATATTTGAGCCAATGGAGTGCACACAGAGGATCCAAGAGTATGAGAGGTAAACTCTTCAAATCATAAAATATGACATTTACGTGAGGTTTTCTTTTTATGCTCAATGTGTTTTAATTTGTATTTCAAACTATGTATATGTACATGCTCATTAGATTTTTTTGTAATGTGATGATGTGCTCCGTTAAAGGCTTAATACATCATATCGCTTAATTGAAATCACATTTGCTTCAAAGTTTTTGACAATGAAATATTAGCTAGTCCTTACTCTTGTGGTTTACATTAGTGGTTTAGAGTTTGTGAGGCATATTATATTTTGTAGGTGTGTAATACACCTTGGTTAAAAAGAAACTGATACATCTAACATTTTCAACGTTTGCAGGAGGAACATAAGTTGGTTTCAAGGAAAAGAGTTGCAAGAGAGATCGAGAATATTTTTAATAGGATAAATCACACTAATATTGATTTTGGATCATCATTGGCATTAGATGATGCTCTTGTTGATGATGACCCCTTGCATGATATAATCCATGTCTCCAAATCTCCAGAATGTTCTTACCACCCAAGCACACCTATCCTAGACATTACACATGAGTCCTCCACGATACTCCATGTGGATTCCACAAACTTGACCACCCCTTCAAAAAAGAGAACACATCAAATAGAAACTAAAAAACTTATATGTATAGGTAATTACAATGGAAATAGACATATTATATATATAGCAAATCAAGAATTTAGTGCAAAGTAAAAAATTATATAGGTTTTTGGAAGATTTTGAACATACTTTTTTTTGTTGACCTTCTTGATATACAAATAAAACATATTTTTGTAGGTTTACAATTTTTCACATGTTTGTGTGTTAAAATTATAAGAAAAGCACGTCATTTCTAAGATTTGTATGCACAAAAAACATGGTTTTTGTGAAATGACCTCTTTTTTGTCAAAAAGATTCCTTAAGGAAAACCTCGCAATGTTTCTCATTCAACTCGCAATGGTGTTTAAAGTGGACTACTCTACATTTAGTGATTGCATTAGCTTCATATTTTGGATGGAAAATTCACCAAATGGACGTGAAATCAACATTTTTCAATAGTGACTTAGAAGAGGAAATTTATATCTCCAACAACAAGGCTATGAAATCAAGGGCCAAGAGGACAAAGTATGCAAGTTATGGAAAGTGCTATATGGTCCAACTCAAGCACCAAAAATGTTGTATGGTCACAAAGATAGCTACTTCTCTAACAAGTTTCTAATGATGAATTCAAATCCTAACCTTTATGTGCTCACTAGTGGTGATAGTGTTGCTTTAGTAGTGTTGTATGTAGATGATATCATCATCAAAGAAATGATGAGGATCTAATAAAGTTTATCAAAGTTGATCTATTGAAGCAATTCGAGACGACATACTTAGATCTAATGCATTACAATCTAGGCATAGAATTGTGGCAAAATACATACAATGTCAAGCTGTCACAAGCTAAACATGAACTTCTAGAGAGATTTCATACGTCTGATAGCCATTAGAGAAGATCCCAATTTGAAAAGGACCTTTTGTCAAGATCCCTTTTTTTCTTTTTCTTTCACTTTTTATGTACATGTGGCCCAATTGTTTCTTGACATAATGTTATCTACGTAATGTAACTTTTTGAGTCCACATTAAAAATGGCATAACTTTTTGGTGGGTAGTTTGATTTCAGCAGAGTTTGGTGCGATAGAAACCGTCTTTCCAATGATATCTTACGTGACATACTTCTAAGCTACGGTTAAAAAGTTATTGCAAGTCAAAGGTATTAGTTGAAAATAGTATTATAATATTTTAATAATACAAAAGAGATTTTTGCACGAGTTCTTATAAGGTCCTTCTGGAGCTCAAAACTCCCCTAATGAAGCCCTTGACTTTGCCTAGTGAGACTAGCCTAGAAACTAACATGTCTTGATGATAGTGGTCCAGTAGATAGTACTTTTTATCATCCACTTGTTGGGAGTTTTATGTATCTCACCACCACTAGACCAGATATCAATTAAGCTATAAGCTTGGTGAGTCAATTTATGGTAGCATCGACTACGAAACATTGGAAAGCAGCCAAGAGTATTCTGAGGTGTAAGAAAGACACACTTAATCTTGTTTAGTCTATTCAAGGTAGTATGTTCTACCTAAGCCGAAAGGTGATATGTGTTGGAAAAAAGAATAAGAGGTTGTCGTGTGTGAGAAACGAAAAAAAAAATAGCTCTAAAGAAAAAACAAACACAAATGAGAAACGAAACATGAACAAAGAGCTGTTATTAGATTTAAGTATATGAAATATACATGCCAACAATGCGGTAGAGCACAAGACAATAGCAAGCAAAACCACATGCTCTACAAAGCTAATTTAGTTTGTAAAGGAATGAAACCTTATTACTAACAATAAATAATCAATGCATAGAGCACTACTTTTGTAGATCTCCGATAAGCCTAATGCTGAATTTTCACACACTTGATCTTCAATCTCTTAATCAATGATCTCTGATCAATCAATCGTCAAAGTGAATACTCAAATGGTATCCAGTATATATACACAATATTGTTACATGTGTGCAGATGAAGAAAGTACAGGATGGATGTGCTGTCTGTAGGAGATTGTGGGTGGCTGCAATCGTTGTCCAGTCTGTTAGCGCAGCTGCATGGGGTGAGCATGATAAGGGTGCTATGGCAGCCTTTGCTGAAGTGAACATTGGTGAAGATGCAAAAAATGCATCACTCTTACGAAATTGCCTTAGGTTTAGATTTACAGGGTGCCTTTCCTTTCTGGGGCAACTTTGGCATTTTGTAAAGCAGTGTCATCTTTTTTGCCTGTCACAAAAGCATGTGTAAAAACACAGTGTCACGATTCTTTCGTCTTTTCTTTGCCTGTGAGAATTTGCATGTAAATATGCAGATTGCGCGACAACGTGAGTGAAAATACAACATGAATGGAGGCAAATTTTAAATTGGGATTTAGGAGAGTAGAGGAAATAAATCCAACACCTCCCCTTAATCTGGATTCGTGAATGCCTTGATCTTCAGACTAAGCAATGCACAAAATTTGTTGTGTGCATTTACACTTAGTGCTTTCGTGAATATGTCTGCAACCATGTCCTGCATTCTGCAGTATGTTAAGCTTACCTCCTTGTTGAGAACCTTGCCCCTGATGTAGTGATATCTGATTTCAATGTGCTTATTCCTAGAATGAAATCTAGGGTTGGCCGATAAGGCAGCAGCACTCTGATTATCATAAAATAAAATTGTAGGGCTGTACTGATACAGATTAACATCTGACAGTAAATTTCTCAACCAAAATGCTTCCTTAATAGATTGAGAAGCAGCAATGTATTCTGCTTCTGTAGAAAAAAGTGAAATAGAAGTTTGCTTACGATTGTTCCATGAGATAGGACCACCGTTGAAGAAGAATGTAAATCCAGATGTGGATTTACGATTGTCCACATCTCCTCCTCAGCTTGCATCAGAATAACCACTGAGCTGATGAAGATTGTCGTTGCTGACATCTCCATAACAGATGCACTGGTCCATGGTAGCTCGAATATATCTCAAGACTCGTATGAGAGTCTTCCAACGGGTAATGCCAGGATTAGCCATATATCGGCTGAGTGAGCTTACTACAAAAGAGATATCTGGTCTTGTATAGACCATTGCGTACATGAGAGATCCAAGTATCGATCAATAAGGATATCTCTCATCTATTCCTCTTCTTGCTTGGTCTGGGGACATTGGTCCTTTGACAGATGCAGGCTTGGATCCATGGTGAGTGAGCTAATTTACAATTCATCAAATTGTATTTGTTAAGAACATTGTGAAGATACCTTTGTTGAGTGATGTAAATCAGTCGTTTTTCTCTGTCTATGTGGATCTAAATTCTCAGACAGAAGTGAGCTTCGCCCAGGTCAATCATGTCAAACTCTGAAAACAACATCTGCTTTGAATCCTTGACCATATTGGTATTGTTGCTGAAGAACAACGTATCATCCATGTATAAGGTGATGATGATGGAGGATTGTTGCACTGACTTGGAATAGACGTTGCGATCAGTAGTGCTTGGTTTAAATTCTTGTTCAATGAGAAGTGTGTTGATCCTCTGAAACCAAGCTCTGGCAGACTGTTTCAAGCTGTATAATGCTTTGTGGAGTTTATAGACATGATTCTTCATACCTTCCAAAAAGTATCCTTCTGGCTGGATCATATAGATATCTTCTTGTATAACTCCATTCAGATAGGCTGTTTGTACATCAAGTTGATGTACTTCAAGGTCGGCAGCTGCATCATAAGACAAGAGCATTTGGATTGACGAATGTTTGACTACTGGACTGAAAGTCTCACTGTAGTCGACGTTCGGGATCTGGATGAATCCTTGTGCTACCAGTCTTTCCTTCCTTCAATCAATTGCTTTGTTGGCATTGTATTTGATCTTAACGATCCATTTGCAATCAATGATGCTGTAGCCAATAGGGACTTCGACTAATGACCATGTCTGATTCTTGATCAGAGAGGAATACTCTCTGTCCATAGCTTCTCTCCAGAGATCAGAGTCTGGTTGGTTGAGTGCCTCTTCGACTGTCGTTGGTTCATCTATCAAGAGGCAGGCAGAGTCAAGAGTATATCTTGTGGGTTGTGTGCGCACTCGGCTTGATTTTCTGAGAGAATTCGACTTATGAACCACTCCTGGGACTTGTTGCTGGGTAGCAGCAACATCTTCGTCTGATTCGCTATCACAAAGTGGGTCAACAATAGACATGCCTAAGCCAGAAGCTCGGACTGTCGTGTCAATGGCAGGTGATGAAGGTTCTCCTAGAGCAATATCCTTGCCTTTGAGGGTGACGAACTGATCCTCGATAAAGACTGTATCCCGGCTATACAAGATTTGCTAGGTATCAAGATCATATAGCTTATAAGTATTATCAGATGAAGTATATTTGATCAGGATGGTCTTGAGACCTTGTAAGTCCAATTTCTTCCTCGTGTCTTTTGGGATTTGCGCATAGGCAATGCACCCAAACACTCTTAGGTTCTTCAAAGAAGGCTTAGAGCCTGTCCACACCTCGTGGGGTGTCTTGCTTGAGAGGTCCTTGGTCAAACATCTATTCTGGATGTAAGCTGCAGTGGAGACAGCTTCAACCCAGAATCTCTTGGGCAATGATGCATGCACTAGCATACATTTGGCAGATTCAACCAGGGTACGGTTCTTTCTCTCGGCTAAGCCAATTGGTTGAGGACTGTAAGGAGTGATGAATTGCTGCCCAATCCCTTGGCTTTGGCAGTACTCCTTAAACTCGATAGAGATATATTCTCCACCGTTGTCTAATTTGAGGGCCTTGATCGTCCTTCCAGTCTCCTTCTCTACACGCTCCTTGAAGATTCCGAAACAATTGAAGGCTTTTGATTTTTTCTTTATAAAATACACCATAGTCCTTCTGGAAAAGTCATCAATAAAGGTTATAACATACTTGGCATCAATAAAGGTTATAACATACTTGGCATCCTTCAATGAAGGATTTTTCATTGGGCCACAAATATCTAAATGTACAACATCTAGCAATCCTCTAGCAATATGCTGATGGCTTGATCTAAATGGTTTGCTAGTCTGTTTACCAACTAGACAGTCTTGATGGACAGGTAACTTGACTTTTTTGTGAGGATAGTTGAGATCAAGAACAATAGATTGTCTAGACATTTGTTGTACATCAGCATGATTTAAATGACCAAGTCTATAATGCCAAAGTAGACCTTTATTTTCATGAATAGAAGTACTAAGAGCCTGACTAGAGGCAGAAAAGCAATGACTTAATTTATACAAGTATCCATGCCTCTTTCCGAGTGCCAGAATCTTGCCTATCCTATCAACTACTTTACACTGATTACAATGAATTCTACTCTATGTCCTAGATCTGTGATTTTGCTTACAAAGAGCAGATTCGTAGATAAATTTGGTACATACAGACCTTAAGAGAGTAGCTTAGACTGATCATTTGCAAAGTTTAATCTTATAGTGCCTTCACCTTAAATAGCTTGTGTGCTATTGTCACCAAGGTGGACATATTTCTGGAAACTATAAGGTGTATAGGACTTGAAACAGCCAATAAGGCTAGTCATGTGCTGAGTGGCTCCAGGATCTAGGAACCAAGAACTGTCGTCAGATGCTCCTTGATGGCTGGTCATGAAGGCATCATGATCCGCTTCTTGAATAGGCTGTGGAGCTTCTACAGCTGCATTTGTCACTTAATTTGACTGCCCCTTGCTGTTGTTCTTCGCTTGAAGTATTCGACAGTCTTGAATTTTGTGGTTGCTTTGCTTGCAATATCTGCAGAACAACTTCTTCTTTGTCTGCGGATTCGACTGTTCTTTGTGCTGAGCTGGTTTCTGGTCTGGCTTTGATTGCTTCGGGCCTTTCTTCTTCTTCTTCTGCTTAGTCATGCTCTTGTTGGTGTATAAGACGTTAGTCAGCTGAGGAACTTGAGGCTTCGTTCCTCCGCGTATCTTCCTGCAACAACATAGTAATGACTCTCGAAAGATTCAATTCTGGATGAGTCGTGATGATCATCACCCAGCTGTCATATGAGCTTGGCAAGCTTGTAAGTAGTTGCATCACTGCGTCTTGATCGTCTACGACAAATCCGACAGTGGCCATTTGCCTTAGCAGGTCCTTGAATTTGTTAATGTGATTCTGCAGAGAATCACCATTCGTCATCTTAAGGGAGTAGAATTTCTTCTTGGAAGCTATATCTCACACTTCATATAGTGTGCTCAAGATGTCCCAGACTTCGTTGGATGTCTGAGCCTCAAAAACATGGCCAATCTGGGTATCCATGATGTTGAGGATGATCAGCGCGAAAGCATTTCCATCCTTGAGCTTCCATCTGGCAATTGTTGTGTCGTCTGCTTCGGATTTCCCTTCTGCACCTGTAACAATGTCATACAATTCTTTAGCCATTAGTACAATTTTCATCTTAAATTTTCACAAATGGTAATTGGCTCCATCAAGCTTGTCCATGATAGGACTGGCTTTCCCTTGGGAATCCATGGGGAAGAATTAGTCTAAGTGATAGGAGAAGCTATCAGTGACTTAAGTATAAAAATTTGACATAGAAATACAGAACAAGAAAACAATCACTCTATCGGCTAGTAGAGTCTTGTACTGTAGAAACTTATCAAGCTATGAAAATGGCTCTAATACTTTCCCAAACTCAAACGAAAAGTATTCGTGCACAGCAGAATGGGCTATATGACTCTTTCTCTAACCATGACTACACCTACCAGAGCGAACAAAATGTTAGTGACGGAAATCACGGTCGCTTTGATCACGTAGCCAAACATTTATTAATAAAGCACCAGAAGAATTTTTTATCGCGAATGATTCGCGAAGAAAGAGAGACTGGGCTCGATGATAATTAGTCGTGAATGATTCGCAAAGACAAGAATACCAAATTGATTGATTACCAAATTGAGCAACTAGAAAAGTCAGACAGAATGAAAAACAAGCATAGCAATACTGACACAGATATGAACGGAATACAAAGGGCTGTTATCAGATTTAAGTATATCAAATATACATGTCAATAATGCGGTAGAGCACAAGATGATAGCGGGTGAAACTACGTGCTCTACAAAGCTAATTCAATCTATAAAGGAATGAAACCTTATTACTAACAATAAAGAATCAATGCACATAGCATCTACTTTTGTCTATCTCCGATAAGCTTCGAATGCTGAATTTTCACACACTTGATCTTCAATCTCTTAATCAACGATCTCTGATCAATGAATCGTCAAATTAAATACTCAAATGGTATCCTGTATATATACACAATATTGTTACAGGTGTGCAGATGAAGAAAGTATAGGGTGGATGTGCTGTTTGTAGGAGATCGTGGGTGGATGCAATCGTTGTCCAGTCTGTTAGCGCAGCTGCATGGGGTGAGCGTGAAAAGGGTGTGACGTCAGCCTTTGCTGAAGTGAATATTGGTGAAGATGCAAAAAATGTGTCACTCTTACGAAATTGCCTTAGGATTAGATTTATAGGGTGCCTTTGCTTTCTAGGGCACCTTTGGCATTTTGTAAAGCAGTGTCGTCTTTTTCGCCTGTCACAAAGACACGTGTAAAAACACATGTCGCGATTCTTTCGCTTGTGAGAATTCGCATGTAAATATGCAGACTGCGCGACAACATGAGTAAAAATACAACATGAATGGAGGCAGATTAAATTGGGATTTAGGAGAGTAGAGGAAATAAATTCAACAATATGGAGGGAGAGAATTAGAAAGAAAATAATCAACCATGTACATTAGATAATTGGTTGATTTCTCATAGTTTTTTGTGATAATATATTGCTTATAGACATGTCATAATGATGAATTGAGTGGCATTTCATACATCCTTTGGTTACTAGTTAGTAATTGGGGACTTGTGTATTGATACATGACTTGAATTGAGTAAAAACATGAGAGAGAGAGAGAGAGAGAGAGAGAGAGAGAGAGAGAGAGAGAGAGAGTTTCATGTTGCAAGGTAAATCAATATTGAAATTGCTGGAATTAGATCAAATTTCCATCGAAAACATGGTATAATGGTTGTGTGAAATAAGAACATTGATCTTTGACAAATAACAAATGGTTTTTGGTCATTTCTTCATGGTTTTGACTATATGCTAGCATTCTAGAAGTGTTGTAGCCTAATTAGGATATTATAGAAGTTTTTTATCAACTATATCCATCATTACTGTGCCATAGAAGTTGTTTAGAGTCCAATTTTTTTGAAAAATAACACTGTCTCAATTAATTTTAAACTTTTCCAAACTCCATTTTCAGAAATGGACTCAAGAATTTACAGCATACCAAATCAAACATATTTTTGATATAATTAATACTTTGATTAATCCATCTAAATTGGTATCATCTAACAATAAAAACATCATTCAAATTGACAATACTTTCAGTATAACTGCAACAACATGATGACTAGTGTCAAACATCTTTTGTGATATTTTGAAACTAATTTTGAATCTCACATTCAAATGAAAATATTCAAACACAACTAATTTTGAATCTGACATTCAAATGAAAATATTCAAACATCTTATAAGACATTGACCAAACATCCATAACAACTGGTTTTGAAAATGAGTTTGTCTATTATATTGTGGAAAATGGCGATAACAACCCCTACCGCCTGGGGCATTTACAGTCTATTACAAAATATGTGCATCTATGCATTGCCCTAAGTATTATTTGAACCTGAGTCTAATTCCACATCGTCAAGACCCACATCCCTTGACTGCGGTTCTCCGGAAGACTGGCTTTCAGAACCTGACTGCAAAGATCTTACAACATTGAGATAAGACTTAGTCACCCCGATGTTTTACGGAGTGTCAACGCATATAAGTTTGCGACCCATGACATTTAATGACGGCGCCACACAATAAGATAACCTGAACAAGCAGACCGACCATTCAGGAACAGAGAAAGACTCAACAATGGAGTTGATGCCTTCCCAATGTTTTGCTCTATTTTTAGTAGCCGGGCTACAAGTCACAAATTTTTTAGGCACTTTCCCTTGGTCACCAAAACACAGCCTCAAAAATTTGAGTTTACTATGCACACAGGGGCTCAGATCACTTGGTGCATCAGCATTATACAAAACATATAGAATAGGTTGCAAATTTTGTATTTGCATTCCACCTTGTTTTAGAGGGGTAGCAAGCTCGTAATAACCCTCAAATATTGAGTGTTTTATGTCGTGCATTGATTTTAAGCTTTCCTTGACTCCCTCTTTAATATTTTGTTCCAAAAATAGTACAATAACACACAATTTGTGTTCAGCCATGAGGGTGGCCAGGCAGTGTCACACCAATGTAGTGATGTAACTTGAACTAATCGACTCGATATTATCAACAATGTACAGTGGGACTCTCCCAAGCAGATGAAGGAACGGCCATGAAGTTCGATTCATCGATCCCACAACAAACCACTTCATTTCCTTTGGAGGTCTTCACTTTGCAAAAAAAATCTCCAAGAAGTGCCAATGTTGCTCACCGCATGACTTTGTCTCTGACTTATTTTTTCTTTTATTTTTTCAACAAATTGTGTTAAAAAGGGTGGTATGACAGTTTGCAGCTTAGATGATATGCTTCTGCTGCTGCTTGTAGCCGCTCTAATCCAATCATAGTCAAACTTTTTGTTGATAGACGAGGATAGGCACTTTATTGCCTCTTTGTCATACTGCACATCTGCTGGCAGATCATTCTCTAAAGAAATCAAGAACTTTACAATGCGTAGAGCTGTTGTTTCCTTGACAATTGTCGCCACACCATCTTCAATGTATTTTTCTCTATTTTTTTTGCCAAAATACAGTTGGCCCTCCAAGAGTTTTTTGCATACCTTCATACAAATTGGGTCAAGCAAGTACCGCAGCGATCTGAAAAATCTTACAGTGAGTGAAACGGTCTTTTGACGTTGTGGTGCAAAAGCTGGCTCATTGTATGGAAGGAACCCAGCCAGATAATGTTTCATAACTTCCAAGTAGTTATTAAACGCGTCATCCGAACGCAGCAAGATAATGGTATACTCCTCAAAGGTTTGATTCAAAGTCTTCAAGGGCAACCTTCCCTTCAATGTGCCAACGAGCTGACTACCGAGAATGTCTGACAATCCTTGATAAAATTGGGCCATTATTTTGCTCGTCTCTTGATCCAGCTTCACTCCTTTGATGTATCAAGGCCTGCCCAACGAGATCCAGAGCTCTCGTGCATGCTCCATTATTTCAGCCGGGTTGTTCCTTTTACGTTTGCTCTCGGGTCCATAATTCAACCAATTGGACTCCAATATGTAGCGGGGCATGGTTTTATATATACAAATATACACATGCACATATTCAAATAGCCTATCGTATATTTGGCTATGAAGAATACCGATTCTAACTGTGGTCAATGCTATCTCGTTACAGGCACAACAAAAATGCTGACGATCAATAGGTTCAAAAGTACAATGAGATAAGAACCTATTTTTGCATAGCCCATCCAATCTGGAACCTTCATTGGAGTCTGTCTCTTTTGGATACAACTCTAAATACAATTGCGCTGCTTCCACCATATCCACATGTTTGAATTCACGGTACATCTTTCAAAATTTCTCTAGACTGTTGAACAAAACCTCAGGTTCATCTCCACTCTTGAAAGAAATCGGCCGCACTGTGACATTGATGGAAGTAGGTGCAGGCCCATTTGTCGTGCAAACTGATTGATACAACTGCTCAGCAAAAGAAAAACAAAGGGCACGTTGGTTCGTAAAAAACGAGGCTCGACAAATATTCTTTGACTCAATTCGATATATATGCTTGCCCCAAACATAACCAACATCATCAGAGGAATATGCATCGAGATTGACACTTGTTTCCTCCTCAAACTCACCCAATGCATCATCATTATCAGAGGATGATACAATGTCATAGAGGCCTCCAGATATTGTTCCAATCAGATCAACCATTGGCTCCAGTGGACGTTTTCTAGCCTATCCAACCAGCCCTGGCTGTCTTTCAACCAACAGAAATTTTGTCTTCTAGGTGGCGTCATTTTGATGTAACTTTTCGTTGTTCTTGTTTTCTAGCTCCAGATAGAGTTGGAGTTGAGGATGGTGTCGGTTCTGTCTCAGAGAATAATACCACTTCTGTTCCTCTTAGCTCGTTGACTACGACCGTGGCAATTTCAGCTGTCTCCGTCATTGTTTCTTCACGTTCTCACATTATTTCATGCAAGTTTTGAAGAGCAATCACCCCATCAAGTAAATTTCCATGATATCTACGCAATGCACCAGTTGAGTCATGAATTTCGGATGCCTCCGTATAATGCACTGTATCCGAGCAAGACAGAATAAAATGGCGTTCTTCTCCATTAGAACCCCGCGTCATGAATTCAACCCTTTCAATCAGCATGGTTTTAGGCATTATAATTGCCACACCACACCTATAGTTTCAACATCCTCCATAAAAAATCCAGGCTCACCAACTCTTTGGAGACAACAACGAAGACTTTCATGTACTGACCGCTGGAACTAGGCTTCTGAACAATTTTCCATGCCTTTGTAGAGAAAATTGGATCTGCCATCACCAATGGTCATGAGGACAGTCTCTTCTGCTACGTAGAAAGCCTACAAACGCTCATCATATAAACAACATTAGTATGAGAAGACGAATTTAACAAAAAGTTTTTAATATATATATTATATATATGAAAGTATATATATGAGTTTATGACAGTATATATATATATATATATATATATATAAATTATATATATTTATGAGTATATAACCATATATTATCTCATATGTGATTAAGGTTTTTAAATTAGAAAAAAAGTTAAACCCCCCCCCCCCCCCCCCTCTTGTTAAATTAAATTTTCTAAATTCAAGAAAAGGCCCACCCGCCCGGGTGGGTGGGCGGGGGGCGGAGAATATAAAAAAAAGTTTTTTTTATTAGACACACCCCCCCCCCACCCCCCTCCTCGCCCACCCGCCGCGGCCGGGGGGGGGGGGATTCAAAAAAAAATTCTTATTTTAAATTTCTAGCCCCCCCTCCACCCGCCGTTTTTCTTTTTATTTTCCCCCTCCAGTGCAAAAATTTTGCAAGTCACGATTATAGAAATTTTCGAGCGCAATTTGCGATAATTTTGCGTGAGATGGCTTTGCGAAAATGTTTGCAAATCGCGTGCAAAAATTTCGTGAATCACTCAAGAAATTTTCTCGCACGATTCGCAAAATTTTCACGAAGGCATCGCAAAAATTTCCGAATCGAGCAAGAAAATTTCTTGAGCGATTCGCAAAATTTTCGCGAAGGCATCGTGAAAATTTTTGTGAAGCCATATCGCGCAAAATTTTCACGAATCGTACATGTAAATTTCACGCATGATTCGCTCCAGTTTTGGCGGTGCTTATGCGCAAAATTTTTGCGCACGATTTGCAACCCCCCCCCCCCCCTCCCCCCCCCGGTGGCGGGCGAGGGGGAGGGGGGCAACAATTTATAAAAAAGCATTTAAAACATCAGGTATTTTTTAACTTCTTAACTTAGAAGATTAGAACTAACGAAAAAGGCATGGAGAAGGCAAAAAAATTTAATCAATTAGAAGTTACATCGCCAGCCCTCACCAGTTGCAGGTAGATCCCTATTACGTGCCAATGCCGCGAAGAAATAAATGGAAAGATTTGGGATTGGCTATGGACAATATCAGCATCCATACGCCCAATTGGCCAATCATCCATCAGCCTTACAGCTGGACCATCTTAGTGGATTTCCACCGCACCTTACAAGCCTATCAGCGAGAGTATGTCCACTCTCCAGATCCAACGGTGCGACAATCGACAATGTTTGCTAAAGATCTAACTCTGTTGGCATCAGTGGCAACCAGATGGGACGATTGCCTCCCTTCTCTAGCATTCAATCCAAAAAAGTCGATGGCCTCAGAGCAAATCAAAGATCAGTTGCTCTCGTTTATATTTTCGTGCGACAATGATGGGAGGCTCCTGGGAATCACGCTTCACATCATGGACAACCTCCAAGTGGATTGCTGGAGTCCACCGTTGTTTCTTGTCACACAATTTGGATTTTAATATTGCACGCCTCAGCTTTATGGAGGAGGTGTAGTACCATTTAATCAAGATTCGGCGCGAAGCCAATAAAAGTCCCCAATAACTGCATATTGCAGGTGTCGTGGGACCGCCACCAGTTTTGGTGGGAGATACTGTTAGGGTTTGCGAATCCCAAGGCAACCCTAACCCTAGTTAGTAAGTGAGAGGGATTTGGCACCCTGTGTGTGTAAGTCCAACCCGATGATCACATAGTTATTTGATTGATTAGTTAAAAGTCAATAAAAGGACTTTAGGCCTTTTTGCGGGACTTTTAATGTCGCAGGGCCTAAATGTCAAGTTAGTGAATAAAGTTGGGTTTTCCTCCAATTTTGATGGTTCCCACACTTTTTTAAATCTGAATAAAAAGAGAGGCAAGACTGGACCAATAGGATTCAGAGGCCGGGGTCCTCCTCTCTACTATAAAAAGGGACCAACTCGAGTTGCTCCTCATGTTCATTTCCTCATTTCAATAAAGCAGATTGGTTCTCTTCATAAATGGATTGATGAATGTCCTTGCTCTCTATCACTTTTCCTCCATCTCTCATGCTTATCGAGATTTTGCTAATTGTTGGAGCTGATTGTTATTGGGATTGTATGTTATTATACTTTTTATGAGAGAGAAAGGGAGAGAGAGAAAGAGTAAGCTATCTCTGTTGTGGATGTGTAGTGTTAATGAATAGGGTTAATGGATGTAGAGTTAGATGTGAATCCTCCATTCATGTTGAAATCTGAACTAAACTATGAAACCCACTACAGCCTCATAAAAAAAGTGGTTCATATATTTTCAAAAATGATGTATACAAAAAATCGTATTACATAATACAAAATCCCATAGTTCATAATCTATGGATCTTCAATTTCGATGGTAGCTCCAATGTCTTTGCATTTTATATGCTCTTCCTACCTTACTCTTACCTGCACAAGAGAAATTGTTTTAGTTATATATTTTATGAAACTGATTCACTTAGAAATAGAAAAAAAGAAATATCTTTATATGGCATAACGTATCTTTACACCATTCAATCGAAATTGATAGTACTGAGGTAGATCGAATTGCAACATGTCTAGTTCTAATCGAATGTGATTGAGACACCAATCTTCCTCGACCTCAACCATTGCAAGAATGTTGTCATTTCTTTTCACTATTATCTGAAGTTGCTCTTGAGGGTTTATACCAAAATCTTGATCAAGTGGCTTCCAAACAGTTTTGTATTTAATCCATCTTCTATAATACAACAGCAAAGTGAGCATTTGTTTTTCGATGGGATATCTAAATGCCATTGATGAGTAACATACTCTGCACTCAACTTGCTGATTTTGTTTTGTATCCCAACCATCATCCAACAACTCGGAGATTATATTAGCACTCAAGTCATCACAAATAAACATTGTTTTCGTTCTCCGAACATTGCATTTGGAAAAAAAAATCAACAAAAATAATAAAAGGTAGATACCAACTCAATCTATTATTCTTTGATCCAGTGCTACATTTTAATATACTCTGAATATCAATATATAGCCTATATCGAAACTTTTTGAAATTGCTGCATCAAGAGAAATCCATTCCTCACTCGAAAAATCTGGTAGAGGATATCGCTCTAATCTACCAACTAAACCATTTTTATCAAGAAAATAGGTGTGATCATAAAAAAAACGCCCGACTCTAAAAGTGATTTTGGAGAACGACCTTTATATTGTAAAATACCGATATCCGAATGTATGACATTGATTATTCCTGCAATCAATTGAACTAATTGCCATTCAACGAAATTTGATGGATACAAATCTGCAAAACCAACAAAAAGATCTCATGAAAAATATAATTTAAAGAAAATGCTAAACCTAAAGAAATTGAATATGGAAAATTACAATTGCATTTCCTTCTATCATTTGGATTTAGATCATGAATGTTGAGCTCATTGTGAATATAAACATGTTGAACTAAAACATCCGTGATAGATTGACCGGCAGGTGATACTTTAAAATCCATTATCCTGCCTTTCCAAGAGCTTCTATATATGTTATCCGATCTTTTTTTTTTTCGGAATGAGCCTTTTGCAGAGGGATGCATCAAGGTCCATTGATATTCTCGATATATTCTTGGTATCCATTGATCTTCTGCATTTTTTTCATTGCAAATATTGATTGCATCAATGGTTCCTCTTGGTTTCCGATTATGTGTAGCCATTAGTCGAAAATACAAGTATGCAAGCTGAGATTAGAATGTAGAGATTGCAAGGTAAACTTAAGAATGACAAGAAAATGAGAGATAGAATGAAGAAAATGAGAGGTATACCTATGAATGACAAGAAGTTCCTTAACTACAAGGATTAGTTAACCACAGTTTATGACTATTGACGTCAAATCAGCCTTGAGTGAACAATGATGGGTAGCGTAAGAGTATTCGGGCAGTAATTGTGGTCCAATCGCAATTGTTTGTTCTGCCCGACGGAATATTTGAAAATCACAAAAATCTGGCTGGGAAAGTTAAATACAATTTCCATCTGTCAATCACTGTTACAGTTCGTCACAGATGGACACCATTCATTGGGACACATAAGCGTTGAAAGCGTGCGAAGTCAAAAAAAAAGCATCTTGACAAAGGGCCCATTTTGAGTTCTAATATCCCCTAATGTGAGATTTGCTTATCTCAAAGATCAACTAAGACTATTCTAGTTTTGAATGAAGTCTTTAGTTTGGAATTAATTCTTGTCATTGGTGACTTGATTATGTTTCCAAAACATCTAGAAAGCAAGATGTTGTATCATCATTTGTATGCTCTTAAATTGAGTAAGAGCAAGTATGAGTTTAGTACTCATAGTTTGAAAAAAGGAGTTTTTTCATGTTTTGAGGCATATTGTGAGTAAGTGAAACATCCATTGAGGATACTTACATCCTTAAGAAAGTATATAGCCTCAAGTTGTTCAAGTTAGAGTATGGTTTCAAGATTAGATCCACTTTGGATAGAGTTCATAGTGCTTGGACTAATAAGGCTAGTGTGCTTAATCTTGAATATTGCACAAGGTATAAACTTAATCTACATGATTTTTGTGGTCATTATGAGGCTTGGAGGCCTCGGATTTTTCAGATTTTGGTGCAGCCAACTTCATGCAGCATGTGGACTTTGCACACCCAAGATCGACATCAGGCATGGAGGAGGCACATTGGCATAGTAACGGATTGGTGGAATATTTTTTAAAGGCATTTGGAAAAGATTTCTGTCAAAGAGATCTTATCATGGTTGTGGTAAGGGAGCTGCTATGATGGATTCTTTGATTATCTTCGATTCAAATTCAAAGCAAAGAATCCACATACAAAGAGTTTCTTCATCAACAATTCAACCAACCTTGGAGGATTTCAAGTTCAAGTGATCAAGCCAAGTTGATAACTTTTTAGGAGGAGTGTGAAGAATACAAAGCCATCCAGCTTGTCTATAGGGGTTGATGAGGAAAATCATCTTGCTTGTGAATTAACAAGTTGTAAATATCATTCTCTAGCATGTACAAACTCGAGCTACATGACATGCATAATGTCTAGATGTTCATATTTGAACTATATTCACTTTGTTCCATTGTATATATCAAAGGTATGTGAATTGAGCACATGACCTTGTAGATTAGGACGAGTTTGAGTTAGGTAGATCTAGATTTGTAGACATGCATAAAAATAGATGACATGCAAAGTCAGTTAGAGTGCATGCATGCAACATGCAAGTCGGTATACATGTTCTACACATGTCCAATTAATCTAGGGAAGTCACATGCAAGGCATGAAAACACAGTATTGGACACATGCATGTAGTTTTGTAAATATCTAGTTGAGAAATTGACATTTGGAGAAAGTAGGTAGAAGTTAGGTGCAATTTCAGTTGCAAGTTGTTAGGTGTCAATATGGTAATAGTTTACACTTGAATAGGTGTAGGGAATGCATTGATTGCAAGTAGTACCACAAATTTTGGCTCTCCTATATATGTACATATGGTTCTCATTCATTTCTTATAATGAATCAAGCTTGGTAATGTCATAATGTCAAAATTGGATCTCATGCTATTTTGCTTGTTTTTGGTATTCTCTCTCTAACACGAGTAGAAGGAATTCTTCATACATTATTTTGCTTATTTATTTTCTCTATTTGTGAGGAATTAGTGTTGCTTTGATCTGTAGCATTCTAGATTGTGCTCTAGCCTCAGAACTATTGGTAGATTGCAGGATTGCTCTACAAGCAATCTTTGTGCCGCCATAAAGCATGGTAAAGATCATTCACACATTTCTTGTGTTTTCCCACACATTTGCTGGATTTTTCACACTTCACTTGATATTAGACTTGAAGAACACATCAAAAGTGAATCACAACCACCTAGATCCTCATCATTAGTAGTAAAGTTGATTTGGTTGCTACCTTCGTCTCTTTGCTTCTTCAAACATTCATTAGCAAAATGTCCTTTGATTTCACAATAAAAGCATTTCAACTTAGACTTATCTTTCTTTTTACCAAAAGAGGAAGTCTCACCTTGATCTTGCCCTTTAGACCAATTGCCTTTGCCTTTGCCCTTGAACTTGCCTTTGATGAACATAGCCTCCTCTTCAAAGTGAGATGTCGATGTAGATCTCTTGCAAATCCACAATACTTGGCAAAGTCTTTTGAATAGCAAAACTTTGAACAAGATTAGCATGATCATCCAACAATCCATTAAGTATAACTTGAACAAGTTCTACCTCCTTAACACTTTCATCAATACATGCTAACTTATCATTGAATTCTTTAACCCTCAAAACAAAAGCATGAGTACTCTCTTCCTTCTTTTGCAAACTTTGAAAGATTTGCCTCCTAAGAGTAAGAACTCTTGATGTAGACTTGGATTCATAAAGCTTCTTCAAAGCTTCCCAAGCCTCCAAATATGATGTGCACTTACCAATCTCCTTAAGATTTTCATTGATAACATTCATCTTAATCATGTGTAGAGCCCTTTTGGCCCTCTTATCATACCTCATTTGATCTTGTTGAGGTGCTGGTCTCTCCTCCAAACCTACAATAATATCCAAAACATCATTCATCTCAAGAAGTGATGCCATCCTCACTTTCCACAATGAATAGTTACTTGAGGTAAGCCTATCATTGCCTTCCAACATGAATCCACCACTTGTAGCCATGTTGCAATGACCTGATCTTCTTCTTTCAACCTGTTTCAATGCACAAGGCACTCTGATGAATGTCAACAAATGAACTCAAGAAGAAAGCACAAAGATATGGAACCTCTCAAATCTCTTCTAGCACTTCTAACTTGAAAATCAACACATAGAATAGTGAAATCTTGATCAACCTATGATCTATCCTCAATCTAATGATTCTTGCCACTTCCTAATATTGAAACACACTCAAATGAAGTTCATTAACCTCACAAACAATAGATCCAATCAAAATTAGAGCTTTGACAAAATCACAAAAAATTGAATATCTCAAATTCTACATGCAATTTCTAAAAACTTGATATATCATCTTGTAGTCTCCAATAAGACCTTACTAATGCACAAAAAATCAACTAATTCCAGTAAACCAAGTGTGAAATCGGAATTGATCAAGTATATAAACCTATATTGAGTTTTGACCTACAAAAGATCAATTCTACATATACAAAAATGGAGAATTTTGAGTACAAATCAATCTAGCATGCTCTAGCATTTTTTAAATTCCAATATGAGCAAATCACATGATTCAAAACATACATAAAACTTCTTATCAACAATGACAATCAATTGCCAATACAATGTGACAACTTTTGTTTGCTTTGGTTTTGCAAATGCATGAATTATAAGTTAGTAGTATATGATTGTGACACAGATTCAACAACAACAACAATTCGAGAAATTGTGGTATGCATCAATTCAATTGAAACAATGAAAATCATCATCATACAAACAAATACTGACAAGAAGTAGAAGTATATCCTTGGAAAGAACCAAGAACAACCATAGAACCCCTCATCTCGTCAAAGAACAAAAAACGAAAGCGATACAAATGGACATAAACAATGAAACAAAATCTACACTCTCTAATAAATCATTTTTACTACTTGCCACAAATGGCAATTGGTAACAAATTTAAGCAAGTCCATCAAGACTCACAACTATCAAACAACAACATCATTTATAACTTGAGAAAGTACATAAAAACAAATGAATATCATCACCTATTAAATGAAGCGAAAAATACAATAATGAATCCATTTCAGTGAGCAAGAAATATATGTTGAAGATTTCATACAAAAACATGGAGGAAATTCCAAAAAAATTGCAAAGTATAAAGAATCAACGTTTTTCCTAAAACAGTTTGATTTATCTAGGCTCTTCAACAACTCGTGGGCCAAAATGCTCAAAATATAACTAAGTCATATAAAAAATTTATCCTTTTTAACAAGGATTTTGATTGATTCAAACTTTCGGCCATTGTTTGAAAAAGCCAACAAATACAATAATGGAATCAACATCTTTCTCTAAAAAACTACTTTGTACAAAACTTATAATAAATAACAAATATAGATCTCATATAACTACTATTTAAATTTTGAAACTACAATATAATTACACAAAATAATTTATCGCAACAATATAAAAAAATACTTTAAACAAATCTTAAATTTTTTTAAAATTTTAGGATTCATGTTATTATGACATGGCAAGGCCTTTGTGGTACAATATCAGATCTTCTTGTTTTTATGAATAAATGCACCAGGGTTTCATCATTTGTCTATGATAAGTTGCTTATGGGGCTTATGGGGCTGGTCTAGTGCTAGTGTAGCGCAGGCATCCCAAAGGGAGCCGGGAACCACGACTTAGCTTCCCAGCCTTCAACTCTTACCATCCGAACCCACTTGACATACAAGCAGCCAACTCGCCAACAACGATCAGACTTAACCAACTTGAAGTTCCAAAAACCAACATTGAGATCCAACTTGGCGCCATGCCAAATCGGGGGTCCCGACGTGGGTGACTTCCCTCCAAGCAAGCCGCCCGACATACATCAAACTTAACCAACTCGAAGCTTCGTTACAAACGAGTAACATCCAATCCAAGCAAGCGGTCTGACTTACATCAGACTTAACCAACTGAAAGCTTCGTCACGAGCGCTGGAAGCCAACCTGGCGCCACGCCAGACTGGACAGCCATAAACAGGTAACTTCCACCCAAGCAAGCCATCCAACTCAGCCGACAGGTTAGAGCCCATTCCCCAAGAGCTTAACCCATTCACGTTCATGCAAGGAATACTCAGAACCACAAGCCGCGACAGATATGGAAACAACCAGTTCCTGGACCAAATGGTCCCGACAGCATACCGCTGGCGCCATGGACCGAATGGTCCCGACGGCATACCGCTGGCGTCCCGGGATACGACCCTCAGCTATGTGCCAAGTTCAAAATTTTGAAAGCGGCCTTACAACTGGCGCTTTTACCGAACACTGAAACCCAAAAGGTAATCAGAGTCAGTTTGAGGAAAATCCCACTTTATTGATAAATCTGAGAAGGTTACATTTCAAGTGTGTGACCGACCCTAGTCTCCGGGGCGCTAGCATGCCAAGGCGAGAGCCATGACAACATTCCAGCAAGGGAGGCTGAGACTTGGTTGGAGCTCGCCCTGAGTCGCAACCCGCACTCCCCTATAGTATTGGTGTGATTCGGCACCCCCCCTCATACCAAGCACTCTACCCAAGCTGGTAAAGCACGTTTTTCTCTCTCTAGGATTTTCTCTTTCTAGAAAGTCATTTTCTCTCTCTAGATTTTATTGATCCCCAGGCTTCCTTTAATCATGCCTAGATCGTGTGAGGTGATTGCACATCGATCTGAGCTCTCTGGACTTCGCTAGAACCGATCAAAGATTTTCAGCCATAGGAACTTGGCGCCGGCTGGATTCTGGTCACAGTGGCGCCGGGAGCGGCGCCGGCGCCGTTGGCGCCGGGAGCAGCAGGGGCGCTGCTGGCGCCGGGGACATAGCTGGCGCCGATGGCACCGGAAGTAAAGCTTGTAAAGGTAGCTTTACAACAGCTAGCCCGCCCACGTGGAGATCACATGCAGGTTTTAGGTTTTAAGTGAAAACCCCTCGCATCTTGCGAGCACGGTGGCCCTTTGGCCCCGGTGCCCTCCTGACCACATGTTTTTTTTTTTAATAAAACTGGCTGCCTGGACGCCACGTGTCCAGGCAGCCAGTTTTTATCCCATAAGCAATCCTGCAAAGGAACTGGGAGGGAATATATAAAGAAACCCACCCAGTTCCTTGCATGTGTGGGTGTGTGAGCCTGGGTGCCCGGCACCACCTACCTAGCCTGGGCTGCCCGGAGCCATCCCCTGGCTGCCCGACGCCGGGTGGCGCCACCCGCTCCCTGCCGGCGCCACCTAGGACCCCAGCCCGGTGCCACCGAGCTTTGCCCGGGACCGCAACCCGACGCCGTGCAGGCTTACTGCCCGGCGCCACCTGCCCAAAATTCCCACGCCCCGATTTTGACTGCAAAATCAAGGCGCAAGTAATTTTTGACGGGCGGCGCCGGTTGCGGTCTCGGGCAGCAGTCGGCGCTACGGATCCAGGCAGCAGGGGTGGTGCCGGGCAGCGGACGCCGGGCACCAGGCTCACACACACAGACATGCAAAGACTTGGGTGGGTTTCTCTATGTATCCCCTCCCAGTTCCCTTGCAAAATTGCTTCAAACTGGCTGCCTGGACACGTGGCATCTGGGCAGCTAGTTTTCTTTTTTTTTTTTAAAGATGTGGTCAGGAGGGCATAGGGGCCAAAGGGGAACCGTGCTCGCAAGATGCGAGCGAGGGGGGGGGGGGGGGCGGGTGGGGGTCTGCTCGCAACTTGTGAGCACAGTGGCCCTTTGGCCCCGGTGCCCTCCTGACCACAAGTTTTTTTTTTTTTTTTTGAAAACTGGCTGCCCGAACGCCACGTGTCCAGGCAGCCAATCTTTGTCCCATAGGCATTCCTATCAAAGTTTGGGGACTGCATATATACACAAACTCCCCAGTATTTGGCGTGTGTGTGTGTGTGAGACTGCCTTGCCCACCGCTACCCGGCCGCCAGCCCCAAGGCCACCCCATGCCCAGCCGCCCCGGCGCCAGCGCCACCCCCTTTCCCGGCGCCACCGGTGCCCGGGCCTGCCCGCCCGGTGCCGCCGGCACCCGTCTGCCCGCTCGCAAAATTCAGGCGCCCAAAAAATTTTGACAGGCGCGACTGACACGCGTTAGCCGCTGGAGGGCAAGGGGCCAAACCCATCCGCCCCCCCCCTCCTCCCACGCGCGGCCCGTGCTAAAGCCACAGCGGTGAAAACCCTAAAATGTTACGTGGCTTGTCAAGCGTTCTCAGTTCTCACCATCACAGCGTTATGAAGAAGCTTGAAAAAAAAAGAGAAAAAAAACGAAGAAGCTTGAAATTGGTTAAGATTTGATTATTTATTCTGTTTTCAAGCGACATATTGCAATCCATGAATTTGAGAGCTGTAGAGTAATGGGCAGTTAAGGACATATATCTGACAGTTTTCAAGGATGGCTGAGGAGCAGCAGCAGATTATGGCCATTGGAAAGAATAAAAAGCGCAGACGATCAAGAAAAGAGGGCAATTGTAGCAGTGATGGTGAGGGGTCTGGAGTAAATGAAGAAGAAGATGTGGAAAATCAAGCAGCATTAGGTGTTGGAGATGCCGCTACAGGAAGCGACGAAGTTTCTCGTAGAAAAATGGCAAGATTAGATTGTGCGCACTCTGGAATGGTGAGTGATGGCGATGGCAGGATTTGTGGCAAGGATGGAAAACAAAGCTCAACTGATGACCCTCTAGGTGCAGAAAAAATTGCAATCAATGCAGAGGCAGAAGCAATTTGTGGGATTTGTTTGTCAGAGGGGAAGGAGCTAGACAGGGGAAAGCTTGATTGTTGTGAGCACTTTTTTTGCTTTGCGTGTATCATGGAGTGGGCCAAGGTAGAATCTCGGTGTCCACTATGCAAACAGAGGTTTGCTATTATTGTCAAACCCCCAAGAGCTGGCATGCGAAGGAGCCGTGGCAGGACGATCAGAATTCCAACCCGAAACCAGGTACTTTTTTCATGCATTCTATTAGTCTTTTGAAGTTTTAAAATCCTTTTTAGCAATCAATAGCATCTTGTTGGTGTTGTTGTGCAACTGTTTCAAATTTTAATGATAGGATATGATACCTATACAAGCACACCATGAGAAGCAAAAATGTTGAATTTTGGTAAAAATTTCTTCAAATTCTCTTTTTCAGCCAGGATTTGTATCACGGTGGTCTCTATGTATAAATCTGTTTAGTTTTGATGATATAATATGAAAAATGAACTACACAATGACACCATGAAGAATGAAAATTCTAAAATTTTGACACAGATTTCTTGAAAACTACTCTTTTGAAGTTTAAACCCCTTTGCAGCAATCAATAGCATATGATAGCGCTTTCTGCACGTGTAGGTTTATATACAACCCGTGGAAGATGGGCCTGTTGATCGTTATGCCAATACCATTTGCATGGAGTGCCAGGATTCAGGGACTGAATATCTTCTACTTCTTTGTGATGGGTGTGATATGGCGGCACACACATACTGTGTAGGGCTGGGGAGGTCCGTACCCCGAGGCAATTGGTATTGTCCATCTTGCAAGTCATCGGGGTCAGGTTCAGATGACAGTGATTCTGATTCTGCCACATCAGGTTCAGATGAAGATGATTATGAATCGAGGTTGTCTGGACAGGTCTTGTCTGAAATAAATGCTTTGGTGGAAGCTGCGGGAAATGTTATTAGGCGTAGCAGGCAAACTAGGAGGGCTGGCTTGAGATCCAGATCTCAGCAGCAATTTGGACGGAGGACCAGGAGATCCCTGCAGACAGGGAGAAGAGGCAATAACCATGCTGTCATCAGGGAATTTGCTGTTCAGGAGCCCATGCCACCTTCACGTCTACTGCCGTCTTCGAGTATAAATGCACGCACATTAAGTCGGCAAAGACAATTGCAGGACAGGATACAACACATGCGTGAGAATTGGAATAGCATCAGGAGTGGATCAGTAGAATTCAATGAAACACGAAGTCGTGCTGCTAACAATTCAGGGCATACACCTCTCAGGTCTTCATCTTTCTCAGTTCTAAACACTGGCCACTCATATTCTGAAACTGGTCTGATAAACACATCAGCAGTTTGCCAAGAACACATCTCGAAGGCATCCTTATCACAGAATAAGTCGAAGTCTGATGCTGACAGAGCATGGAGTATGTTAGAGCAGGCAAGAGCTTTAAGAGATATTTCAGGAATTGCTGCACAAAGCACACCACCTGAACCTGATAAACAACGCCATGAAAGATTACCTAGATCAGCACCCCAGAAAGACATACTTTCTCGTCAGCCATCCAATTTTATGCTTTTCAAAGACAATCCAATGTCTCTGAACCACTATATAAAAAATTATGAACACACTTTTTCTGAAAGTAGTAGGTCTAAAGAAAGGATCACGGTTGGCAAATCCACTAAGGACGACTCACCTCATGCAAACACTTTCAAAGATGCAAAGGTGCTGCCAAACTGTGTGTACCTAGGTGATGCAGTAAAACAGGATCAAGCATGCAAGGCTGTTAGAGTTGAGGCATCTTTAAGTAAGACTATTTATAAAGGGAAATCCATTTTGCATCCTATCGTTGAAGAGCCTTTGCAGCTGAGGCATCATGAAAAGTATTCTTGCAGGACACAGAAAGATTTGCAGGAGTCTGACCACGGAGGTGGGGTTAGGAGTGGCCATTCCAACAAGGTTAATTGTAGGAACGAGGTTTGCAAACTTAGTGGGAATTCAAGAGATCCAAGAGCTGAAAGGAATGAAGCAACTGTTCAGAACCAGACATCTTTGCGATGCAACGACAGGAACATTTCACGTGCTGGAGTAGGTGCATGCAATACAGTTACAATGATTTATAATGAGGCTAACAGTCATCCTGCTCACAAAGTCAAAACGGATTTGAAGCTGGAGTATCTTGAAAAGAAATATTTGCAGAATCCTATCAAAGGGCTACAATGTAACATGGCCACGGAGGTAGACAACAGTAGCTCATTAAGAGCTTTTCCAAATTGTGCATCGTCGCAAGCTCAAAGTGACTGTTCGCATTCTATTGTCCTAGATATTTCAAACTCATTACAGATGAAGCATCAGCAACCGAGGTCAGATAGATTATCATCTCATAAAATGTCTGAGCAGATTATTCCTCGTTGTCCAGGGACTGGTGGTATTGATGCTAGGAATATGGACACTAGTATTGAGGATGGGTCAAGGGAAGAACTTGCATTGAAGACTGAAAACATGTCCAAGGAGAACCGAGGACACTTACTGCAGAGAGAAGCTGTCAAGGATCGAGTTTTGAAGATAATCAGCGAGAATTTAACACCTTTACTGAAGTCCTGCAAAATTGGTGGGTCTCTCTGTTTCTTTGCTCTGTTTACATTCCTGGTCTATGTATCTATATTCTCAAAAATTTGGAGCATTTCGTCTGGCATTTTCTAGAAACTGTCCAGGTGGCAGCCTGGTAGTGGACGGCTAGGAAGTAGCCCTAAACCCCACAAGGAAGCTTCATGGAAGCCCCAGCGCGAATTTCCAGCTTTATCCTAAAAATGAAATGTTTAAGAAATTTTCTTTCAAGCCTTTTGATAAGTTTAAAATCCATATCAAAGCCCCCCCCCTCTCTCTCTCTCTCTCTCTCTCTCTCTCTCTCTCTCTCTCTCTCTCTCACACACACACACACACACACTCACAACACACACATGTGACAGTCTTATACCAGGTGGATGTCGATCAGAGTCTGAGTCAACCTGAATTTTCTTTTCTTAGTCCACTGTGTATCTTTCAAATAGTCCTCTTGAACAGCCATGTATTCAACAAAGAACCAAAGTGAAGTAACGAGGAGGTGAAATAGTCAATGTTTCATTGACGGTAATTTTTTATTTTGGTTTTGCATACCCTTTAAACTGTTCTATTATTCTCCTAGAAGTTTAGACTTGGCGTCTGTACCGAGTGACATGGTTTTGCTGAAGATGAAGTATTATAAGGTTCTAGCTTCATGCTTTCTGTCAGCATATCAATTCAGGTGCTTTTTAACTTTGGAAAGAGTTGTGTTCTACTTATTTCAAGTTTCAACTAGATCAAGGATATTCATCAACAATGTATGATTTTTGTTGTGTCAAGCATTGAAATTTTATGTAAATGTTTCAGTTTCAATGTTCTATGGAACTTCTCAAAGTCCATGTAAGCTGGACTGAATAGTTGATACACTGTTTGGTTACTGGACCGTTTGCAGGTAAAGAGAAGTACAAAGAGATAGCCAGATCCACAACTCATCACTTGCTTGCTTCTTATGGATTGGAACATGATAAGAGGTTGGTGCGTTCAATAGAACCTCTCTGTTGTAGCCATGTTTCTGGAGATGTCATGAACAGTGTGGTTGACAAGTTTTGTAGCCAATGTGTAAAGCAACATGTTACTAAAGTGCTCAAAATTCTAGTAAATGAATTTGATGTTCCACATATCGGGAATTGAGCATTCCATAATAAGCAAAGCCTTACATAGTGTTGTTTGTGTATTATAATTCTCCTGAAAGAGAGATTATTTTTGTGGATCAACTACACAAAGGTCTTCTATGTATGTATGAAAAGAGCGAGATCTCAATTTGGGAAATTATCCCTATCTTTATAAACTTCAACGATCAACTTCATCCTTTTTTGGAAAAAGGGGTGGGGGGGGGGGGGGGGGGGGATTTAGATAATAACCTATCCCAACCTGGTCAGATATGTCATATACTATTTTTAGACAAGTTATCTAAGGGATTTTGGCTCTTGAAATCCACAGTCAACAAGCAATCATTTGGGACCCGTAAAATCCCAACTTTTTAGTTTGGCCCTTAAAGTACACTATAAAATGGAAGTCGAGCGATTTTAAGGTTTAGGTACTTATGCCAATTAGGTCAGTAAGGTCTTAAGAAGACGAAATTGCAAATGGTGATGCAAGCCTCATTTGAAGGAATATGATTGTTCAGGAGCTTAACATACCTAATGATAGTTTAGGAGCTTAACATACCTAAAAGCAGCTTAGATTAGCTCATATTAGCATAGTTACAGATTTGTCATTCTAGAGAGCTCTTTTGATTAGTAAAAGTTTGCGCTCTCTCTTTCTCTCTCTCCCCATTTCAATGTTTTGGTCATAATAGGGTAGCAAATCAATTGTTGTATTGGGAGAAAGTGGACACTAGTAATACTTGATGGGTGTCACAATTGTTTGATGTTATTTGTTTGTACAAAAAATGGGGATAAAATTCAATTTTTAGTTTTCTAGCTTTAAAAGAACATTGACATTTTCGACACACATCCTCTTGGCACTGATTCCGTGACATAACAGTAAACATGCTAGTTCATTTTATTAGCAAAACGTACCACACTAAAAATCTCAGAGATTATCAATTCATGTGTTTTTGGAAGTTTGGTCAACAATTCGTTGGATATGCTTTCATGATCATGCTTCCGATGGTTAGGGTGTTGAGGATTATGCTTGTAGTTTGTTGATTGGATACTCATAAATTTTTGATATGGAAGAACCATTTTTATCCATTCACCTTCAACCATAGAAGCAAAATGACTAAGGTTTTCCAAGTTCAAGCTTCCTATAGTCATGTGCTAAGGAATCTATATCATATCTTGATATGAGTGTTTGGAAATTCAAATATTGATGAACCACTTTCAACCCATCATTTTCTTTGTTTGTCATAATACAGTTTCCTATCTTTTTCAAGATCCAATCATATGTTTGAACTCCTAATTGTAGGGTGCCAAAGGATTTATATCAGCTTTGTGATTTTGAGCTCCAGGAGTTGCGTATTAGGATGTCATCTTCGTGAATTTCATTTTTTTCATGTTCTACCATTTGTCTTCTCTTTCACATGTCTTCGGTGTGTTTTTCAGTACATATTAATAGGTTATTAAACATGTGTAATTGGCATTCATTTACACCTCGAATTAGTGTGGTTTGGGAGACATCCATGCTTATTTGAAAACTTCAACCGTCATATTTAAGGACCTTGACCCCAGAACTCTCATTTGATTTATAGATTGTTGGTGCTTTATGTTGAGAATTCTAATTTCTTTCTAGCATAATCATTGCTTTTGCAAAATTTAGAAGACATTTGTGAGTTCTATTTGCTTGAAGGTTTTAGTTGTTAGTTGCCATTTTAGGACCAAAACTCTTGGATTTCTCTCACATTTGCTTTTAGATTGATGATGATTTGTTGTTGAAGTTTTATACCATACAAAGCTTTTTTGAGCCTGCAAAGCCAATTTTTTTTTCTAGAACGTATCTCTATGGTTATTCAATGTGTATCTCCTCATCTAAATATTCATTCAAGCAAGTACACTTCCATTTGAAATAAACTTCAATTAGACTCGGTAGCAAGAGAGAGAACTATTCGAATAGTGTTTATTTTTGTAGATGGAAAATAGATTTCAAAGCAGTCAATACTTTCTTTTTGTGTAAATCCCTTTGCAACTAACCTTGCTTTGTATCCATCAATTGTGCGATATGCTTTCAACTCGGCTCAATACGCCCACTTCGTGCTCGTCAGCTTCTTGTTAGGTGGAGGCTCACATAACTTTTGAGTTTGATTGTGAATGATGGATGACTTTTCCTTTTCCATTTCTTTATGCCATTCCTCCAATATTGCTTCTTCATGTGTGGTTGGTTCTTCTAAAACAGTAGTCATAAAGGCATATTTCATGAATTCAAAATCCCAAATTGATATGTTCAATTGAACATCTTGTGGGTCTTCTAGGAATTTTACATTTAAAAGATCTTACTATAGGAATGATAGGTTCATAATCAACATCTATAGATTTGTCACTTTCTATATCTGTCTTAACATTGTCGTCTCTTGAATATTATCTTGATCTTCTGCATGTTCAATAGAGTTTAGTACATACATTTTGACTTCTAGTGATTATCTCTTAAATAATATGTATGAACAATAGAAACACACTCCAAATCTCATAGATGAGTAGCATCAATTTTTCTACCTTTGTATGCTTCAAAATAAGTTAGACCCTTAAGAGCTTTAGTAGGAGCATGCAACTTTACCACAATATCAACAGCTTCTATACAAAACGAGTTGGTTACACCTTGTTTCTTCATCATGGACCTTTGTATCCTCTTGTTTCCCCTTCCAAAAACTCCATTTTTCTTCAATGTGTAGGAATTAGTAAATTGTCTGTCTATGCCATGACTCTTGTAACTTGAGACTTGTAACAATACAAGTAGATTTTTTTTTTTTTACTACAATCGTGATGAACATGATGAAGTAAAAAAGAGCACCCAATGACATGAATTGCATTGTTCTGCATGAATTTGATTGAATCGATTCAATCAACTTATTTGTTCTATGATCTCCAAGGTAAAACTAAAGCTTATGTTGTTGCCCTTAGCACATGCATCACATATATGGCTTACCAAATAGCAAAGTATCTGTAATGCCTTGAACATATAGCACATTATTCCAAGTACTCAACAATTCAATTAGAGATCATGATAGGGGTTTTTGTCACTACTTGGTATAGTCTCAAAGACATTTGTCTATGATTGCCATGAGCCTCTTTAAAGGTTGACAGCTACTCACACCGTTGTGTCATGTGTTGGTTATACCTTGAGCCTATCCACCATCCATCCAACTCATGTTGAGCAAGAATGTGGAGATGAAGAGATTTTGTTGATCCTTGTCATTATCATTTGCAAAGTGACTTTGCTTCAGCTGATGCTACCACCTCTTGTCCCTCTCCAAAAGTTTTTTCCTACATTCATGTGCCCAAAGCCTCTTTTTTGCACAATAGAAACATTTGATTTACTAATCCTTTGACGAGTTATCTACTATTGATGATGATTTGTTATATTAACAAACTTGAACACTTATTTTGCTTGCCTTTAGAAAGAAATGCTTGCTCTACATTGTTTCCAATTGACATACTCCGTTGTCTAGATTCCTCTTGTAGCAAAAGTTATTCATTATGAGAAATTGGATCCTGACATGATGACATTGACAAAATTTGCAAAAAATAAGAAAATATACAATGATATGCTAGATTTGTAGTTCCTCTAATGTGGAAATCATGTTATCTTTCACTGATAGGTTGATTATTGTAAGAACCCACCTTGGGTCTTCTTGTCAAAGGCTTTAATCTCTACACTAGTAACAATCTCTCAAAGTTTATTTTCCATGCTCACCATCTTGATTTTTCAAAGTTGATAAATTTGACATCCTAGTTTGTTATGTCTTCCAAGAACTTGACCATCCATATTTGCCACAATGAAACAATGTGAATGCAGATATTCTACATGGAAAGTTCAACAATTGATGATTCAACAAGGTTAGAGTTCAAACAGAAGAACTGACTCCAAGAAGTTCTGATGGAGATTGAAAATGATTAGTACAAGTTTTAGGAAAAAAGAAACCTACATTTTTTTTTTGTGAATTCCAAGGTATTTGCAAAAAATAAGAAAATATACAATGATATGCATATCAATGCTATGATCCAAAGATGAAAACATACATTAATATGGTTGCAACAATGTAAGGAAAAAGACGGAAGTAACTAGAAACACGAATGGAACGAAAATGATGATGACAAATTTTGGCAAAAGGTAAATTAAAGAGCTCCTATAATTGATATTTGATAGTGACAAATGGTTGGATTATATGAAGTTAGTTCAACTAAAGAAATAATCTATAGTCCATACTATACACATTATAACATTATTGATCACAAATAGAAATCTCCTAACACCACACAAGCTTAAGATTGCGCCGGGAGCAGCAGGGGCGCTGCTGGCGCCGGGGACAATGTTGGCGCCGGAAGTAAAGCTTGTAAACGCCGGCGCCTCAAAGGGGCGCTGGGACTTGAGCGGTTTCCCCAACACGCGCTTAAGTCTAACATTCATCCATCATGCACTTACGTAAAAAAGCCAACGCAGAAACATAACAAGCTTAACCATTCAGACTTAAGAAAACTGGAATCCCAACCAACCCGAAAGCCAACTCAGAATCCGTCCCCAAAAGGTAACCAAAGGCATAGACAAGCCACACATGAAACCCAAGGCATAGTGGTCGCCAAACTGACCAATTGGCATAGCGGCAAGCCACACGTCGATGACGAGAACCCTTAGGCGCCGATGATGCAAAAAGGTTGTAGTAAGGGTCCTTCCACTTGGACCAGTCCCGGAGGCGAAACCGAAATGGTAATCATCCCCAAGGATCAACTTTATTAGATTTGGAAGAGGTTACATTCATACATAGACTGACCGGTCTCGGGGCCACCAACACGTGTTGGGCATTGTGCTTGGCTCGTGCTGGTAGAGGGAGCTGAGACCTGGCGACTGGATTCCTGGCGCTAGTTGAGCTGCCCAAGTTTCTGTCTGCCGGACTCCCCCTATAGTTTTGCTGTGATTCGGCACACCCCCTCTGTTCTGAAACATAGTGCTTTCTGGTAAAGCACGCTTTTTAGGACTTAGTTTTTATTTTGCTGATTAAGCCTGGCAAGCCTGGCAGAATCAGTCTGGCTCCCGGACATGGGTCCCGGGAGCCGTCCTAGCGGTAGAATCAACTTGCTTCCTGACTAGGCCATGACTCGAGCTCCAGAGCTAGCTCATGACTTGTGACTACTTGACTGGCTCACCACAGGTCGGAGGCTCAGTCCTTGACGTTCTAACTTGCTCTGGGACCTTAGGGAGCGTCACCCCTTAGAGTCTTACAGGGCACGCTAGGTGCACCTGAGTCAGCTTTACAACATCCTCCCCTCGTTTGAAAAGCTGATGTCCTCATCAGAGCCAAACTAGACCTAGGACGTATGGCACGAGCTTAATTCACCGGCCTTAACAACTTTGAATTAAAAAATACATTGGCAGTAGCACAGGAAAAGTGTAGATAAAGTTCACTTACGTAAAACCTATGTAAAGTTGCAAGTGATTCATTGACAAACTTAAGAAAGATATCTGGAAGTTCCTTGAACTTCAGAATGGCCATGAATGTTTATGTAGGAGGCATGCCACCAAGCAGTGCTTTGTGTGCCGATTTGGGAAAATGGCTATTGCGTTGGTTCTTTGCAGATAATCTGCTAGTACTTCAGGGGCTCCCTCCTTAAGTTTGTTTTCGTACTCCCAAGAAGCCTCAATGAGTGGAGCCCGTAGCCACTTCACTAGATATTCACGTTGAACGCCAGTTCGCTTTCTATGTGTCAATATTTGTTCTGGTACAAGCTGCCTCTTCGTATCATCAAGTGTCGTTGGTGGGTGACGGAGTTCGTGTTGCCGATCAAATCGCTCATCTGGTTTGTACCGTTTGAATAATGAGATATGAAACACATTGTGTGTATCCAAGCTGGATGGTAGCGCCAATCGGTAAGCCACTGGGTTGATCTTCTTGGTGACATAATATGGCCCCACATAAGGTCGAACGAACTTATGAGAGAAACCTTTTGGTAACGCAATGTTCTTTGTGTTCAGCCACACTTGATCACCTTCCTCAAATTCCAGTTCTCGTCGATGTGGGTTTACGTCAGCTGCCATACTTCTTTGGGATTGCTCTAAAAATGACTTCACCTTTGTCAGCTTTGTGTGCCACTCATTGATGAATTCCTCCACAATGGGTACTGGAGTTTCTTGCACGCCTGTAAGAAAAGAGCTTGGAACAATCGGTAGCCGACCATTGCTTATCTCGAAGGGTGCCCTTCCAGTAGATCTGTTCACTTGGTTGTTATGTGCAAACTCGAGAATATCCAAGTAGTTGACCCAATCGGATTGGTCCCAAGCGACATAATTTCGTAAATATTGTTCAATCTGTCGATTGACTCGTTCCGTTTTCCCATTTATCTGAGGGTGATATGCAGTGCTGAAATTTAGTCCAGTTCTCACAAGGTGAAATAGACAAGTCCAAAACTTTCCGACGAACTTGGTGTCTCGGTCAGAAATAATCGTTCTAGGTAGGCCGTGGTATTTGAAGACACATTTGAAAAATAACCTTGCCACTTCTTTAGCTGTCACTGAACTTTTAGTTGGTACCAGATAAACTTGCTCTGAAAAGTGGTCAACCACCACATAAATTGAGTCAAAGCCTTGGCACCGTGGTAGTTGAACAATAAAATCCATGCTCACCAAATCCCATGGATATGTTGGTACCGGTAAAGGTTGGAGTAGTCCTGCTGGAGCTAGCGGTTCCACCTTCACTTGTTGACATGTCGGGCATGTTTGCACATAGGATTCAACGTCTGCCCACATACCTGGCCAATAGAAGCCTCTTTTGAGAAGTTCATACATGCGATTCACCCCTGGATGTCCAGCGGCTAGTACGTCATGATGTTCTCACAATACTTTCTTCCTCAGGTTGATGTTGTCTAGGACATATACTCTGCGTTGTTTATAAACAACCATTTGATCTTTCCAAGTAAAATGTTTATGAGGCTTTCCCGGCTGGAATTCGATCATTAAGTCCTTCGCCAACGCATCTGCACCATAATTCTCCCTGATTTCTTGGAGTAGGCCAGTCACCTGAGTTGTCACCGTTGCCATCAAGTGTTCCTGTCTACTTAGTGCATCCGCCACCACATTGTTCTTTCCCGCCGTGAATACAATGTCTATATTGAATTTTGAGAGAAAGTTTTGCCATCGCATTTGCTTTGGCGTGAGCATACCTTGGGATGAGAAGTACTTGAGTGATACATTATCAGTGAACGCCTTAAAGGGTTTTCCTGCCACATAATGTCTCCAGTGCTCCACTGCTTGAACTACTGCGACCATTTCTTTTTCATGAGTTGGCCATCGTCGCTCTACGTCACTCAATTTCTTTGAAAAATATGCAACAGGTTTTCCATCTTGCATCAGCACGGCCCCAATAGCAAAGTTCGACACGTCTGTATGTATTTCAAAAGGTTGCTAAAGTCCGGTAAGGCAAGGATGGGTTCTTGAGTGATCCATCATTTTAGTTCTTGGAACGTTGCTTTACATTCCGGTGTCCATGTCATCTTCAGATGAGTCTTGGTCTGCTCCAACAGTGGTGCCACAATTTTGCTAAATGCCTCAATGAATCTCTTGTAAAAGCTACATAAGCCCACAAAGGATTTGATGTCATGAACAGTTTTAGGAGCCAGCCAATCCAAGATAGTCTTGATCTTCTTAGGATCCATCCGAATTCGTCTGTAGCCTATAACATGTCCAAGGAAATCAGCTTCCTCTACCACAAATTCACATTTTTCTCTTTTCGCGAACTAGCTGTTCTCCTCAGTCGTTGGAGGACCGTCCTTAAATGTTTAATGTGATCTTTGAGGCTACGACTAAACACCAAGATGTCGTCGATGTACACAATGACAAATTCATCTAAGCAGTCTTGAAAAATGTTGTTCATCAACGCTCAAGGTAGAAACAACAAAGGGAGCACTGGACGCAGACAAAGCAACATTGAACATCTCGGTGCAAATTGGGAGATGGAAGGCTAAACTTAGCTTTTTGATTCTAGAGATGGATGTCTTCGATGTAATTTTGGGCCTTCCCTGGCTAAATGAACATTGTATTGCAGTTTTGGGTAGGAGCTCAAACTTGGTTCTCTTGGATTACAATGGACAGATCTGTATGACAAAAGCTTTGTCTGGAGGGAATGCTAAGGGCACCGATATTGAACAAAATCTGGTTGCTACATCTATGATTAAAAGCATGGCGAAAGAGAAAAGGTCAAAGTGCTTTCTTTGTATCTGTAGAGAGGTTCCAGAAGGGAAAAACGCACAACAGAAAAACTTGCCAAAGGAGATGGCAGATTTGCTAGAGGAATTTAGCGATGTGTTTCCGGAAGAACTCCCAGCTAAGTTACCTCCTCGAAGACCAGTGGACCATAAGATTGAGTTGGTACCAGGAACAGAACCAACTTCACGAGCACCCTATAGGATGTCCCAAGAAGAGTTGGTGGAACTGAAACGACAACTTGGTGAATTGATAGACAAAGGATTCATTAGACCCAGTGCTTTGCCTTTTGGAGCCCCAGTATTATTCGTGGAAAAGGCGGACAAGACATTGTGGATGTGTGTGGATTACCGCATGCTCAACAAAGGTACCATCAAGAACAAGTATCCCATGCCTAGAATTGATGACCCGTTCGACCAGCTCAAACATGCCAGATATTTTAGCTGAATAGATCTTAGATCTGGATATCACCAAATTCGAATAGCTAAAGGCGATGAGCACAAAACGGCTTTTCGAACACGGTATGGGAGCCACGAATTCAGGGTGATGTCGTTTGGTCTAACAGACGCACCAGCCACTTTTTGCACGTTGAGTTTTTCTCTCTCTAGAAAGTCATTTTCTCTCTCTAGATTTTATTGATCCTCGGGCTTCCTTAAATCATGCCTAGATCGTGTGAGTTGATTGCACATCGATTTGATCTCTCTGGACTTCGCTAGAACCGATCAAAGATTTTCAGCCATAGGAACTTGGCGCCGGCTGGATTCTGGTCACAGTGGCGCCGGGAGCGGCATCGGCGCTGTTGGCGCCGGGAGCAGCAGGGGTGCTGCTGGCGCCGGGGACAATGCTGGCGCCATTGGCGCCGGAAGTAAAGCTTGTAAAGGTAGCTTTACAACAAATATCCACGCACAATACAAAGGAGGTCACGCGGCCCAAAAAAATTTCGCGTGGATATAGGTGTGGATATGGTCGCGTGGATGTTCCACGTGCCTATCATTTCCGACAACAACTGTCCAAAATTCACCGGAAACCATGAAATTCAAATTGCATGGATTATCCACGCGTGAATCTTCCATGCCAACTCCAACAACCAGCAACCAACCTAACTTCCGACAACCGAACCTAGAAAGGGAAATTTGATTTTGGCGTGGATTATCCATGCCATAGTATGGATAATCCAGAGAGTGGATTATCCAAAAAAAATTAGGCTCAGCTTTCGGGTGGATAGAACGTGGATACTACGTGGCAAATTATCCACACGAATTTTTTTTATCCACGCAAAATCCAGAGAGTTGGGGCCGTGGATATGGCGTGGATAATTTTTTTTTTTATATCCATGCGGTATCCATGGCCCCAACTCTCTGGAATTTGCGTGAATTATCCATGACCAAAAAAACAAATTGGTGCGTGAACCAAAATGTGGTTCGCTCCTAAACTAGATGTCGACTTCTTTTTTCTTTTGTGTGAGAGAGAGAAGAAGAGAAAAAAGATGGTAGTGAGGATGAGATGGGGGTGAATGTGAGTGAGAATATTGATAGTTTTTTTATAGATATTGATAGTGTTTTGTGTTTTTAGTCCGTTGATAGATGTTAGTTGTATTTGTTTTGTGATCATAATCATTAAGTATAAGTTTTAAGATCTTTTTGGTTTGTGATGTAGGCTTGGATTTGGAAAATGGAAAAAGAGCTTTTATTGCAAAGCAGTGAAAGATCAAGTGCATGCAAAAGGAAAAGCAAAGATTGCAAAACAATGGAGATACAATAGTAAAGGTAAATTCACATTTATTTTGGTTCATTTGATATTTAGTTGATAACTTAATGTGTTATTTATTGATACATTGTATTGTGGTTTCCATTACTTTCCATTGTGCATTGCAGCATGCAAATCATGTGCTAAAATAGATACATTGTCATTGAATTCATCAATAGATACATTTCCATTCAATAGATGTGCATTCAATAGACTATACATTGCATTGAACTCATCAATAGATATATTTGCATTCAATAGACTATACATTTGCATTCATGAATTAAAAATATATGCATTCAACATTTTTGCAAGAATGATATACTGGCAAAACATTATATTGATTTCAAAAAGAGTACACTGATGAGAGAATGAATTCCCCCTTCATCTATTGCCTTCTACAAGGCCTTACATTCGATTTTAAAGTTCTACTCATCATTACTTCCTCCCTCCTCGCTTCCTTCGTCTTGTAGGTTTACGTTGGTGTCCACATTCTCAAACTCCCCTTCGCTCTCATTCACATCCTCTTCCACATTTTCCTTCTCAATATTCTCGTCTACATCACGAACGCTTGAAGTTGTAGAGCCTCTCTACAGAATAGAATCAAAGATTCAGTTAAATTGAGATTAAACTTACTTGTAAACCACAAAGTAAACAATCACAAAATAATAAAGGTCAAGAGTTTACGATTGGATGCAATCCATGGGATTCCATAAAAGCTTTAAGGCTAGCATATCCATGATCATAGCCTTGTTTGTACTTTTGTGCTTGGCAAATAGAACTTTGCCATCATTATTATGATTGAGTGATAGCTTGTCCATCCTCAAGAGTTTGTACCCTTGTCTTGATTCTTCACAAATAATCACACTTTGAAGGGCCTCCAAACTTGGTAGCTCCTCCTTAATGACATAGGATTGGACAAGGTTGTCATATTCATCTCTCAAGCCATTGAGAATGACTTGGACTAGCTCACTTTGATTGATTGAATCACCAATGCAAGCAAGCTCCCTATGAATATCCTTGACTCTCAAAACATAATTAGATGCACTCTCATCACTCTTTTGACTATTTAAAAAAATTTAATTTCTAAGAGTGAGGAGCCTAGAGGTGTTCTTAGCCTCATAGATAGACTTGAGACAATCCCAAGCCTGCTTGGCTGTAGTACAATCACCTATCTCTCTCAAAATCTCATTAGAGACATTCATCTTGATAAAGTGGAGAGCCATCCTAGCTCTCTTCTTGTACTTTTGTACTTCTTGAAGGACTTGAGGCTCCTCCTCAATCCCAAGTACAATGTCTATTACATATTGGAGTATCAAGATTGACTCCATTCTAACCTTCCAAATAGAATAGTTGGAGGTAGATAGTCTTCCACTAGATTCCAATAGGTAGGAACCCATAGAAGCCAAGAAATAGTGAAGATTCCTTGTAATGAGACACTAAAATGTTGCTACTCTCTCACTATAGGATCCAATAATGATGTGCTATCAACTCCTATGCAAGATCTTGCAACAAACTATGAGATGATTCTCACTAGCTCTACCAATCTCTCCAAAACTGGATTTACTTCACATCAAATGATGGAATATGGGCAAAGTTAGGATCAAAAACTCTTAACACGTGTGAAATAAGTAAGAAATCAAATTTGACTCAAATACAATGATATTGCATGAAACAAAATGATTAAGTTCTCAAAATAGTGCCTAGATCTCAAATAGATAAGATTGAAAAGCATACAACTGTGATTTAGGATCAAACAGGCAATCTCTTGACCAAACAAGATGTGTCCACCTAGGTCTAGGTGCCCTACCTAACCCTCTTCAAAAGCTTATAACTTTTGATTGGCTCAACCAATTGGAATGATTGCATCAAAAACTAGACAACACTAGCTTTGAAACAAGCTATCTAGCAAGATTTTTGGATCAAACATGATAGAGAACTCTCAAACTGAAATTGGATGTTCCTTACACGTGTCTGAGCACCTGATTCCATACAGTACCAGGCCAGACCCAATCAATGCCCTATTGATATCTTTGATCCAAAATTGAACAAGATAGCTAGGAAAATGGATCTTGACAATTTCTAGTTCAATATTGGTGGAAAATTCTCATACTAATGGATGGAAATGCATGGTAACCTTAGGTAGGATCTGATACCATGTGAATTTCACACATGTGGAGTGCCCACTACATGTGATTTAGATCTCCTAAGGTGTGTGGATGCACAATGATCAAGATTAGATTGAGATCCAAGATCTATCTAGCTCTCTCAATGGCAAAAACACACCACTACATGCATTAACTCACTTCCAAAGTACATACACATGTGTGGGAAGTGTTCCAAAATAAAACTAAGTAAAAACAAGCTGCTCTCCTTGGGTAGAGAGAGAATCCTACCAATAGCTCTCTCAAGTAGAGAGAGAATGCTAGAAAACACTTTGATCCAAAATCTCACTTGATCTCAAAATCAATTAGCATAGAATGAGAAGTACAATGATATTAGTAGATCCATGAGCTAATTCTAACTCAAACATGATTAGATCTCATATTTACAACCTCTTAATCCAATTGGACTTCCACCTCTAAATTCTATTGGACAAAGACACTTGTCAACAACCTATTTAGCACGAGTTTTACCTCCTACACTACTTTGGCATTACATGTGGATTTGACCAATTTGCCATCTATGCCAATTTTTGACCCTATCAACATTCTACACAAAGATGCTTGATCATAAAACTTTATGAGACCCCTATAACAAACATTTTAATTTATTTTACGATTCTCCACATGTGAAAACATCTTCCACACATGTGAGATTCACTCACAAACTTCTAACATAAAAATACCAAGCTAGATTTTTGCCAATTTCTCACAGTACACTTTGGCGAACTTACTGTAGTCGTCAATGAAGGTGATGTAGTATTTTGAACCTCCTACTGAGATCACATCAAAAGGTCCGCAAATGTCTGAATGTACCAGCTCCAGAATCTTTATCGTTCTATAGGAGTCTCTGGTGAAAGGAGTTCGTGACATCTTACCTTTCATGCATGTATCACAAGTCATCGAATTTGTTGTATTTGAGATGCTCAGACCTGTGATAGCTCCATGATGGCTTGCTTGGTACAATGACATTGTGTTCAAATGGCATAATCTTCTATGCCATAGAACATCTACCGAATCATGGGTTTAATGTGCTTGATTTGCAGGTAGGCGTACCTTCAAATGATACAAGTTGTCTTTCCTTCTACCTTGGGTAATCAGTGTACTAGTGCTAGCATCAACGACATTGCATGTTTCGTTTGAAACCGTCATACGCATCCCAGCATCTGCTATCCTTGCGACTGAAAGCAAGTCTTGCTGCAGTGTAGGTACGAACAAAACATCTTCGAGTGAGTCTATCTCTGTTGTTTGTGTTGAGCCACAACGAACCAATATCATTCACATGATATTTCGATCCGTCTCCAAGAACTATAAATCTTGATGGATCTACACTTCGAAAGTTGTAAATTATCCGTTTTGATGTAACAAAGTATGAGGTAGTTCCTGAATCAAGGATTACATCTTGTGTGTCAGATGTCAATGTTGCACACATGTCTGTACATAGATAGGTGGTCAAATTTCCGTGGTTTGATCTTTCTTTGTCCATCTTCGAGCTTTCTGGCTCTTCGATGTAGGACGAACTATTATTATTCTCTCGTTTGCCTTGAAGTTGCTTGTTCCTCGGGTTCTAGTAGCAGTCCATGGCTACATGACCCTTCTTGTGGCAATGGATACACTCGATTTTTGGGTTTAGCCAACACAAATCGATAGTATGTCCTTCCCGTTTGCACAAGGAACTAGTAACAACTAAGGAACACAACTTGCAACAATGGCTTCAATAAGCAGTATACAATTGAAGATCTGCACAATCTTCAATTCAGCAGGGTCTAACTTCATAGCATGGAAGGTGAAGACCTCTCTCATACTAAAGGGAGAAGGGCTATTTCCTTGGGTAGATGGGACAGAGAAATGCCAACAACTACAAGCAAGGAACTACGCAAATGGAAAGATAAGAACGACAAGGCAATAGCCATGCTGTCATCATCCATCAAAGATAGCCTCACACTTGACCTAGCTACACTATCCAATGCAAGAGAGATGTGGGATACTTTACTCACAAGAGTTCAGACGAAATTAGGAAGAAAAATCATGTTGCTTGAAGATCAGCTAACAAACCTGCGATGAGATGGCAGAGACTTCACCTCCTTTATCGGAAAAATAAAGGATCTGTTCCTTTCGTTACACAACGTCGTAGATCCATGGAGAAATCCGATAGTTTAAAATTTGTTGTTGATATAAAAGCTATCAAAAAAACAATGATGAAAAGGAAAAGAAAGAGAGTACCAAAGAAGAATATTGATGAGTTATCTACACATAGAAGCAATCAGAAAAAAAAGATTCGAATATTTAAATATGTTTTCTAGAAACAATTTATTTGATTTGTTTTGATCATACAAGTTCCAGTTGCATTCAATAATATGCATTATAAATTTATTAAATATAATTTGAGTTTTATATGTTTGTTGCAGATCATGTTTGGTGGCAAAAATTATTTAACACATCGTCCATGCATCGGATCTTCTTTAAGTCATGTTTTACTAAGAAAGTCAGCAAAGGCAATGATGAAAAATACTCGGTTTGAAAAAATAAAAAATGAAATTGCAGAGACTTTTGAATAAGTTTCAAACTTACTTGGATGCAAATGTGATACTAGGTGCATATAATATTTTTGGAATTAGCAAAAATGTTTATTCTACTTTTTTTAGATTAGTTAAAGAAGCCTTTTCTTAGGTGATGGTGAAGAAAACTTATCTTCCTCGTCCATATCGGGTACGATTAGCAGGAAATTATTATAACGACGGAATGTTTAAAGTAGTTGGCCAACCACTTCATATAACTGAATTATACAAATCAGAATATGGTGAGTGCAATTACAATGATTGCAATAATATTTTTCTTGATATTGAAAATGTTCTAAAATATATAATTCGATTCTATAAACTAGACAAACATCAAGGAAATGGAAAGATCATTATTGTAATAAAATTGGATGAATCCGAAATCATCAAAGGTCAAAGGTTAGAACCAGTGAGTCTCACTTTGATGGACAAAATTTCAGATACAGATGATCGAGCATTTAGTATTCAATCGAAAAATCACATATGGTGGTTGGCGGCATTCCATGTATACAATTCAAAAAAAAATTTAAGTATCGTTATTAACGTTTTATACTTAGCCATTTTTATTAACATGTCATGTTTAATTTTTATTAACATGTCATGTTTATTTGCTTCTCTATAGGTCTTGAAAGAGGACCTCATGGATATTTTCACAAACAAATTATGGCGAGATTATAAAGAGACATTTGGAGGGTGATAAATTTATAGTCAAAAATCATGGAAGTTTTCAAATTCAATGGCACCTTGCAAAGGATTTGAAAACATTGAAATGTATGTATAATGTCTCTCATGGGACAACATCAAAGCATCCATGTCTTTATTGCATGAAGGATTGCTACAACATGAATTTGGGACAACCAAAAACACTGGCCTAACACGAGAAGTAGAAGATCCAAATATTTTACAATGACTTCTTTTGTCATGTACAGACTATTGAAAAACAAAATCTCCCAGAAGGGAATGTCATGTCTGAGACAAGAGATGAGGCATGAAAGATGTTGTCTAACATCGAGACAGACTACAAGCGATATCATGCATGTCCAAAAGATTGTATATTATATTGAGGAAGGTACAAATCACTCAAGAAATGTCCCATTTGTGATACTCCTCGATATAGAGATGATTTGCAAGGGGCAACCATTCCGTGCAAAGTTTTATGACATTTTTCAGTATTTTCACGATTGCAACGTTTATTTCGTTGTAAATCTCTTGCACAACTTATGGACGAGGGTACCTTCAGATTCACCTGCATGGAAACACATCAACAAAGAGTATCCAAGCCTTGCCAATGAGTCAAGATGGTGTGAACCCCTTTGGTGTATGAGCAACTATGTGGTCCATTTGGCCTATTTTCTTGGTAAATTATAATATTCCTCCTGGTTGAGTACAAAAAAAAGACACATTATGTTGGCACATTTCTTGGCCAACGCAAGGTTAAGAACATGGATGTATATCCTGAGCCGCTTATTGACGAGTTGGAAGATTTGTGGAAGGGGATAAAAGCATATGACATTTCGTTTCTCTTACATGAGAGGGAGTTTATACTACATGCCATTGTAATGTGGACAATGCATGACTATCCAAGATTAAGTGAATGCTCATGTAATCAATGTCTATCTTGTGTACATAGGAGTTTGTTTATAGTTACATACAACTAGTTTACATTTACATACAATGTTTATCTTGTGTACATAGGAGTTTGTTTACAGTTACATACAACTAGTTTTTGGCATTTATATGATATACTACAATGGCTAGAATTATTCTTTGACATATATTTTTTTAATAGTGATTGATAGTATCCATTTGTTGGGCAGACTTTCAAATAACTGGAAAAAAAAATGTTTGTTTTTTGTGCAAGATTTGGGAAGATACTCTTATAGTCTCAAAAAAGTTGTTTATGAAAATCATTGTAAATACTTGCATGAAGGCCATCCATTCAGAGAAACTCATAGAAGAGGTTTTGGAGGAAGAGTTGAGAGAGAGATGCCTCCAAAGAGGATGTCCGTGGAAGATTGGCGAAAACCATGGGAGGAATCTCAAGCAAAGCCAATCGATGGTATGAAAAGATTATCTATATTTCATTGTTTGGACTATTGGAATAATCTTCTGATTGATCGCCTACTTGATCCCATGCACATATTTAAAACTGTGGGTGAATCTCTATGAAAACGCTTGATTGGTGAAAAGATACCATTGCTGCAAGGCACGATCTAAAAGAATCAAACACCAAAAAAGAATATTGGATAAAGGATGGTGAAGATCATGCTCCAAAAGTACCTTGGACATTCACTAAAAAGGAGCTTTACCATGTGCGCTCCATTATTCATGACATTAGAACACCAACTGGTTTTGCCCATTCTATATAGGCATCATTCACAGTGGATGGAAAGTTGCAAGGTCTCAAATCTCATGATTGGCTAAAGATGATTCAGTTCATCTATCCATTGTCAATTCGTGGGTGCTTGTCAAAAGATATTTGTGAGACCATATACAAACTATCAATCATTTTCAGGTATCTATGTACTTGACATATTTTTTATTTAATATTTATTGACTGGAAATTCAAATAGACTCCAAAATGAATTGAATATGTCGTAGATGGATGTGTTCAAAAGAAATTTGTGAGCTGGATCTTTGCGAGAGACATGAGGATGGTGGAGATTGTGTGCATGTTTGAGAGATATTTTTCGACTTCCATCATGGACTCGCAAGTGCATTTATTGGTGCACTTGGTTGAAGAAGTTTCTATTGCTGGTCCAGTGCACACTAGGTATAAGTGCCTAAATTTTGTTTTGCATGTGTATTTTGAACTAAATCAATTGATACATGAACTCATTAAATAAAACACTTATTTTTAACCATTTGTGATTTTTTAGGTGGATGTTCTCTATGGAAAGATACATGAAATTCTTAAAAGATTTTGTGTGTCAAAAGGCAAGGCCTGAAAGTAGTTCTGAGGAGGAAGCCGAAGAGGTAACAAGTGAAAAACCTCAAGGGATGGGAAAGGTCCATAGGTTGACACCCTTTCAATGAGAAAAAATCTCTACATTCATGCTTTATAATTGTGGAGTTATGGATAAATGGTTAGACCTATATGAAAAAGAGAAAAAAGAGAGAGCCTTGTCTAGAAAGCGCCAACGACAGAGCCATTGCCCAAGCAATGCACTATAGAGTGGATGCATGGCATAGTACGAAAAGCAACAAAAGAGGAATAAAAAATATCAAATGCAAAATGAGACTTTGCAAGAGGATGCGAATGAAAGATATTATTTTTGAGATACTTTATTATTAGAACATTTTTGTTAAAACAATATTTGTTTAATCATTTTGAAACATCATGTTCATTCATAGTGATTATTTATGAGATTCATGTTTGTCATGTGGTAGTGCAAAATGTATAATGCTATATGGGCTTTTGGTTTCCACTTTCATGTTGAAAGGATTGATAACAAGATATGCACAAACGATTGTGGTGTAATAGCAAGAAAGTCAAAGCAGTGCACGAGATCGAAATCCCATCACATGAGAAATAGAATACGTAGGAACTATACAAAATATTTATGATGTGTCATTTGGTGAAAGTGGACACTATTTTTTATTTGATGTGAAATGGTTCAAGGTAAATTGTAGAGGGCCAAATGCAACCGTAAAATCGGACCCTAGTGGAATTTTTGCGATTGATCCATCAAAAACATTGAGCATGGAGTCCTTTGACAGATTGGTGTTGCCTCGTCACTAAGCAGGTGCACATGCTATGCTGTTATGTTTTTCGTTTTATTGCAAGTGACTTCAATATTTGAGTTTTCGGTATATTTTAGAAATAATAATTTTTGTAGGATTTTTTTCAACCATATCGACTAAACAAAATATGGTGATTTGTAGCTCAAGTTGAGTGGACTTGTCGGAGGTGTGTTCAAATTTTTTTTGGTGTGGATAATCCACAAATTTTGAAAAATCGGCTAATTGTTGCGTGTTGCATGGATAAACATGGAGTTTTCTAGTTGTGTGTAGATTATCTTATGTCCAATGGTGATCGTCAAATTTGGATCGTTCCGAACGTTGGGATAATTGAAAAAGACCTTGGACTCCAGAGTGCCATTAAACACAAGTGCTCCAACAGGATGAACTTGAATAAAATCTGCCTCAATCAAATTTTTGGACGATATGACAAAATGAGAAAACATTGTTTCTTCTGATCCATGCCATCAATAACAAGGCCCAGATATTTTTGTGGACATTCCAAGCATTTCTTTCGATGCTTGGCCAACTTTTTTCTTTCAACTATTTGTTGATCTCTATGCACTTGAAGGGCTTTTGCAGCATCCACTGAAAATACAATGAACATATTTAATAGAACAAATATATCATAATGTTATTAAAATAAATTGCAACTTAAGTTTATTTGGAGACATAAAGTATTAAAATCAAGGACAAATTTGATTAATATTTATCTTTCTCATCATTGGTCTTTGCAAGTTGTTTTGCAGACTTTAACAACTCGCAAGTGGAGCATACTATCATTCGTGATTTTTTGAGAATTTTTACCAGTCCAAAATCTCTTTTCCAAATTCTAAGAAAATATTAGTAACTCAAATAGGGAACATTTTTTGTTTTGGAAAACACTTTGTACATAAAAAATATATCTCTTATTTCGTAAAATTATTCGACAAGTGAAAATATAAGGAATGAGGCAATTTCTCTCCATGCACATCTATGAAATGCTTTAGCCAAGCAGTTGCATTTAAAGCATCTAGAAAAACAGTTCGACCCTGTAAGGATCCCCATAATGTTGGGTCTTTATGAAGTCGTGCATGCATTTGTTGAAGCTGTGAGTTTCCGATTGTGTGAAGTGCTTTGTAAGCTTTGCGACAAACATCCAAAGCATTTAAAAAATACATATAAGAGTTTTTGTCTAGCCTCATTGTTACACACAAATAATAATTTCTTTCATTTTTACTTCGTAAAAAGAAGTTTGATCTTTATTTTTCAATTTCTCTAATATTGAGTTTCTGTAAACAACATGATGAGCAGCAAATAACATTTCGTACTTTTCGAATCTTAGATCTTGTAATCACCTATTTTTGAGGAATCATTAAAATAGGTGAAGATCTCAAGTCTCTTTTGTATCTTTTCTTTTTGTTTAGAGTTTGATCTGTAAATTGAACTTGTGACATTTGTAGATGCTTGAACTGGTTGAGAAGGTATTGGAATTTCATGACTTTGAATTTTGGCTCCAATCTCAAGATGTTCTGGACCCTCGGAATGCTCTAAATTTTCAGTAAATATAGCCCTTTTAGATTTAACATGACTAACATCACTTTGAGAAAGTCTCCTACAAACACATGAAAAGCTTGACCGTCGAGGATCAACAGACTTATGTGGATTTGTTGATTTACTAGAATCAATAACCGAGTGAATTGAATCATCACTCTGTGATTCAACTTGTTCAAAAAAACAATGTTTTGATTGTGTAGAGCCTATATCTGAAGAGGAAGATGAGTCAAAACATTGACACAAGTTGAGTTACAGGTGTCATTTCTTGAAAAGTACTTGCATGAGGAATTTTAGAAGATGAATGGGTAAATGGTGATGATGCCACATCATTTACATTAACATACTGAGAATCAAGATTGGCTTTATAAAAAAAGCTTTCATTGGGAATATCAGATGAAGATGACGCACTTGTTGCTACGTATTGAATTACAACTACTGGAATGGAGGAGGTAAAACTAGTTCGCATTGTCACCTTAAAAAAATTCTTAACTACAGACTAGGCATAGAACCAAAAATTGACACCTAAAACTAAATGTGCTTCACAAACTTAACATTGAAGCACATTTAGTTTTATGTGCTTCACACTGGTCATAGAACAAATAAAAAGCTATGCGAATCTCAATAGACCTGAACAAAGAAACAACTAAATGTAGAAAAACAACAAGCCTAGAAAGTAAATGGTTCATTGGAATCGCCAACAGCCATGTCTTAAATACTATATGGATGCATCCTTAGGGTTAGGGTTGACCTAGGGTTAAGTGTAGATCAGGTTTATGGTTAAGCTCCTATTGGTTGAGACGCAAAAGCATGGTCTCAGTGCATGCTCGAGGTCAATGTGAGGCGGGTTAGGCAGGTTGAGGCTCAAAGACTCTGTTCGCCTGCATATTCAAGGTCAACGTGAGGCGGGGAGTCATGTGTAAAAAAATATTTAAGGACCCTAGTCAGAGCATAACTCACCTCATTTGCAAATTCATAAGCACACATGCTACCAAAGCTCTCGCTACGACAAAGTCACGAATATCTATAGTTATTTGCATACGTTCCCGTCCACACAATTCTTTACGGTCAAATTCCTGTCATTTTTTATAGCTTTGAATTATTTTCTATGCTTAGCATGGGTAACAGAGTATTGAAACTACTAAATATTTAAGTTTAACTAAGGTTTTACTTCTTATTACCTAGGTGACCTATGCTCAACATAGGTCGCCTTACGAGTCTCGTCCTCTCACCTATGCTCAACATAGGATGTGTTTGGATATTGAGTGCTCACCTATGCTCAGCATAGCATGTCATCATGATGTTTCGCTTATTACCACGTATCTGACCTATGTTGAACGTAGGTGGCCTCTCGGGTCCTCTTCTCACCTATGCTTAGCATAGGTGGTCTCTGCGTCCTCTCCTCTCACGTATGCTCAACATAGGATGTCTCCGGGTCCTGAGCGCTCACCTATGCTCATCATAGGATGTCTTTGGGTTCTGAGCGCTCACCTATGATCAGCATAGCCATAGAAGAAAGTTCCAATGTAGTTTCTATGCTAAGCATAGCCACTAGAAAAAAGAGACAGGAAGAGACTAGCACGTGGTGATACCATTGTGGAGGAGGATCTATTAGAGGCCTACCTCCCCAAAAGTGTCGATCTACCATCCTTTTACACAGTTGAGGAGGGCGATTGTATAGAAATTTCTAAATTTTTAAAGAAAAGGCCCTACACACTGTGCATTACCGATATACCTTATGGATTTCAGATGAATGAATCATTAAATGATGATTCTCCTTTCAAATTCACTGAAATTCATAGTTTCATGCAAGGCTTTCTTGAAGGAAAGTTTTAAAGTTTACGAATTTTTAATTTGTATTTTAATTCAACGTTTTATCTTAAATTTAGTATAAGCAATCATTTTAACTTAGAAAATTTGAGGTTTTTTATTTATTTTAGTTGTAATGTTCTATGTTAGGTACAAGCCCAATGTCAAAAATTTGGGAGGAGCACGATTTTGCAATGAAATTGAATACATAACCATTGGTTATTATTATTTGGATGGCAAGCACTCCATGCTTCACTACACTAGATTCCAATAGGTAGGAACCCATAGATGCCATGTAATAGTGAAGACTCCTTGTAAGTGTGAAGAATTGAAAAAGATTATCTATGTTAGATATAGGGGTCTTATGTTTTTTACATCAAGCATCTAGGTGTAGGATGTTGATAGGAATAAATTGGGCATAGATGGCAAATTATGCATTTCCACTTGTAATGCCACTATTGAGCCAAAATAGAGTAAGAGGCTAAACACGTGCCAATTAGAGTGTAGACAAGTGTAAAGTTTTTTGTTTGATGAATTCCAAGAGGTCCAATAGGATTTAGAGGTGGAACCTTGTGAGGTCCAATAGGAAATTGAGGTGTGCTTGAATATAGTCCAATAGAATTAAGAGGTGCATGGATCAATGATCCAATAGGATCAAGAAGTGACAAAATATGGTCGAATCATAGTTAAGCATAGTGGTAGCTCGTGGACCTACTAGTATCATTGTACTCCTCATTTTGAAGCTAATTGATTTGGTGATTTCATGGATTTTGTGAGTTATTGGATTTCTAGCTTTCTCTCTCTACCCGAGAGCTCATGATGCATTTTCTCTCTCTACCCGAGGAGAGCAGCTTTTTTTTACTTAGATTATTTTTTGAATACTTCCCACACGTGTGAGTGAGAGTTGGAAGTGATTGAATGCATGTAGTAGTGTGTTTTTGCCGTAGGATCTAAGATTGACCTTGAATCTCAATCTAGTCTTGATCTTGGTGCATCTACACACCTTAGGAGATCACAAGTACATGTAGTGGACAGTCCACACGTGTGAAATTCAACATGGTATTAGAGCTTGCCTAAGGTTACCATGCATTTTGATCCATCTAAGTGAAAAATTTTCATCAATCTTGAGCTAGAAGTTGTCAAGGCCCATTTTCCTAGCTATCTTGTTCAATCTTGGATCAAAAGAGATCAAAGGGACATTGATTGGGTCTGACCTGGTACTGTACGGAATCAGGTGCTTAGACACGTGTGAGGAACATCCAATTTCAGTTTGGAAGTTCTCTCTCATGTTTGATCCATTTATCTTGCTTGATAGCTTGTTTTGAAGCTATTTTTGTCTAGTTTCTATTGCAATCAGTTTCATTCCATTTGGTTGAGCCAATCAAAAGTTATAAGCTTTTGAAGAGGGTTAGGTAGGGCACCTAGACCTGGGTGGACACATTTGGTTTGGTCAAGAGATTGCTTGGTTGATCCAAAATCACAGTTGTATGCTTGCCAATCTCATCTATATGTGATCTGGGCACTGTTTTGAGATCTTAGCCATTTTGTTTCATGCAATATCATTGTATTTGAGTCAAATTTGGTTTCTTAGTGTATTTCACACGTGCTAAGAGTGTTAGATCCTAACTTTGCCTATACTCCATCATTTGATGTGAAATAGATCTTGTTTTAGAGAGATTTGAGTAGCTAGTGAGAATCAATTCACAAATAGTTGCAAGATCTTTCATAGGAGGAGATAGTACTCAATTATTGGATCCTATTGAAAGTGTGTAACAACATTTATTGTTCATCATTTGAGTTTTCTTCACTTCAAATGTCTTCAATGGGTTCATCCTTGTTGGAACCAAGTGAAAGATTGACCACTTCAAATTATTCAATTTGGAAAATGAGGATGGAGTCCATCTTGATCCTTCAAGATGTGATGGACATAGTTCTTGGCCTTGAAGAAGAACCACAAGTTCTTCAAGAGGTTCAAAAATACAAAAAGAGAGCTAGGATGGATCTCCACTACATTAAGATGAATGTCTCTAATGAGATATTGAGGGAGATAGGTACTTGTACAACAGCCAAAGAAGCTTGGGATTGTCTCAAGACTATCTATGAGGCTAAGAATACCTCTAGGCTTCTCACTCTTAGGAATGAAATCTTTCAAAGTAGCCAAAAGAGTGATGAGAGTGCATCTAGTTATGTTTTGAGAGTAAAAGATATTCATAGAGAGCTTGCTTGCATTGGTGATTCCATCAATCAAAATGAGCTAGTTCAAGTCATTCTCAATGGCTTGAGAAGTGAATTTAATAACCTTGTCCAATCCTATGACATTAAGGAGGAGCTACCAAGTTTGGAGGCTCTCCAAAGTGTGCTAATTTCATAACAATCAAGACAAGAGTACAAACTCTTGAGGATGGACAAGCTTTCTCTCACTCATAATGATGGCAAAGCTCTCTTTGCCAAGGATAAGCACAAAGGGAGGAGCAAGAACCAACATCAACAATCCTCAAGCAAGGACAAAGGCAAATCCAAAGACAAAGATGAGGAGGAAGATGATTCCTCTAATGCTTCATCATCCAGGCTCAAGAAGAAGCAGATCAAGTGCTTTTATTGTGGCAAGAAAGGTCATTATGCCACCAATTGCTTCAAAAAGAAGAATCAACTCAAGCAAGCCAATATTACCAATGAGAAGGAAGACACTATTGCAAGTGATGGAGAGGGATCTCTTATGGTCTCTAGTTTCTCATCTACTCCTTTCAAGAAGGATGGCCTATGGTATATTGATAGTGGAGCCTCTTCACATATGTGTAGCTCCAAGGACTCTTTCTCTTCTATTGCACCTTATGATGGAGTCAAGAAATCAATATACACTGCTGCACAAATTGAGTCAATTTATGCAAGATCCTAAGATCCATCATTGGAAGATGGCCAAGAGGATTCTAAGATATGTATCTTCATCTTGTGATTATGGTCTACTCTATAAAAGTGAAGATCTATCCATTATTGGCTACTCGGATTCGGACTTTGCAAGTGACAAGATGGATCGAAAGTCTATTAGTGCATACACTATCTTTCTTGGAGGCAATCTAATATCTTGGCTTTCCAAAAAGCAAGATACTATATCTCTCTCTTCATGTGAGGCCGAGTACAAAGCACTCACTACAACTACCAAAGAAGTGCTTTGGATCAAGAGGTTATTAATGGAGCTAAAGTGCATCAAGGAGGATGATCTACCAATGATTAAGTGTGATAACATCTCGGCCCAAGCTCTTGCCAATAATCTCATATTTCATGCAAGAAGCAAGCACATAGAAGTGGCACACCATTTTGTGAGAGAAAAGCTTATTGGAGGAGAAATCTATTTGGAGCATGTCAACTCGTCCTCTTGTATTGCCGATCTACTCACCAAGCCTTTGAGCAAAAGTGCTTTCATCAAGCATAGATCTAATCTTGGAGTTATATCAAGATCAATGCTCAAATCTTCATAGATAATTTTTTAGGAGGAGTGTGAAGATTTGAAAAAAATTATCTATGTTAGATATAGGGGTCTTATGTTTTTTACATCAAGCATCTAGGTGTAGGATGTTGATAGGAATAAATTTGGCATAGATGGCAAATTATGCATTTCCACTTGTAATGCCACTATTGAGCCAAAATAGAGTAAGAGGCTAAACACGTGCCAATTAGAGTGTAAACAAGTGTAAAGTTTTTTGTTTGATGAATTCCAAGAGGTCCAATAGGATTTAAACGTGGAACCTTGTGAGGTCCAATAGGAAATTGAGGTGCGCTTGAATATAGTCCAATAGAATTAAGAGGTGCATGGATCAATGATCCAATAGGATCAAGAGGTGACAAAATATGGTCAAATCATAGTTAAGCATAGTGGTAGCTCGTGGACCTACTAGTATCATTGTACTCCTCATTTTGAAGCTAATTGATTTGGTGATTTCATGGATTTTGTGAGTTATTGGATTTCTAGCTTTCTCTCTCTACCCGAGGAGAGCAGCTTGTTTTTACTTAGATTATTTTTTGAATACTTCCCACACGTGTGAGTGAGAGTTGGAAGTGATTGAATGCATGTAGTAGTGTGTTTTTGCCATAGGATCTAAGATTGATCTTGAATCTCAATCTAGTCTTGATCTTGGTGCATCTACACACCTTAGGAGATCACAAGTACATGTAGTGGACAGTCCACACGTGTGAAATTTAACAGTAACGAGACACTAAAATGTTGCTTCTCTCTCACTATATGATCCTTGAAAGGTGTACTACCAATTGATCCTATGCAAGATCTTGCAACAAAGTGAGATATAGACCTCACTAGCTTTTTCAATCTCTCTTAATCTAGATCAATCTCACATCAATTGGTGAAGTATGTTTGGGTCAAGCTATCTTTGGCACATGGGAAACACTCCAAGAATCCACAAATCACTCAAATACAAACCAATTGTATGAAAGAAAGTGGCTATGACCTCAAAATGATGACTAGATCTCAAGAAAACAAGATTGGCAAACCTAGAAGTGAGATTTTTGATCAAACAAGCAGAATAGAGTCAAAAGAAAAAGTGTCCAACCAGGTTGGGTGCCCACTGTCTGACAGCCTGTTGATCGCTAATCAAATGCAAACGAATACATTCACACTCAACGAGGCAGTTGCTAATCAAATACAAACGAATACGTTCACATTCAACGAGGCAGCAGAGGACTTGCTAAGAAAACGATTTCCACGTTATTCATGCACATGTTATGTGTAGCATGTTGATCGTTGACCACATGCAATTGAAACAATAGTGATAAACGTTGGAGTCTCTGTTGATTGTTGTGTTTCCGTTTGCTACTTTGCTTTCTGTTGCAAATTGAGACAAACTGATATCAACAAACTGCTCCATAGTCTGCAAAAAAACATCCACTGATTTTGTGCAGCAAACGCCCGCTCCTTCCCTGGTTTTTCACAAAAATCTACTTGCAAATATGAACTCTGCAACGTTCTGCCACCTTCAACTTTCTAACATTGTAAGTTGTGCTACTCCTTTTTAAAGCGCTACTCTCCTATTGTAATCGTTTATATGCTATGCAGCAACAACACAAGAAAAAACAACATAAAAACACATCTACGACCAGAAACTCGCATCGAAACTGCCAACAGAAAAGCGGTTCTTGCCTTTCGGACATGCAATAGAGGAAGAAGAAGAAATTCGCATGCAGACTGCAAAGAGAAAAGCTCTTCTTGCTTATTGGACATGCGGCAGATGAACAAGCGCATAATCTCTATTTATGTTAGCCATGAAATCGTAGCCTTTCGTTACAATACAAATCTACAGCCTACAACATGCCACGTGGCTACTGTCTTTGAGCAGAGATCCAAAAATTCAGTATAGGACAAAATTTTAAATAACCAAGATAGATTTTTGACAATTTTTCACAGTTCTAGTTCAAGCTATAATGTGGTTACAGTTGTCGATGAAATTTTGGAAGAGGTGCCACTTGACTCTACAGTGGCTCCTCAAGAAAAAGAGGACGATGTAAATGACCTTGATGATTTCTGGGAGTAATAAATTCTTTTTTATTTTAAAAAATAATTGTGTTTATATAGCTTGAAATATGAATCAAGAAACTTAAAAATTCTAAATAATTAAAATATCCATGATTTTATTTTAACATTAATAACCATTAGCAAAACTAAAATTGCAATGAACTATTAGATTTTTAATATTCTAATTTTTTGATGTGTTTTTATAATAATTTTTTGGAGATAATATTGTTAGAGATTTAGAGAGATGGAAAGATTTTTTTCAAGGTGATTTAAATATTTTTCACAAATCATTTGCAATCATTTAATGTTTAAATATTCAATGACCATACATAGATATTTGAAATATAACTTATGATTTAAAAAATATTAAAATTTAAAAAAGATGAGTAAAATTTGTGTCATAATTTAAAAAGTATTTTTCTTGATACAAGAATTGTGAATTAAAATAGCAAAATATTGTTAAATGATTAATGAGCTTAATTGTCCATGATTATCACAAATATCTTTTTGTAGGATGGATGTAAAAAATAATCAGGTCAAACGATTACAAGTTTCAGAGATAGAGCACTCCCTCGGAGTTGTCGCCTGATGATGAATGCTAAATAAAATTAGCTTTAATAACCCCACGTATGTGATGAATATGAAATATTTAATCGCTTACTATGTACAAAGATAACATGCATGCTTTCTCGGCCGAAAAGAGCTTAGGCTGTTTCCTTTGGACATTCTGACAAGAGTCTTCGACTAATCAAAACACAGGAGCTCCAACAGCTGGCCACGCAAAGTACTTGGGAAAGCCATTCCCAGGCATCAACACTGGCGAGGTCACAACCGAAAAAATCCATGCCAATGTCGTTGTGTCTAGTAATAGTAGTAGCCTCTTAGCAAATGGCATATAGACAAGAACTTTGCATATTACAGAAAGTATATTCTTAATAAAATTTTCAGCTGACCATGTGCTACAATCAATACTGGAAAAGTACAATCCGCTGTCCACCAATATTGTAAGCATAAATCAAAGAAATGTTGAGATTAGTTAGTTACTTCTTTCGAAATCGCAAACCTTCGTAAATTTTCAATACGTCTTATAATAATTTCCGTGAAGAGTAAAAGCTTATATTTTGGAAAATAAAATCGGAAATGACGAGTGTCTACATGGATCGGTGCTACATAGTTGAACGTACGAACAAATAGGAGATCAGCTACGATTCGGAAGTTGCGAGATTATTGCATTTATGAAAACAATATGCATCCTAAATAGAACATTTGTAAGACGATGTTCACGGAAAACTAGGCCCGGTCGGAGTTTTCTTGCATCCGACATGGAGCCAGCAGTGGTGAGACATGCTGCAAAATTATATAAGATAGGAAAAGCTATTCAAATTTGGCTATAGAACATAGATTGAGCCTTACCGGTTTCAAGTTTTCATACTTTTTAGCTAGTACTAGTGAGTTCTCGAGAGACTCTTCCTCTGAAATTACTTCCAAGTTAACTTGAGCATCTGGGCGCTCTGAGCTATTGGTATGACTACGAATCCTCTTCCAGAGATAAAAGCACAAGAAAACCATGCTTACTCCGCAAACAATGAGCAGAATCAGCGCTGTTCCAAAAGGAAATCCCAGAGCAGAGGTTGATAATTGACTATCAGAATTGGGAGGCTCAGGTATCCGCCAGTGTCCTTTAATCCTTTCAATCAGTCCTTTCAAACGAAGTTTACAGACTTGAATGAGGAAAAGTGTGCAGATTGCAGACATGGATGCGGCATCCACAACAATGTTTTCCAGAATGTTCCAATTAATGCCAAACATTAATATTGGTAGCTGGGCAAATCTCGATCAAATGGAAACGATGATTAACAATTGGCATCTACCGTTAACCTTAAAATCACTGCTTGAACCAGCGTGCTGTTTAATGCGACAGGAAAATCTTTGATTCTTCTTCAAACTTGTTGTTCCTTGTCAGAATTTATCATCGCACAATCGATATAACTAATTAATTTGCCACGTTCACGACGAGTTTCTTTTTAATCGCAAAGCTATATGTGTTTGAAGTTGGTCAATGGACTTTAAAAGTAAGGCATACCTTGTGACTATTATGTACTATGGAAGGCCGGGTCAAGGCCATTCTGCCCGGTTTTTGGAAGCCAAACCTTGCTGAATAGGCTGTGCCCAGTGCCTTCCATTGCGTTTGAATCTACCACGTGGCAGTCATACGGACGCCGTACGGATGGGCAGGGCAGCGGAAAAGTGTAGAATCTGCGTTTGAAAAGAAGTACATATATTTTTTGCTTTTTAATCCATTTAAAAATGGCCATAATATTCACAAGGTATACATTACGCGCATTTTTTGAGCCCATTTTTTGAGCAGATTAAAAAGCAAAATGTATATGTACTTTTCTTCAAACAGAGTAATAAATATTGTAAAAAATACATAATCTTATTTCATTTCATAATGCCTATTTTGTTTGTAATTATCATGTGAATTAATAAAAAGATAGCTCATTAAGTATTGATTATGTTTCATAAAATTTATGTGAAGAAAATCAAAGGTATCCATTACGCAATGGAAGGTGCCCGAGCAGAGGAAATTATGCCCGATTCAGCTTTCCAGAATTTTTAGGCGAGGACCTTTGCTTGGGCATGATATACTCAATGATAAGGGTACATGATGAGGGTATGTGCACACAAAATTCTTTTCACATTGCTACTAACGTTATCACAAGAATTTAGTCCTTTAGATGCACAATCTATGTATGCAAGAAGTAGCTAGTAAAACATGTATGTCCCTCTCTTTTCCTTGTATGCATGCTCACTTTTTAGATGCACCTTCATATGTAACTCATAAGTAGTAGAAAATTTGAGTCCCTGTTTTTTCTCTTTGCATGTATCCCAAGGCTCTTATCATGCATGGCATAACAATATCATCACCAACAACAATAATAAAAAATAGAGATTACCTATTTGCATTCCCAAAATCGTTTCATATATGTTTTATATTGTTGTCATATCTTTATTCATGCACACACTTTGAATCAGGGTTCAATTTTTGAGTTAAGAAATAGAAATGCTAAATATTACAATTCCAAGACAATTAGAGTCTGAAAATAGCTTATTCCCTTGCATACAATCTTAGACGATGACATATTTATTCAAGAGATTTGTGCAAATGGCTTTGTGGTAAGTTATTGTTTGTATTCAATAATAGTTTTGTTAGTGAACTTTGCACCCAATAAAATGGCCATAAAATTATGGTGAGACCATAAGCCAAGTCATAATTGAGTGTCGATTGAACTCAGTGTAAAGGTCACTAAAAATATTTTCCCAAGCCTCTTTTTACGACTAGAATCATTTTACAACTCTCAGATCTATATGGATTGTATTATTTCTTTTAAAATTACTATGCAGCCTTTTTATGAGCATTTTTTGCGGCTAGAATCATTTTACGACTCTCACATCTATATGGGTTGTAATATTTCTTTGAGAATTATTGTGGCCTTTTTATGAGCATAATGTTTTTGTACGATATTATTTATGGACTTGAAATCTCATGATATGCCAAAAACTAGGTGAGGTCATTTTTACTTTCAATAATGTGTGTCTCTCAAATCTCAATGAATCAATGATTCAAGTTTGGGGATCGACAATACCTAGGGCATAATATTAGGACATCATTATTTTCTACATAATCAATTGACTATAACTTTCAGTCCTCAAACTAGTTACTGTATGGAATCTTGAATATGTGTATCCCTCATGGATAGAATGATTAACAAAATCGTCAAAAAAAAATTCTTTTTTTTTTAATACTTTCATGACACATATTATGCATGATAATGGGTTTTTGTTCGCCCATGTTAAGCATACAATGGATCATCCTCTCATCTTGCCACTACTGGAACTTGTGACAAAAAGACTTGCCATTATATCTTTGCAATGGACTTCCATATAATCATTATCTAGTTCATACTATGTCAGCCAAATATTTTTGTGTTACACACATTTTAGCGAACATAACTCACGAATCAAGATCTTTCTATTAGCTAAGTAATTTTGTGGACAAATCCTTTTTCATTATATTTTATGACTGTCATTTTGAAAAATTGTTATCAAATATATTTTTGATCATTAAATTAAATTAATTTTTTGTATGTAATGTCTATTTATGTAATAATATAACGTGGTCATCAATCGTCAAGTTGAAATCTTCACAAATATCAACATGTGGTGAAGGCCCAAGCGTCGTCTTTGTAATGAGGCACAAGTTAGATGTTTGATATGCAAAAGTTAATATTTTGTTGCTATTGTTATATATGACAAATTTGAATATTTTGTGTCAATTTCATCCATAGGATGTTCTCTCCAAATCACCACGAAACGTTTATGCTAGTGTGGTTTTGGAAGTGCAACATATGATGATGTTGCATTGATGGGTCAAGTAAGTTTCATTTTTTATAATAATTTCTTTTGATTTTCTTAATAGATCTATATGTGTATCATATATTTTGTTATCTATATTGTCAGGAAGCTTCAAGTCTCTCGTTGCGGGAAGAAGAAAATCTAGTTTCGTCTTATCAAGCTCCAAAATCAAAAAAGGTATTTGCAAATAATTTCAATATTTCTTTATAATTGTTACATTTGAAGTATATTTATAAAATTTATTACAATTTTTATTATGATAGGTGATATCAAGGACGTTAGGTGGACGAACACTTTCTTCGACAAAGTCATATGAAAAACCTTTGGTTGATAAGGTATAAATATTACATTTTTTTAAATTACAAAAAACAGTTTTAGAATTGATAATTTTTTTTTCTTTCCATTAATTTAGAAAGTTTGTTTTTAATACCTTTATTAGTTTGGTTTAACAAATTTGTAAAAAGCTATTATTCTCAATATGATCAATAATATCTACTTATTTTTATGCAGGTTGGTGAAACAAACAAGATGATTTTAGAGGGTGAGAAGGTTGAATTGTGGAATAAAGTCCAAAAGGTTGCAATGGCAACTGTGCATTCTAAAGACCCTATGAAGACATGCCATTTTAAATTAGTAGGACCAAATAATCGGATAGTTTGCATATTAGAAGCATTAGTAATTAATGCAGAACTATTTGATGTTGATGACCTTAGAAGTACCATAGGCGAAGCTGTAAATGGTTTCACACTTTGGCCTTTTTGTTTTATTATGCCTTATCATCCATAGACTAGCATTTTCTTTTTAAAAAATCATACAAAGACAACATTTGCTATGAAATTACAAACTCTGGAATTACGTAAGACCATGTTGCTATTCCAATATTGTTGTGTAGATATAATGAGTTGAAAAAAGTTGCAATTTATTTTTTTGTTAAAAATAGCTCACCTTTTTATGTATAACTCTGTTTAGTTTATAAAAGATTTGGTGTCATCTTTAATGAAATATAGATTAAATTTTTATTAGTTTCTAAATATATGATGATAATGTTAATGACATTATATTGAGATATAATTATAGTATGTATCAAAATGATTTAAATGTTGCTTATTGATTAATGTGTTTTAATTACAATTTTTAATATTTGTAGCACATTGCTATATTAAGAAGACATCTCAAAAAAGTTATTAACATGAGTTGGTATTTAATAATTGTCTCAAGTTTGTAAATGTAAAATGCCTAATTTTGTTTGTTCCACAATATTGTTTTTTATTTTTTGCATTAATTGTTACAAAATATTATATTGTCTTTTATTTATTTTTAAAGGCTTTTTTTTAAAAAAATTTAAACAGAAACTAACACATGTAGGTTCAGCAAAAGAAGTTAGAAAAGCATAGTTTTTTCCAACAACTACTTGCTTACCTTTCTCATCATATGTGAGCCTTGAAGGTGTTTGTCTTTCCCTTGATGTTCTCCTTGGCTTTGACTTGATGAAGGTCCTTCATCATCACCATCTAAAGTAGGATCCATGACATCAACATCAAGATTATTAAATCCATTCACACCATCATTACTTGAAGACACTTTTGAAATGTTCCCCTCATCAAAAATGACATCTCTACCAATAATTACCTTATTAGTAGTAGGAATCTAAACCTTGTAGGTACAAATCAAGATTAGGCTAACTTATACAGACATCTTTGGACATAGAGTTAAGATTAAAGTTTCATTCCACTTATCCAATCCATAACAAAATAGTGCTCGGTAACAATCAGTGAACCTTAATTTAAAATTTACCACTACTTCCCATATTCATGAATATCTCACAGGTCTAACCCCAAAACTCCTCTAGTTCCAAATTAATCAAAATAATCACTTAGAGAGTTCCTCTATTTCCTACGGGATAGTTTTACCTTTGCACACATAACAGATTTTTTTCCAAAATCAATGCAACTGTCTGATTTCTCGAAAGAGTTATTCCTATCTTTTCTTCCCCCCTTTTAAAAAGAAATTCATAATTTCGATTTAAAAGTTCCCAGGAGACAACGCATAAGATATCAAAGATTCAAAAAAGTCAGTAATGAGTATCCATTACTATTACAAGTCGTACTTTTTCCTCATAATCACAGGAATATCTTATCCCGAATGATAGAAATATTACCTCCCAATAATCAACTATCAAATAGAGACTAACGTTAGGGTTCAAGAAACCTAAATTCCGAGCCATATTCAAAACTCTTATATGGAAGTACAATATCATATAACTATAATAGTCCTTCAGTATAGAGTTCTACATTGGAAGGAATTATATGAATCTCAATCCAATTGTCATGTATTAAGAAAGTTCTAAAGAGTAGAGGTCTAATATAATAGAGAAATAGATTTAAGGGCTTCCATATTTTGTAATTAATGAGATACCATTTAGGGGTCGATCTATATCTCATAATTTCCAAAATACTTTAAACAAAAACCAATGGACTCTGTTAGTATTACCTAACCATTGGTCTATCGATCATTCTACCCAAGAAATCCTTTTTAGAATTACTGATGTCCCATACCACCAGCTTATCCTCCAAGAATCCTCTGCATCCAAATCTGTTTTGCCCAAAAAGTCAAAAAAGACTATTTGGCTATCCTATACCCAGATATAGGATCAAATTCACAACCAATTCAAGGAGATGATCCTAACAATTGAAATCTCTCATGCTTCTTTAGTGTTACTCAAAGAATACCATTTCATATTGTACGCAACATGGACAAAACAAAATGTATCATCCAAGTACAATCAAAATGTCATAAAAGTATTCACTAACCCAAAAGAAACATAGAGTTCAACAAAACCGAATACATATTGTCCTAGATGTTCAATATCTATTTCTCGATAAAAAGAACTTAATTCTTTTAACATGTTAGAACTCTCCTGGTTGTTACAATCATTATAGAGAAATACTCTATAACTAAAAATCCAATTGGAAACAGAGATGGCTTCATAAATGAATTATCAGTATTGCCACTACTTTTCCCTTAGAATCCTTGAATTCTCAAAATTCTAATTCACACAGAGGAAAAGGAATCCAAATTCCCAAAGGCAGTCTTTTTAAATAATTTCCAATTTTATTCTCACTTGCAATTAGTTATACTTCAGGATTTGAATGTAAATAAAATAATTGGATCATTAAGACCAGCAATCATCTGCATCTCAGACTTCCACCCTTTTCCCCCTTCCAAAAATGGTTCAAGTTAACAAAACCCCAAATTTGTACTAGGAAACAGTTCAATCTGGTATCAATAACTTTAACACTAATCAACCTGACAGTTTTAATTGTTCATCGTTAAGTGTCGCACTTAATTTTTGGTAAATCCCCTTATGGATAAGCATAGAAACTGTTCCAACTAGATTTACATTATTCTTGGTCTTTATTGATCCTTAAAACAAGAAATGCTCCTTAATTGACAGATTCACAAAATCTTCAACTAAAAGTGAAGGGTATAGTGATCTTAACAATCGATTAATTTCAACTCAGTAAGATCATTCACTTTCAAAGTCATTTCTGTTTGATCAATAACCAATGAATTTGAACAAATCGAAAACGTCCATGGTTTCTTCAAATTTTACGTAAATTGGGATTTTCAATTTCCATTCAATATGGACCTAAACTGTGAAATTTGATCAAACATCGAATTGATAGTTTCACAGTTACTATCACATATTGGAAGGATTCTAAAACATCCAACATGCATCCAACATGACATGCAGTGATTTCAATATAAAAATCAATTTTTACGTAAATTGCCAAGAAATTGAAAAATTATCCTAGGGATTTTCAATATCAGTTCGAAATGGACCAACTGTGAAAATCGATTTAAAAGACTGATTTATCAAATTCACGAGCACTTTCACTTATTGAAACTTGACATGCACTGAATTTTTCGAAAAAACGAAAAGTAACTAGCCTAGCCACTAGGAAATCTGCTTTTTGATCAAGAATTGCCAAAAATAGCTTCATGCAAAAAATCTTCTGATCAATATACTGATTACGCATGCAACATGCATCCAAGCATGCATATAGGTCTATCCATACATTTCCATCAACATACAAGCACTACACTGAGTTACAAGCATGCATGCATCAGAACATTTTGAAAATTTTGCAAATTTTAGTTCCAAAATTGCCAAACTTCCAACAACCATAACTTTCTCTATAGGACACCAAATTGGTCACTATAAAGCACATTACAGAGGGGGAGTGGGTCTACAAGGCACTTGCCAAATGACCCTGACACCTAAGCTTCACATGTGCAAGCAGTAAATGCACAGAAAACAGGTAGAAGGGCGCACTTTTGGAGAGAGAAGTCATCAGAAATTCAACTCTAGCGCAATAAGACTTGAATCAGAGGTTACAAGCACTCTACTAAGGTTCATTAGAGAGGCATAGAAGCTTCTAACAGGTCCAGCCAGCAATCATAAGCTCAAATCATGCAAAAAATGCATTTTTGGCCTCCTTCAACAAGCAAAACCTCAACATGATGGTGTCTAATGCTCACCTATCCAAAACCACCCATCCAAACCTAGATCCCTACTGGAGTTTTCTCCTAGACCTAGCCCATAAACCATAGTGAAGAACACAAGAGAGAGGAGGAGAAACTGGCTCAAGAATCTGAATTCACAATAGGAGGATGGGCGAGTTTCCAATGGACATATTCTCCTCAAGAGAGAGAGAATATTCTCTCTAGGATCCCCATGCAACCTATATTGAGCTATTGACCTCCTATTTTTGCATTGAAGCAGTCTTCACCATGCATGTGCTCCTATGTCCAATTATAGGTATGGGCCCTCATATGATTATTAATTACTTGATACGACCACATCCGGAATGATGTAGCATAACTAAGAATCACATACATTTGGAGTGTCCGGCTATCCATTTCAGAAAATATTTTGATTCCCTTGTACAGGACATGGACATAACAATTGGCTTTCCAAGCTGGGAGCTGTTCGGGTTCTACCGGTCTGGCTATAGAACCGTTGACGTATCTCCATAACTCCTTTTCAATCAGGATCATCCTCATTTTGAACTTCCACATGTGGAAGTCATCTCCGTTGAATTTATTGATCAAGCGGATCTCTGAGGTGCCTTCCATAGTGATCGAAATTAATACACAAACAACTTAGAATAGCTTTTGGAAAAAGATTTTGGACTCTAGTAATCCACTGAACCAATGCTCTGATACCACTTCTATTGGTTTATGATGTGAACCGGTGGTCTGTGTGGTCTATGATTAATTGCGATTGCATTGGAGCCGTGACAGAAACAGAACACGAGAGATGATTACAATGTAAATGATGTCTCTACCAACAATAAGAAAACCAATTATGAACATAGTAATAAATAGGATTTCAGGAACGTGGATTGACTAGGGAATGGAATTAAAAGCTTGTTGTCCTTTTGGGTTATCAGAGCAGGAGTTTGAGACTGCCGTAACAATAGGATTGCGAAGCATTAGGCGTCTTGGACAGCCATGCGATCCTCTGTCTCTGATAACCGTGTTTGTGTGCAAGAGAGTGAGAGAGACAATTTCATTCAATCAAGAACGTAATAATCGAACAATAGCAAATCTGTGTAAATGAGAATTTGAGACGACCTTCGGGATTTTTCTCTCTCTTCGTATTTTTGGCAAGAAGCTGAAGGTGCCCTAAAAATATGGTCTTAAATCAGTTTAATGCATGAAAATAGATGACCTTCAGGATTTTTCTCTCTCTTTGCATTTTTCGCAAAAGAGCCAAAGGTGTGTTAAAAGCAGTTAAACTTTTGAACTATGCAAGTTTTTGCATTTCGGGGAATGTGAAAGAGCCGAAGCTATTGAAAACGTAGTGTATTTCTGCAAATTGTTGAAAAAGTAATGTATTTCTGCAGACTTATTCTAAATGCAAGTTTTGTGGAAGTTGTTGAAGAAGGCCAAGTCTTCAATGACTTCAAGTTATTAAACTTGACATCTAAACTTTGAAATTATGACAGGATTGGTTACCCTTTTGGGAAGCCCGTTGCAGACGTTCTTCAAATAAGTTGGCTGTCTAAGATTGTGACTGCAGGTATCAGATGAGCAAACGTAGAACCAAAGTTGGTTTCACCTGACTCTAGATCATTGATCAATAAACATGCAAGAATAATCATGAAATAGAAATTAGTCATTCACCAAGGAGGCAACTGTGGGCTTAATTTCCAATAGTCCCCCTTAAGGTCACGGTTGGTGCTTTGGTATCTTCGTTAGGTTCAGCTTGTTGAAGAATATCCGGTGCTTGATCTTGGGAAGCGCTTTGGTGAAGATGTCTGCGACCATTTCTGTTGTGGAGCAGTATTGAAGGATCACTTGCCCTGAGAAAACTTTCTCTCGAATGAAATGATACTGGATTTGCCATGAAATCTGGGATTCAGGGACAGTGAAATACAGCTCAAGTTGTCACACTGAATGGTGGTAGCATTAAACTGAGTGTGATGTAAGTCGTGAAGTAATAACCTGATCCATACAGCTTCTTTTGAAGCTTGACATGCTGCAATGTACTCTGCCTCTATCGAAGAAAGCGCAATGATTTCTGCTTCCTTGAGTTCCACGAAATCGTTCTCCCTGCCAGATAGAAATAGGACCCGGAGGTAGATTTTCTAGTAGAGACTATTCCTCCTCAATCCGAGTCGGAGTAGCCTTGCAGGATGAGTGGGTTGATAGCATTTCCATCGTAACATAAGATGTGATCTAAACTTCCCTGAATATATCTCATCACTCTCTTTAATGCTTTCCAATGAGAGATCCTAGATTTAGACATGAATTGACTGAACGTGCTGATACTTTATGCTAAATCTGATCTAGTACACAACATTGCATACATTAGAGATCCGATCAGTGAATGATAAGTGTACTTCGCTAAGTCCAATACTTCACTATCAATCTCAGCACAAGAAGACCTGTTTATTTGGATCTATATTGCTTATAAGACACATGATTAGCGAGTGATCTAATTCATTTATGAGAACTGTGCATAGAATATAGATGATTCTTGATATAGAATATTTTTTGAAGGAGAAAATATCCTAAGTTATTGACTTTATCCCATTGAGCTCATATATACATATTGGATGACAGAGTCTAACTAATGTCAATGATAGCCACTGAATTCAGTTGGAATTCAGTAGAACTTTATAATCTCTAGATGTGGTTCTAGGTGATTGTATGAAGTTTATATTTGTTGAAGACAAATGTTATACTGGTCCTTAATCACTAGGTTGATCGTAGAATTTGGATCTCATATTCTGGTTAAGAATCGGGTCGAAAGAATATTCTTGGAATCCAATAATTTTCCTTGTGAAAAAGATTTCAAAATGTTTCTTATATTCTTGAGTGGTATGACGTGCATATATTCCAGTATCTCTAAATGATTATGGGCTTAGAATCCGATAAATTATGATTGACGAATCATAAGATTCTAAATGTTTATGATTGACGGATCATAAATTGATACTTTAAGGTCATTAGATGATTATATGGAAATATGATGATTCTTAAGATGGTGAGTAATTCTTGATCAATTGATGGAGTTAAAATTTAGATCTATTGTTTGAACTATAAATTGTGTACAAACTTGAGAATGTTTGGATCTCACATGCATTTTCTTTAAGTAATTGTTTACTTATGAGGAATTTGTTTACCTTTACAGATTGTAGTCAAGGAATGCTTGTGTACTGTTTTTCAGCCTAGGAGCAGTTAAGTTTATCAAGATTGAATGGTTGCTATTTTCTGGCATGTGATGCTAGGGATAGAGTACTTAATTCAAGAGAGTATCTTGGGTACTCTCAGGACTGAGTTAAAGTCATTTTTATCTTGATGAATCTCCTAGAGATTTGGTTGGATGAGTTTTGTACCTTAGTTCTGAAAAAATTCTAAGTGTATTTGTACCAAGAAGCATTTATGATAGGTCTACAATTAGTTGTGGATAGTCTTGGACTATAATTGTTTCGAATCTTTAACTTTTGAACATTGATTTCCAATGTAAGTTGAGAACTCACCTAGTGATTCATGTAAATTTGAGGTTACATGAAGGTGATGTTATTAGATTGGAAAGAATCAAACTCATTAGGAAAATTAATTTCTTAGTGTACTTCTAAAGGTCGATATAGTACTTCAGTGTAGAGACAGATAATTTGAGAATTATTCCACCTCTCTAAGTACTAATTTGATATTGAAGTCAGACTAAAGATTGATTTTTAGAGTAAAAGTAAAAGTTAAATGATTGATTTGTTAGCTTTTAAACTTAATCTTCAAGTTTGGTCAACTGTTATCCAGTGTATCATGTAAATTTGCTTTATATGATAATGACAGTTTGATGTATTGAAGATTTTACCCATTTGGAAGATCTATCGCTCATTGTATCATTGGACCTTGAATGAGTACTCGAGATCAGAGATAAACAGTTGAGAAATTGTTCTGTATCTGTGTGCTTGCTTAGGTTGGTTGATCAAATTGAGAATAATGCTTCATGGGAAGAATTAAAACCATACAAATTGGATTTTCCCTTGTTACTTGTTTAGAAGACAGAACTGGTGTAAGGGGGGAATAATGTTATGTCCATGTCCTATACAAGGGAATCGGAATAAAACCTGATGTGGATAGTCAGTCACTCCAGATGTATATAATATTAGTTATGCTATGTCACTCCGGACGTGGTCGTATCAAGTAATTAATAATCATATGAGGGCCCAGACCTATAATTGGACATAGGAGCACATGCATGGTGAAGACTGTTTTAATACAAGAATAGGAGGTCAATAGCTCAATATAGGTTGCATGGGAATCCTAGGAGAATATTCTCTCTCTCTCTTGAGGAGAATATGTCCATTGGAAACTCGCCCATCCTCCTATTGTGAATTCAGATTCTTGAGCCAATTTCTCCTCCTCTCTCTTGTGTTCTTCACTATGGCTTGGGGGCTAGATCCAAGAGAAAACTCCAGGAGGGATCTAGGTTTGAATGGGTGGTTTTGCTCCACAAGTGTCCTTTTGGTTGTTTTGCAACAAGATCTAGTCAGATCCTCATAAGGTGATCTTTAGACCAAGGATGGCAAGGCTCTTGCCATTGTATCTCTAAACCTTAAAGACACTCAAATTGCTCATGTATCCAACTGCACTACTTCCAAAGAAGTATGGGATATACTCACTAGCATCTACGAGATCTTATATGTCTCGACTCGTCTCTTCTTGAGGAAGAAGGTACTGACACTCAGAATGAGTGAAAGCACCTCAGTCAGCGACCAGCTAAACGAGTTCAAACAATTGCTGGACCAACTGGCTGCAATATGTTCCCCTATCTCAGAAGAAGACTCTACCATGTTTCTTCTTGCTAGGCTTCTATCCTCCTACGATAATTTAGTGTTGCTTCTGAGCAATACCCCTGCGCTGTCTCTCCAAAAATTGACAGCAAGCTTGTAGTAGGAAGAAGTCAAGAGGAAAAGCTTGTCCACATCTACGAGTACCAAATCCATGGCACTCTATTCAAATAGGCAGCAATCCAAGAAGAAGAAAGACTTCAAGGATAAGAAGACAAAGGCAGAACAACCAGCAACATCACAACCACAACAACAACAGTATAGTCACTCATCGTCCAAGACCAAGCTATTTTGCAGATATTGCAAAAGGACCAACCACGACATCAAGGATTGTCGCATCCTCAAGCACAATGAAACAAAGAAGAAGATGCAGCAACATCAAGAAGGCAACTCTGACACAGTCAAAGGATCTCAAGATGAAGAAAAGGCGTTGATGGTACAAGATCAATCCAATAGAGATGTCTATCATTGGTATCTCGATTTAGGTGCTTCTCAGCACATGAGACCATGCAAGGACCTCTTCTCTACACTCACAGCTACAGAATCAAAATACATTTTCTTTGGTGACTCCAGTTCACACCAATTTGAAGGCCAAGGGTCTATTCAACTGTAGTTCTCTGATGGCATAGGCAGCTTAATGGAGTACTTTATGTATCCAAATTTATAAAAAACCTTTTATCCATTGGCAAGATCACAGATTAGGGCTATAGAGTTTCGTTCACTGCCAACCGATGTACTATTTTAGATGAGAACTCAAAGGAAATCCTCTCTGTTTATAGAGAAGGAAATTTGTACATACTGAGTCACGATGTTGCACTTTCTGTGAGTTATTCAGATGCAAATTTATGGCATCAAAGATTAGGTCATTTAAACATGCGTTCAATCTTGTATATGCATCACAATAAAATGGTCAAGGACATGAATATAATTGCTACCACCACAACTAATCAGACTATCTGTGAAAATTGTCTACTAGGGAAACAACCTAGGACGAGATTTCCTAGAGGACAAGCCAAAAGGACGAAGTCCATCTTGTCACTGATACACAGTGACTTGTGTGGTCCTATGAGCATACCTTCATTAGGTCAAACTCTGTATTTTATCACATTCATTGATGATTACTCCCGATTTATTCATTAAGAACAAGTCGAAAGCATTTCATTGCTTCAAAGACTTCAAGCAATATGCTGAGAATCAAACTGGTCAGAGGATCAAGGCCCTACGGTCTGATTCAGGGGGAGAATTCTTGTCAAATGAGCTCTTGCATCTTAAACATTTTTAGCAAACTTTGAGCATAGTTTGTTTGACAAATGAGGATAAAATCAGACCCTCTAATGACTTCTATGCCCAAAATATAGTGGAGATCACCCAGATCTACCATCTTGAACTCTAGTGAAAGATCTGTCTTGACTTTCTTGATTCCAACAATACTACAGTTTCGTTGGGGGTAGGGGGGGGGGGGGGGCCTGCCCCGAGGGCCTTCTGTGTTGGGAGGGCCCTTGCCTGAGGGCGAGAGCCCGAGGGCAGGGCCCGACCTGCACGGAAAGCCCGAGGGGTTCGGGCCTTCCCCTGCGTAATGACATGTCTGAGATGTTAATCTTGATAGATTCTGGACAAAATTGATGATGCCTTTACTGCAGGATGAGAATTCCGGATCGATGCAAGCAAATTCCACTTGACAAGCAAATTCCAACTCTGGAGATGCATCAAAAACACAAAAAAAAATCGAAGACCTGGCATTACGGATTCGAAATTGAGTCCTGATGTGCGAAAGTTGAAACAGCCGCCAATCCGCAATGGCCATGGCTACTACTAAGTAGTAAGTGATTGACCATGACCATGAATGAGCATGCAAGAAGAAAATGGAAACAAGCGACGTTCTAAGCTGCCCCTCGCGTAGGGCAGTACATACTTAACGTTTGATTTTCTAATATTGAATCCTTGCTTGCCATTCCTGAGTATTCTTTATTATTTTATGCCCGATATTTTAGAATTTCACCCTGCCCGCTTAGAAACGGGCAGTCGCCCTCGCTCGTCTTTCTGTTCACCGATCCATACTTTTTGGAGCTTCTGATTTTGGTCCAGAGTATGGCGGATTGTCATTCTTTTGATATGGCTTCCTTTGAATCTCTTGTTTAGTTGATTTTCATTCTTCTGGCTCGTAAGGAAGTGTGGGAGCTTCGCATCGGACGTTGTTGGTGTTTGTGTTTTTTTTTCCTATCTTCGCAGCTTGCCTGGAGGCTGGAGCGTTCCTTCCTTGCCTATTTTTTTTGCCTTGATAGACTTTTATTATTTTCTGATTCTGACCGCCACTTGTTGTGTGCTTTAAAACTCTTGATATGAACTCGAAACATGTTTCAAATGTGTGATTCTTGTGATGAAATGCAGTACTAGTTGTTACTTTGTTTGTCGAGGAACTTTCTTGTTTCAATTGAGGTTTGATGCAAGTTTTGGTCAGTGTGTCGTAGATTGGCTTTGACTTTGTTTCTTGTGGTTCCTATATTTGAATCTTTTAAATTTTGCAGTCCCTATGCAGTTATTTTCTTCGCATGCAAGTAGTACTTGAGACTAATCTCAACCTTCCAAGTCTGAACATGAGTCGACACTTTGTGGAGTCTTAAAAGCTCTTACTGATCCTCCTTAAGCCGCAACTTCATCCCTCTGCACCCTAAGTCAGTAAAGGCAAACTATTAGTCTGAACAGCCGATGCGAAGTTTTGTGCTAGAGTAAAAAGATTACTTGTTTCTGGAGATAGATTTAGGTTAAGAATCTTGCCTACTCTACTGAGGTTTACCTTCCCAAGAACAAAGTACCGCGTTATCTTTCTCGTTAATATTTTCCCTTGATTGCTTTTTTGAAGCAGATTCTTGCTGAAAATTTAGCTTCGGCTAGATTTTCAGTTCCCGTTAGTTTGCGATTCCTTTATCCGTCGCTTTGTTTGTTAATGAATAGCAATATCCTCTTCATGTGAAGTGTCAGCTCTAGAACCCTTTCGAGACTTGAAGCGAGTGTAACTGTGGAACTATTTATTGCTCTGTTCTATGTTTGATGTTGTTTCTTGCTATTGCAGAAAGCTTTGGTTAACCGGAAACACTAATGCTGCTTGATTTCTTGTTCCACCATGCTGTTTTAAATGCCTGCATGAATACGAACTGCTTTAGGAGCAGGACAAGCGTGTGGATAATATCTCTAACCTGGTCTTTTGCAGGCACTGTCCTTAACTGCTTTGTGGTGAGCTCCAACAAATAGCAGCTAGGCTATTGTTTGATTATCTGATAATTTCCGCTTGACATTGTCTATATATGTTCCTCTTTGCGTGGTTTCTCTTTACCTCATTTGAGTCCATGTAGGTCCTAAGAATGTATTTTGTTGCATTGTATTAGTCTGCCGATTGTGAATTTTTTTGTTTCCTTCCTGTTACGGCTACTTTGTTTGGATTCTTCCATTTTTTCACGGAAAGAGAGAAAAGAGTGAGAGAGAGCTGGTGGGAATAGCTCTTGTGAGCCCCAGTGCAGCAGTTTGCTTGGGGCAAGCACGTTTGTGTGATGGGATCGACTTTCAAAACATTCTCTCCCTTTTAGATATTGTTTCTGAATCCATTGCGGAGGGCTATATATGTGCTGCCCTTTCATGCTTGGGAATATTTTTCTTAGGAAGTCTAGGGACAGGAGAACTCACGTTTCCAGATTTGTATACGAAGAAAGAATCTCCTTTGACTCCTTCAGAGCACGTGTTTCAGCAAGATGGAAGTGCTTGGCTCAGGGAAGCTTTTGAAGTTTATTTCCTTTCACTGATGGACAAAAAGGAGGTGCCTTCTTTAGTGCAAGTAACGCTCTGTCATAAATGACGTAGATGTTTATTGTCATAGATATTTGATTGTCAAGACTAAGGATGCTAGAAATGAAAATGCTAGATTTGCAATCAGAGAAGACGAAATGCAGTCGCTATATGCTCATTAAATCAAGATAAAGAAAGAAGACAACTTTGAACCTTTTACTCCTCCGTTCAAGCAAGGCGCAAGATGTCGGTTGGAGTTCCATTGTTTTTGGTAACTGGAAGGAGCCCTATACTGACCAATGAGCCCGAAAAGGGTCCTTTGGGTCCCTTTAAATAAAAAAACTTTGGGATGTGATGTATTCATGAATACCGGATTGTATAATGAGACCTTGGTCCCTTAGATGGTTCTTTTTGCATGAAAGATGATGCCTTTGATACATAAACTAGGTTGATGATATATTCTCTTTCGTGCATTCATCGAGGTGTGCAATGTATGTGTCCCCCTACCATTTGAATTGCAATTTGCATGGGTAAAAACTGTTAAAATCATTGAACAATTCAATGACAGTAGATGAACTAGATGTGAGGAGACAATGACAACCTGCCTCTCTCACCTTGGTTCATTGTAAGCTTTGTTATGTCATGAGAAGTAGTTTTGTGTTACTTTCCTAGGTGTTTGAAAATGAATTTCAATAGATGAACTAGATGTGAGGAGAATTCTATTTGAGTGACATGATATTGTGTATTGTTTTGGATGTGATTCCATATATATGATGTGTATTCATAAGTGGAGCATTTTCTAGGTTTAAAGGAGATTCTTCTTTGTTGCTGACGAGATTATTCTATCAACGTAGTGCCAAGAAATTGGTGTTTACATATTAAATTACCAATTATCTTAGTGACCACTAACATCAATATAGGCTATTTGGTAACATCATCACATGAAATTGGTATTCACCTAAGGAAGCGGATGGTGGACGTGAACGCGCGTCCACGTCCGGACGCGGAAGCGCTAGGGGTGTGTCCGTGTCCCCGGATGCGTCCGGTTTTTTTTTTTTAATTTTTTTTTGATTTTTTTGATGTTTTTAGAGGTTAAAAAAAAAAAAAATTATGGACTCGTCCGGGTCCGGACGCCGGACGCGGACCCGTATTGCTCGCGTCCGGCCCGGACTACTACTACTATTCACAATGGGCATCCTTTACTACCTACAAGAACTCCTTGTGGGTATTGGCCACTAGATGCAACTCATCAACAAAAGATTTGTGTTAGAACAGTAATGACAAGTTCTCATAAATCTTACATTTTATTAGCATTGACTGTTATAGTCACAAAGAATCTCGAATTGAAAACTTCAGAATCGATTCACATTGATTCTAGGTTTGACACTTTTTTCTGAATCTCAAAAACTTTTTTTGGTTGCTCTAAATTTGTGCATTGTGAATAAAATCGCTAAACATTTTGTTAATTTAAAATATTTAGTATTACTAAAAATTCTAACCTTCTAACATGATCTAACATCTTGATTCCCTTAAACCTTAAAAAACCATGACTTATTTTTAAACAAATTAGCTTAAAAAAAATGGATTTGCTCAATTCAAGTCTTTTGGAATTTGATCAATTTGAGCCCTTTCGATTTGAATCTTTTGTTCAATGCGTTACAACAAACGTCAGTCTCATTGGTGGTTTGTTGATGTTGGAATATCAATCCACACTCTAGAGAGAACTATCAAACAGGGTGGATAGCTCAGTGGTAGAGCATCCCATCCAGCATGAGGGAGGTCTTGGGTTAGAATCCTAGTCTGTCCATCCATATTATGATTTAGGGATTCTAACATGGTATTACAGCCAAGTTAGACCTAACAGTTCATGGTGTCGAAGCCATGGTTAGGTGGCCCTAGGACCCCAACCAAGTGTGGCTTGAGGGGGGGTGTTGGAATATCAATCTACACTCTAGAGAGTACTATCAAACAGGGCAGATAGCTCAGTGGTAGAGCATCCCATCCGGTATGAGGAAGGTCCTGGGTTCGAATCCTAGTCTGTCCATCCATATTATGATTTATGGATTTCTAACCGTTGTAACCACCAGTCAACATATGAGACACATGTACCAGTCTCTTTGGTTCCACTTTCTATTGTGATCTTCAAATTTAGATCGCAGCTTAGGCACTATTTTCTAACCCTACAATTTCTTTTATTGGTGTGGACTACTATATGTTGAAACTGGTAGTTTAAAGCCCAAAGTTATATTATGGCCCAGGGTGGGTTTCACTGTTTTTGTAGCCAATACTTTCTGGCATCAAATAAGACTCCAAAATTGATAATAAGACAATAAAAAGATGATGCCATATGTAGTGGAGGTACCACGATTAGCTCATATGTTTGTTTCTGTAGGTCCAACAAACGTCTTCTTTTTATGGGTTTTATTACATAACGCAATGTTCAAGCTATGTTAGAGTAGCTTCTCGTGTAGTTTGACGACACTACTTGTACTTTCTTTAACTCATGACTTTTTTGAGGTGTCTACTCCATCCACAAAAATAGTAAACAATAAATGATATAGAATAGAACAGTGTGCTGCCCTGTATCCACTCTTTCATTTTGAGACCTCCATCGCAGTAATAAAGTCACTGATTGTGGTGGCTCAAAGCCAGAATGGGCAGAAAGTGAAATATGTGATCATTCTGTTGGTCAGCCACACTGCTGGCTTTTTATTTAGCCTTTTCTTCAGCCTAAGAAAAGTGTTACGCAAAGAGAATCTGCGGCTTCTCTTTCTTTTTGACATGGAACGGATAATCGTGTAACGAGCAAAGGGAAGACATGGATTGTCAAGGATTGGGGACTGTAACCAGATATTTTTCAAGCTGTACAAGTGGGAAATTCTAACTCCTAATTTTAAAGAGTTGGACACTAATTGTACCTCTTTAATTATCTTGCTTGTAAATATTTGCTGTACCAATGACAGTTTGGCATATGATTAGAAACTTATTAGAACTGGAAATGATCTGTAGAGGTGGTTGAAGAAGGGTGATAGCTGTGAGAATTACACAGCTTCTTGCCACCTCTATCAATGATCCGCTTGCAAAGGACGTGCATAAGACTGATCTTCAGCACCAAGTTGTACATCGACAAAACAAGCATGGAATCATGGATGAGAGCAATATTTGTATATCTATCTAACCTTTGTTGTAAAAAAAATTATCTAGATTGTAATCTTCCTGACGCTTTGTTTTGCAATTATCCTCTTAATAGAGAATTTTATCGGGATCTTGCAAATGCATATATAGCAAATCGATAATTTGGGCATATGTAGGTTTGGAAAAAATAAGTTGAAATCACGAAACATCAAAAGATCTTTTGAGATGATTATTTTTTGTCGATCTGTCTTTTTTGGTACGATATTCTCATTTTTGTTTGGTGCCATGATTAGTTGAGGGGCTAAAAAGTATATGGTTAAGCTTTGATGTTTGCAGCACGATAGTCTTCTATGCCTAACCTTACCGTGTTGTCTCTATTCTATATAGGGACTACCCTTTCGATTGGCAGGCTTACTGGCTTCCCACAATCCAGCTCATTTGAGCAGTGAGCTTTACAGGAGAAGGAGACTTTTAAAGAAAATGGTATGTTTCATTGCGAACATCTGCTGTTTTCTCTTCAGAAAGTTTTGCTCTCCAGTATCAGATTTAGATCTTGTATCCAATATGACGTTTTTGCATGGACGCTCAAATAATTGCTGAAACCTTCCCTGGGTTGTTTTGCAGGTGTCCACTCCAAGTTTGTCTATTGCATTTGCTGAAGGATCCTTGTTGACCAACTATGAAAATCAGGATAAAAGGTGTCTTCAAGTTTGAGCTCTTTAAATTGGTGATTTGATAAATCTGCTTCTTTTAGCTGAAAGTTAGTAGTCCTCATGATTGGTTGTCTGCCACATTCACAAGCAATAAATGTCACTTTAGCCCCGAATATGTAGCTATACGGCCTTCATTTTAAGTATTTTCTGTGAGAGATCTCATGTTGCAAGTTGCAACATCCCTTCCAATTGCAACTACTATGCCCACCTGATTAAACTTAACTGCCTTTTCTTATCATTTTTTGGTTTGACTCGGTATTTATTTCGGTCCCTGGATTTACTTCTCATGAAGCTTATACGAGCACTTAAATGCTGGTTTGAACCTTGAGCATGTGGAACAATTGTTGTATATGTGAAATTTTCATGGTTGGATTTTGTTTCTTTTAGCAAAAAAAAAGCCTTAGAAATGAAATTATAACCAGTGCAACTTATGCAATTAGTATAGTAAATTCTGTCTACCTTGGGCAGCTTTATGATGATATGCAACAGTAGACAAACCATTGTGGGTGTTGCGCAACATAGATGGAGGACCCAGAGAGAACTGAATGGGAGATTTCTACAAAAACCATTGGCTGTGCTTGTGAAGTTGTGCAGCAACATAGGTTTTTGATTGTTACTTATATTCATTAAGTCTTCTTCTCTCCAGTATTGTAATGGTAGCTAATTTCACCTCATCATTATGTACTGTAATAACACTGTACATCAAGTTACAACCTAATTCTAAGCATAGCTACAATTGAGCACACAGCTCCTCAGTTTTGGAGCCCTTGGGTTCTGAGGTGTCCCTTTTCTTACTATTGCACACAAGGAAACATTGTGATAATCTGTACATCTGTAAATGGAATTGCAAATTTTGTCCTTGAAGTGAGAGCAGCTTTTTTGGACTAGTAAGCTGTATGTACTGTGTAGATAATTGCATTTTGAAAGGCATAGTATACACAATACCTATGAGCAACATAATGTTATTTTGCTTTGCTTCCTTATGAGATTGTACAATTAGTCCCGTTTTTAGCTGTTGCTACCTATTACAAAGTATATTATATACCAAGGAAGTATTGTGATGAACTGTAAAATTCCAGATGGCATTCTATATTCCTTAGAGTATGGTTTGTACATGTTATGCAAAGTGGTTTGGTTTTTCCTTGTTTGGATATGTTAAAACTTGAGCCGAATGTTTCAAGCCTTTCAATAATGCTCTTGTACTGGTGTATGCATATGCCTTTTCAGCTATTTTTTTAATGTCTACCTGCTTTTCCACCCAAAGAGAGGCATTCTGCATATCAGAAACAAGTGTGCCAAATTTCTTAGCACTGTATTGCCTGAAACAAATCTGTAGTTTCCAATTTTTGTGAATTGTATGTATTGCACATTGTGATTTTACTACCATTAAGAAAGATCTTCTGAACTTTGGACTATGGGTTGCAACAATCAAGTGGATAAAATCAGACAGTTTCTTCAAGTTGCCTATCAACTCTAGAATTGTTGGCATGTTCATAAACTGAGTTGTCATTTAGTTGTTGGAATGTGTGCAGAGTTACTACGCCTATTCCAGGATCATACCCTATAGATTCTTCAAAGTTTGCTTCCAAGTTGATGGGCTTAGAAAAGGAGGTAATTTGTCTCTTGATTCATTATTTACCTTCCTTTTCTATGGTACGATATTTATGTCTCATTTTTACATAGATATGCACATATTATGGAGTGGAGAAGTGCCGAGCAATGAATGTTTTGAGGAAGCATTTATACTCAGTTGCATCTCTTTCTTACTTCAACCCACCTGCTAAGCATGATATGTGTTACATTAACTATTGTAATTTACTTCTATTCTTATGGAGATTAACAAACTGCTGAATTAATCTGCAGGACCTCTTTCATTGATCTTACATTATTGTAAAAGTATGATCCATCCAGTTTCTTTGTGATAACAACATTCTTGTTGAAATCTTATTTGCCATTACCCGTTTCTTTCCAGCCTGTTTTTGCTTCTACACAATACTGGCATTCTGAAAGTTTTTTCTATAGCTCATAGAAGGTGTCATAAAGAAAAGAAGAGATTTTGAGATTGGAGAATATAATACTCTGAAGTTTTACATGCGATATGTGATTATCTAATTTGTTTGCAACTATTTCTCAGTAGCAATAACTGCAAATGTGAAGAGGGTTTGAGAGGAGGATGGGAGTAGTATTTCATATTGTAGAACTTGTGCCAGTTTCTGTCTTGCGGAATTATGTATTAAGCTTATGTTATGAATCTGATGTTTATATATTTCCTTTTATTTGTCTGCCAGTTTCTGTCTTGCGGAATTATGTATTAAGCTTATGTTATGAATCTGATGTTTATATATTTCCATTTATTTGACTCTTGTGAGACAAATCATGTTGTGAAGATGATCTTACCAACTTTAAGCAAAGCTTGGCCTTTTAGGATAAGTACTCAAATTGTGGTAAGTCGATTCACTATCATGTAATAGTGAATTAAACATTTCATGATGAAACAAGTCCTTTAAAGTTGCATAACTATACTTGTTCCTTTTAAATGAGCAGTTTTTAAGGAGTCCAAAGTGTAGTCATGTGCATATAGCACATGTTTGGAAAATTAGGTGCTTATTTGAGATTTTTTCAGGTTTTTAACACAAGGTCTTCTGTCTATCGATTGTGGTCAGTCCAGTGTATAAGCTCATCGTAAATATGTTGTTTTGGTACATATGGTTACTTTTCTTGCTTTTAAGACAACAAAAACTTGTGCAGCTTTTTTTCATATTGAGCATAAGTAGTTTCACAATAAAGAAAAGCAGGGCCACTACAGGAATATTCTTATCAATATCTGAAGCATGACAGCAGCAACTCAGTCTCTATGCTATAAAAGCATTGCAAAAGTATACAGAATGTTTGTGTAATTTTAGACAGATAGCAATCATTGTGAGTAAAATTTTAAAAATTAGTAAATGTTATGTTTTGTAGTTTTCAATGTCCTTTTTTGACCTGTTTAATTTTTCTGTGAATGTAAATAGATTACAAAGCCTTTGGTGAATACAAGTGCCCTGGTGATTGTTAATGAAGAGGGGAGAATCAGAAGCAAGAAACCTGACCAGTGGGGTCTTGTTGCTGCAACGAGAGACTATGATGATGAAGATGGGGACGATTCTGATGAAGAGGTTGAAGGCGAGGATGATAATCAAGGGGATGACGATGATGATGATGACAATGAGAATGATGATGATGATGATGATGATGAAGAGCCAGGTGGTAATGGAGAAGCAAGCGATGGTGAAGATGAGGGAGAGGATGATGAAGAATCTGACGAAGATGATGACGATGATGAAGATGAGGATGAGGATGAGGAGGATGACGAAAATGAGGAAGATGAAGAAGAACCACCAAAGAAGAAGAAGAAATGAGCTCTGTAGGATGATTTTGAAGGTAAGGTTGGTCGTCGAGATGAAGTAGATTGTTCAGTATTAGATGGTACAGTTGTTTTTTTTTTTTCCGAATTCAGGTGTTTAGGATAAAAGTTTATTGTTTTTAAGACTGCAGGTTCTCATGCATTTCTTGTTGTAGCCTATTGATGTAATACAATGGATTGTTAAACAACAGAGCTTGTTAGTTGTGGTTATAATATGTAAGTGGGACCAGATTGTTAAGCTTCACTTTTCAATTTTGTTTTAACTTCACTTTCAATTTGTTTTAGCTCACTTTTCAATTTTGTCTCCATTATTCTGCTTATGGGCTGATTAATCTGTTGAACATAGGACACTTACAGTTTATAAGTGTGGATTGATGAGTGACTATACAACGCTAAATATTACAAAGTTGCCAACAAGCTTGAGTACACTCCCTACGCATATAATAAGTTACATGAAGAGAGATATTGGAGCTAATGTAGCTATTCATAGGTGTTGTAAAGTTACCTTTACAAGTTTTACTTCCGGCGCCACCTGCGCCAACATTGTCCCCGACGCCAGGAGCGCCCCTACTGCTCCCAGCGTCACCGGCGCCACTGACCAGAATCTAGCCGGTGCCAAGTTCCTATGGTTGAAAATCTTTGATCGGTTCTAGTGAAGTCCAGAGAGCTCGGATCGATGTGCAATCAACCCACACGATCTAGGCATGATTAAAGGAAGCATGAGGATCAATAATTTTTAGAGAGAGGAAATGACTTTCTAGAGAGAATCCTAGAGAGAGAAACTGTGATTTACCAGCTTGGGCAGAGCACTTGGTATGAGGGAAAGTGGCGAATCCCACCAATACTATAAGGGAGTGCGGGTTGCGACTCAGGGCGAGCTCCAACCAAGTCTCAGTCTCCCTTGCTGGAATGTTGTCCTGGCGCCTGCCTCAGCATGCCAGGGCCCCGGAAACTAGGGTCGGTCACACACTTGAAATGTAACCTTCTCAGATTTATTAATAAAGTGGGATTTTTCTCAAACTGATTTTGATTACCTTATGGATTTCAGTGTTCGGTAAAAGCGCCAGTTGTAAGACCGCTTCAAACTTTTTGATTTGGCACATAGCTGAGGGTCGTATCCCGGGACGCCAACGGTATGCCGTTGGGACCATTCGGTCCCAGGTGCCAACAGTATGCTGTCGGGACCATTCGGTCCAGGAACTGGTTGTCTCCATATCTGTCGTGGCTTGTGATTTTGAGTGTTCCTTGCATGAACGTGAATGGGTTAAGCTCTTGGGGAACGAGATCTAACTTGTCGGTTGAGTTGGATGGCTTGCTTGGGTGGGAATTATTTGTTTATGGCTGTCCAGTCTGGCGTGGCGCCAGGTTGGCTTCCAGCGCTCGTGACGAAGCTTTCAATTGGTTAAGTCTGATGTAAGTCAGACGATTTGCTTGAAATGGATGTTACTCGTTTGTAATGAAACTTCGAGTTGGTTAAGTTTGATGTATGTTGGGCGGCTTGCTTGGAGGGAAGTCACCCACATCGGGACCCCCAATCTGGCATGGCGCCAAGTTGGATCTCAATGTTGGTTTCAAAACTTCAAGTTGGTTAAGTCTGATCGTTGTTGGCAAGTTGGCTGCTTGTATGTCAAGTGAGTTCGGATGACAAGAGTTGAAGGCTGGGAAGCTAAGTCGTGGTTCTCGGCTCCCTTTGGGATGCTTGCGCTTCATGTGCTATCAGAGCCGACTGGCCGGTCAGCTATGCGGATCTCACGGAAATGGCCACTGTTTGGGGTTCATCAGGACAACTGTTGTGCAAGGTGCTGCCCACAGTGTAAGCATGGGTGCGTCCGCGGTCGGGGTGGTCGGCAAACGGAGGACTTGATGAGTCAAAGTGTTGCCCTCGAGGTGTAAGCACGGTCAGTTCCTGCGGTTCGGGCTTGGCGCTGTCTGCACGTAGTAGGACAGATGAGGCAAAGTGTTGCCTAGGTAGGTGAAAGCACGGTTTGTGTCTTGTGGGGGTGCGGGACGACATATTCGAACTGTACAGGTTAAACATTGATACAGAGATGCTGCTCGACTTCGGGTGTAAAGCACGGGTGGTTAGCTGCCGGTGCGGGATAGTTGTCGATCGTTTAGTTGTCGATCGCTATCGACCAGATTTGGTGGGGTGTGACTGAGGCAATGTGCTGCTTAATGGTGAAAGCACGGATAGTTGAATGGGTGTCCTCTGTGGGCTGATTCTGTGATCGATCTGTATGGGCGCCGCTAGGCAAACGTCCTTTGGCAGAGCTATCTCAAAGGGGGACCTTGTGTTTGTTACCTGTTAGTAATCCTGCCTGAGTGTCTTGCTTGTATGCCCCTCAGTAGCAGAAGCACTGCCAAGTTCGAATGCAGACAACTGGTGCACTGCCATGAATGCTAAGTATAATTCATTGATGAAGGACAAGACCTGGCGTCTTGTCGAAGCTCCTCCTGATGCAAAAATCATCGACACTAAGTGGATCTTCAAGCAGATGGCTCGACAACCAAATGGAAAGCTCGACTAGTCGTCAAAGGATATGAACAAATCGTGCCTTCCTAATCGTAGCGATCAAGAGGACAAAGAGGGGTTTGGATCTCCAACCGGGTGAGTTGTCATGTAGTACGGGCTTCGATCCAATGGGGAGGGGTTTAAGCTACAGATCTAAACGAGATCTAAGCCTATCAAGGGTGTCAATCTTGGCATAAGATCTAGATGTGGAATGGCTTAGATGAGGGGTGAGTTAGCAGACTATCTTCTTGGCTCTTTTTGGATTTTGGTTTTGTGAAGATCCTCTTCTTGGATCTTGGCTTTCTTGGAAAATCTAGGCTTCTTGAGCCCTAGATCTTCTCCTCTTGAGGTTTATCTTTTCAAGGGAGGGGAGCAATGAAAGTAAATCTACCTATTGATCACTCCAAATGTGTTTCTAACATCTATTTTACTATTGTTGTGGATTAGAAGGATGAAAGCTTGAGCTAATGATCATTCAATATGTGATAGCATAGTATGACATTTTTTGCTTGGGTAGCCAATTTAACATAGTATTTAATGTATTCATCACACTGGAAAGTGATTACAATTGCTGAAAATTAAGTCCACAGTTGTCTCCTTGGTGAATGATTATTTCTATTTCAAGATTCTTCCTGCACGTTTATTGATCGTTGATCTAGGGTAAGGTGAAACCAACTTTGGTTCTACTTGCTCATCTGATACCTGTAGGAATCACAATTTAGACAACCAAATTATTTGAAGAACGTCTACAACGGGCTTTCGGCTGATCTATATAGGCAAAGGGTAACCAATCCTATCATAATTTCAAGTTCAGATGTTAAGTTCAACAATTTGAAGTCATTGAAGACTTGGCCATCTTCAAGGACTTCCAAGAACTAGCATTTAGAACAAGTCTGCAGAAATACATTACTTTTTCAATAGTTTGCAAAAATACACTAAGTGTCGCAACAATCTGCAGAAATGAACTCCTTGCAATGATGCATCATCAAGCTTTGATTGCAACCTATGTTCTTCAGCCAATAAGATTTCTTGCAAGTCAACCACACTTGGCAAGACTCTTTGAATGACAAAATTTTGCACAAGGTTAGCATGCTCTAGCAAACTATTCAACATAACTTGGACTATTTCATGATCTTTTATGCTTTCATCAATGCATGCAAGATCATTACTTAAGGACTTAACCCTCAACACAAATGCATGAGCACTTTCACCCTCTCTTTGCCTACTAAAAAATATTTGCCTCCTTAGGGTCAATACCCTAGATGTGGACTTTGATTCAAAGAGCTTTTTCAAGGCATTCCATGCCTCACTTGCACTTTGACTCTTACCAACTTCTTTGAAAAATTCATTGGTAACATTCATTTTAATGATATGAAGAGCCCTTGTAGCCTTCTTATCAAACCTTGGTTGCTCTTGAAGTATGAGGGGTCTCTCTTCAATTCTTGCAACTATGTCCATGAGATCATTCAACACAAAGTAACGACTCCATCCTCACTTTCCAAGTAGAGTAGTTTGATTATGTCCTAATGCACCTAGCACTCACTTTTCTCTCAAAAAATGATGGATAAGAAGATATAGGACGCTAAAACACTTCTATCTTGAACCTAGATGGTTTTCAGGCATAGAAAGGAAGATTGAAACACATGCAACACTTTTACACACTAAGAATGGATTACAAACTCAAACCAACCTGAACACACTCTTGCTTAAGCTCTCAAATTTTCCAGCAAGTGACCAAATCAAGTTATGGTGTGAAGAGTTACTTGCATTGTTAGAAAATACACAAAACTAGGATGCCAAGTTTATCTAATATTGAACCACTTGATCAACACACTAAGATATTGATTCAACTTGTAAAACCACATGTAAATCACACTTCTAAAAGTTTATAAACTCTAGCAGGTGATAAATACAAGCTTTAGAGGTGAATATATAAGCACACTTAGTGAATCACAAGACTAGCTTCACTAGCTTGTCAAATCTTGATTTTTAGATGTAGCTCTAAGATCACTTCACATGAGAATGTTCCTCAACCTGTTAAGAACCTGAAAACACATTTGCATAATGGTTAAAACCTTCTAGCAAATGCTCCAATCAAATTACATTAGGAGAGTTACTTACATGCTCAACAAAGTACACCAAAATTTATGCCAAAGTTGATAACAATCTTTACAATATGCTCTTCACAATGAAGCTTATCTTTCATCCAAATGGGAGCTTTGCTCAGCTTTTAAGAGAAATACAAACTCACTCAAAGAGGATTTGTCATCCACTTAAGGAGAAGGTTCATCCACTTAAGAAGAGTGTTCATCCAAAAAATAGAGATTGTCAACAATAGAATGAAAACAACATTGTTAATATTGAATATGCACAAGCCTCACAATCAACAAATGATTAGATGATCTGGTCTGATCCAAAATAGTTTCTTCTTAGCCTCTGATCTTCAATAGACCTGAAATATGCTTTTGATCCACAAGTTCAACTCACAAAACTAAGGTTAGTAAGGTTTGATCAACAATACAATGCATAATCATGCTAGAACTTGATCAAATATCCGAATATCACCATAAATGAAAATCTTCTAAAAATAACTGCCAACCAGCTCTGATACCATGTGAAAAAAGTGGATCTTGAATGGATTCAAACTCCCAAAATACTTGGCTAAGATCTTTGCACAACAAGTTACAAAAGCTAGAAATGGCAAAGCATCCTAATGCTACCTTTGATACACATGAACTTGACAAAGCATTCAAGAGACAAAAAAAACTAATAAAAGGTACTGATGGCAGCCAAAAATAACAACAAACAGTGCACCCACAACAGCAGTCCACCACTTTTGAAAACCTCTTAAGATGATACACAAAAGATTAAAGACAATACACAAGACAATGCTCTCAATGGTCTATTGATCTCAATGAATCATACAATAGGTGTCTTCAACCTGTTCCTCTACGCATTTTCCACTATTTATGGATGAGGAAGATGACTCTCTCTCTTTCCTCTCTCTAAAAGGTACTTGATCCTAAATATTCCCTATATAGGACTAAAAATGACATATATGACCAAAATACATCAAAATGGTCTCATTTCGAAGGGTTTGAAGATTTTCACTTCTTCATACTGAAAAAATACAGTAAAAAATTTTACGCTTGGTTCACACATGTGAAACTCCATCACCAAAACTATGTACAAAGATTGCCAATTTAGGCCTCAAACTAGCTAGGAAATGTTGACAATTTTCACAGGCATATCTCTTAACACTGATGGGAATTGGTGCATATGCCGAAATAGGAACACTGGGTTGGGTTGTTTTTGCAGAAATGAAAGTACCACTTCCGAAAAAGACTGATGTAGACAGAGCATTTGATAGCTGAACTCACAAGCTAATCGACAAAAGAAGCTCTAGCATGATCCTCTTAAAGGGTGCTGATCCCAGAATGGATACTACACTAAATATAGCTGACACAACATCAAATCAGGGATTCTGGGTCCATCATATGGGGACCATACTACTCAGTGGAGGTCGCCAATATTTTTTGATATAAAAAATCAGACTAATTCTGAGCAGAAACCAGGAACGAAGCAGTTGGTGAACACCAAAACACAACAAAATCTTTGATGCAAAATATTGGACCAAAATGGGGTTCCAGCTCGTCCTTAAAGTGGCTAGACAAGTTATTAAATAATAAACAATAGATATTTGTAAACGGTCACAAGAACCGTCGAACATATTGAACATATACTAGTTTTTGTAATACCGAGCAAAAAAAGCCGATCCATGTAGAAATAGGTCTCAGCCCGCCTAAATGTGGCTAGTCAAAATTTTTTCGGACTTAGAATTGGCCCGACAAGTAAAAGACCGGCAAGGCCTAGCACGATTTGATGTACTGAAATTTTTTTTGACTAATATACAAATCTCTGTGCTTTTTAGGGACAGTTGGTTTCTCCTCAAGATTGCTCTAGTCTGTCACAAGAAAAAAAAAATTGCCAACCTGAAAAATCAACATCGGGTCATTTGAATTATCAGCAAAAACATCGGCAAAAATATCGACATGACAACGTGTAACAATCACTAGGAATGATGGGTTCAAAAATGAGAATCACACATGGGTATATGGCAGTTTATAACATAAAATGAAGATACAGGCACCTTTTTTTTCAACCCACAAGGAAAGAGCCGACAAAAGGAAAATGGAAGTGAAGGCCAAATGCTACTTTCACACTTAGGGTCTAAGTGACTCCTCCGACAGAAATTGGAAAATTGCAAGGGAACTTCACTATGACTTGTCACCAAGTTAGTGGGCAGAGGCTACAATAATGACAAATATAGCCCTTCAAAACCTTCAAGTATTAGACATGTGAGCCACCTAGACTGAAATGTCAGTTTCTCAATGGGCCATGTAAATTTTAATCACAAGAAATCAAAAGACAAATCACATTTTTGCCACATGCCAAAAAGATATGGAGGTTGTTGCAAAGTAAAAAGGCAAAAAGGGGGTGTATGATGAAGAGGCATGATGGAGGGTACATGAAGTAGAGAAGTTACTGAAAAATGAAAAGTTCTCATCTTGAAGGGCACCTCCTCACCACCCACCCTCTATATGAAGGGAGGGACGAGTAGCAGCACGAGAGTGATCTTGATGGAAATCTTCAGCACTCGTGACGAAGCTTTCAGTTGGTAAGTCTGATGTAAGTCAGACCGCTTGCTTGGAATGGATGTTACTCGTTTGTAACGAAGCTTCGAGTTGGTTAAGTTTGATGTATGTCGGGCGGCTTGCTTAGAGGGAAGTCACCCACATCGGGATCCCCGAACTGGCATGGCGCCAGGTTGGATCTCAATGTTGGTTTTCGGAACTTCAAGTTGGTTAAGTCTGATCGTTGTTGGCGAGTTGGCTGCTTGTATGTCAAGTGGGTTTGGATGGCAAGAGTTGAAGGCTGGGAAGCTAAGTCGTGGTTCCCGGCTCCCTTTGGGATGCCTGCGCTACAGGAACCAAGTTGATTCTACCGCCGGGACGACTCTCGGGACCCATGTCTGGGAGCCAGACTGATTTTGCTAGGCTTGCCAGGCTTAATCAGCAAAATAAAAACTAAGTCCTAAAAAGCGTGCTTTACTAGAAAGCACTATATTCCAAGACAGAGGGGGTGCATCGAATCACACCAGAACTATAGGGGGGAGTCCGGAGTAGACAGAAACTTGGGCAGCTCAACCAGCGCCAAGAATCCAGTCGCCAGGTCTCAGCTCCCTCTACTAGCGCAAGCCAGGCGCAATGCCCAGCACATGTTGGTGGCCCCGAGACCAGTCAGTCTCTGTATGAATGTAACCTCTTTCAAATTTAATAAAATTGATCCTTGGGGATGATTACCATTTCGGTTTTGCCTCCGGGACTGGTCCAAGTGGAAGGACCCTTACTACAACCTCTAAGGGTCCACGTCACCGACGTGTGGCTCGCCGCTATGCCATTTGGTCAGTTTGACGACCACTATGCCTTGGGTTTCATGTGAGGCTTGTCTTTGACTTTGGTTACCTTTTGGGGACGGATTTTGAGTTGGCGAATGTTAGGGTTAAGCGCATGTTCGGGAAACTGCTCAAGTCCTAAGGCCCTTTGAGGCGTTGGTGCAACAATAACATTTAGCGGTCAATGGAATTTGCCAATAATCACTAGAGCATAAGCAACATTGCTTGTATATGTATTGAAGGGTCAGACGATCATGGAGTAAGATCACACCTACATGCATACGTTGAACTTTCTAGCATCAACCCGAAATTTCGGTTATGAAGCGCGGGCTGTGGGCAGCCGCCTACCTCGTGCACGCGTGAAGTGAAGAACGTGATAACACCATTGCTGACAGACAGGGAGAGCCAATATGGGTGGTGTAGCAGACTCGCGCCCACTGGAAACATGTATACGTGATTGATAATCTGAGTTGCAGACTTGTGGTCAGCTAAAGTAGCCGAATCAAAGTAGCCGAATCAGACCTGCAGCCTAGCAACGGACCATAAAGAACAGATCAGTAGAAGAGCAGTGACAGACGGAGAGCACATCTTGAGGAAGAACCGACTGTCCGGGAAGTATTTGAGGTATGATTTTAATCTGGATATCCATTATGAGCATGTTAATTGATTGCTGAGTTGTAGGGTGTTTCGGTCTTTGTTGGCTAACGTGGGCACGATCAACATACTCTATTTATCTACTGGCTGGTTGGCCGATTAATTCAATGTGAACATTACTGATAGCTGCTACTACTACGGTTCGTGGACCAAATTTATGTTATTAATGATCCCATCATTTATGAGTTGCAGTGTGGAATGGTTTGTCTGCTCTCTGAAAGGTTAATACGGATTGTCTCACAAACCGAAAACGAGGCCTAAGTACGGAATCAACATAGGATCAATATTCTGCAAGGTGGATGTTTGTCACATATGCATGTTGAGATCGATGTTATGATTTGAAATATCCAAGGTTGTGCTGTAGCCATTTCTAATAGCTGTTGGATTAATGCAAAGATTGTTGTCAATAGATCGTTATGAAAAATTAGTTGATTTGGTTGATGTTGTTCAATTGCATAACACCTTTTGAATTTTCCAAATATCTTTCCATATGGTCATGAAAAACGAAGAATTGGTCGACCCTCTTGAAACACCCAGGCGGTGATAATACTTAGTGAGGGTGAAACATACCTCCCAGGGCTAGGAACGAACCAATATTGCAGTTATAATCCCACACATAGAGCACCCCGCCAGGCCACCCGTCGAAACACACACACACGGACCTTGGGAGTAGAGCACCCGGACGCCTAACACCCAAGGTGTGTCGGGGTACCGTGAGGAAAATAACAAAACCTTCAAACACCAATGGGCATGAAAATGTTAAGGATTTGAGATCACTTTATGTCGCATATCAACAACGCACTTCGAGAATTACCCAATAGAATTTGCAAAGTGACAATCACCTTGAGAACAGATTGCATGCACCAACTTGGAACCACCCCTTTGTTGTCCCAACTAAGAGAAGTCAAACCTAAGCAATATTCCCCACCTTGAGATAGGCTCCATGAGAAATATACACCTTGAACTATATACTAAAAGAAATATGACTAACATTCCGACACCCTTGGTGGACCCGCTGAAATTATCACACTGACCTTGACATATGTTAACTTGACGAAAGAAGTATAATTCATGATCCATCCCAAGATGAAATCACTTCTGAGGAAGTTATGAGTAATGAATAGTAAGTCTCAAAAATTCCCCATATTGCTACCTAAAGTGCCCTGAATAATGATACATCAAACCATCATATGAACAACAAGGGGGGCGGGGGGGGGGGGGGGGGGTTTCGGGTCTCTCGAAATTGAGAATGATGTCTAAGTGTGGGATATAGAGGAAAAGTTTCATGAGTAAATAAGTTGGGTGGGTTCAATGCTGGGAACCTTGAAAATTTGGAAGTTGAATTACCAAGAGTTACTTAAACATCACTGAGCAACCATGCCCCCTTCCTTAGTTGGGCTAGGAAAGAAGTAACACCAAATCTCATCAAGGAGACACGATTCTAATGCACTACCACTTAAGGCGAACCTCCTTGATCTTGACAAGGAGTAGGGAAAAACCCTCAATTTGAAAGGAAGTTGCATACCAAATATCATACCAGCCATAAGAAAGAATATACACAAGTACGAATTGACCCCTGGTGGAAGTGGACTACATAGCATGAGACCTCAAACCCAGTCAAGATAGAGGTGAATTTTGCTCCAAGACGGAATAAACATGCTACATTGTAGATAAAAAGGGTGAGTACATGATTGTGAAATTAGTATAAAAACCACTAGAGTACTACTCACCTGAGATAAGAGTGACAAACACCTACAAAGCAATCTTGGCACTGCATCACTCCTATCGATAAACCCAAATAGTCATAGCAGTCTTTAGAACAACTATAGCATGGTATCAGTAATCAGTACTTCAGACCATTATAGGATCAAAAACCCTACAAGATAAGACTTCCTGAACGCAGATCAGTGCTAATGAGAATACTCCCCAAGGTCACTTTCAAGATATTAACAATGACTTTAATGCAAAAGGAATCTTTAAGACGTTTCTATCAAGTCATGTGATCAATCCATTAGAACCCACATATTAGAACAGTTTGAAGGACTCATCAGAAATCCTGGACAAATATCCAAAACTAGTCTGCCTCTCCCAGGCTGATTTCTATATTCCCCATCAAAGATAGGGTACCATGACCCATTTCGCTAATCCGAGAAGATTTTACCCCGTAATATGAATCATGAGTTGGGGATCTGCAACTATCATAGCTTTAGACATCACTTTGGGAAGTGTCACCACCGCTGATCTCGCATTAGAAATCAACACCAATGGGGCACAAATACAAGCCACCTTATACCTACGATTGGGTCATCAGTGGTTCCTGCTAGCAGTCCAGGTTGGACTTCTAGACATGATCCCTCAAGCCGCTCTTTAGGGTTCATATGACAGACCTAGAATACCAATTTCTACCTCTATCTGGCGACGTGTGCCAACTATTCAGACGACAAATTCCGAGATACCATTTCTATACACTCGAGTTCCACCACAACCTACAACCCTGGGAAATCTTATTCATAATATGACACCACGAAGATTGCAATTATCTAGAACTATATGAGTTTAGACTAGACGGGTCCTACTCTCTCTTCATTTGTTGGATACCTCTTATGCCCATTATTCTGAGGGCTCATCAGCGACAATTACGCTTTTTGGGGAACAGCTTCTGAGGTTGGCTCAAGCACATGGTCTCATTATCCTTAACGGTTTCTTCAGTGGCCATCCTCCTCTGCATATACTTGCCACCCTTTTTGGGGGCGATCACAGCGTAGTGGAGTATTTCATTGCATCTCCTGCTTTATTGCCCTGCCTGGCATCCTTCACCATCTCTACCCTGGTGCTCACTGATCATTCTCTGCTCTACCTCTCCTTTTCCCCAGCGCCAAGTCCGCCTTCTCCTCCTCCTTCCTTCTTTGTTCGCCCCATCCGCTATCGTATACCTCCTCATCAATCCCAGGCCTATGTTGCCCACATCTCTCCTCTTTTGGACCACTTTCCTCTAATCTGCAGGCTGGGGCACTAGACAGTTGTAGAGGAGTCCTCAAAGGATAATGAACTCATCCATTAGAAATCGAAGCATCTCGTCTTCATTAGACAGTTGTAGAGGAGGCCTCAAAGCATAATGAACCGAAGTCCCCTCATCCATTAGAAATCGAAAACTCTCATCTTCATTAATATCTTCCATGTCAGTCTACAGTGTGCCCTCACAAAACCAAGTCAAAACCCTATATTAGTGTCTCACAATTCAACATCTCCCACTAAGATGAGCTTCAACATTGTGAACTCACTTTCTAAATCTATCGCTCCAAGAATATAAGCAAAACCAAACAAAGTAACAGAGCTCCTTCCTCTTGGATCAAAAGCACGCCAAAGTAGCTAGCTTTGTCTGTTGCAAGAACACATAAACCTCTGAAAAATTATATTATCACCATAAAAAATGACTTCCACATTCTGACAATTTCACTTGATGCCATTGGAGATAAAAATTACAGAACCCAAAACACCTGAAAGCGACTGGCTTCCTCTTAAAGAACACAGTGCACATGGGTTTAACAACCTCAAGTGCTGCTGAGAATCAAGACAACATCATGGTAAAAGCGACATTAGAGGGAGGTATTATTGTCTCTTTCGTGATGGCCTGCATACACTTCGCAGTTTTGTCTCCTATCCTGATGCTTGGGACTTCTTGTTTGTGACAGTCTCATCTACTTGTAGCTACTTCTTACTGGCTTCTTTTGGACTTGAGCACATGTTGATGACTCCGACGATGAGATTCTTATCCCTGTGCCATCGTGGAAAAAGCCCAGATGTAGTCGCCACTTGCCTCCATCAGGGCCCACTGTACAACTCCACTCAGCGGACACTTCACACTTACTTTCGTTGATATGTACATATTTTTCACCTGGCCTAGGTTGTGGGCATTGGTACTTTTTATGTAGTTATTCTGCTATACTTGGCCCGGATTTTGGGCTGGTCGTGTTATACTTACTTATCTTAAATGTAAGGATATGTGGTATAAAAGATTGTCGTTCCCCAATGAGACTGCTTATGTTGTGATTTTAGATGTCAATAACTCATTTTATTATTCTTGGATTAAAAGTTGGTTGTCAACGGACATGCACATATTGTTTAGTTTTTAAACCTAAAGAACCATATAGCCTTATGTGGAGTTTAGCTAGTATTCATTCTATGGTTTGTCACGAATCAAACATAGCTACTGCTTATAAACTAGCAAGCAATGAGTGTGTGTGTGTGTGTTTGAGAGAGAGAGAGAGAGAGAGAGAGAGAGAGAGAGAGAGAGAGAGAGAGAGAGAGAGGGAGAGAGAGAGAGAGAGAGAGAGAGAGAGAGAGAGAGAGAGAGAGAGAGAGAGAGAGAGAGAGAGAGAGAGAGAGAGAGAGAGAGAGAGAGAGAGAGAGAGAGAGAGAGAGAGAGAGAGAGATTGATTTGCATTTGCCATTGTGTGTGTGTGTGTGTGATTGAGTGGGGGCGTGCGAGGGTGAGAGGGTGCGTACATTTGTGTGTGAGAGAGTGTGTGAGAGAGTGAGTGATGATTGTGTGTGGAAGTGTTTGTGACATCTGTATGTACTATGTGAGATGTGTGTGTGGGTGTGTGCGTGTGTGAGTGAGTGAGTGTGTGTGTGTGTGTGTGTGTGTGTGTGTGTGTGTGTTTGTGTGTGTTTGAGAGTGATTGTGTGTTTATTATCCTTTGAGGCCTCCTCTACAACTGTCTAGTGCCCCAGCCTGCAAATTAGAGTAGATTTCAAGCCCTGTTAAATAATTAAAATATATCCATACATCAAAAGTTGAAATGTTCATCACGAATTGGTTGGTATTTTGACTTCGTAGATTGAAAAAGAAACTTACACTACAATTTCCTACCACCTGTAACATCTAAAGATATGAATTTTCATCATATTGTATGTAGAAGCATAGTTGCACAAAATTGCGATTCTAGGAGGGGACGTATCGAAAACCGCGTTTCTGAAAAACACGTTTCTCCTCCCAGCATCGCATTTAAAAAAAAACAGTATATTAAAAAAATTTTGCACCTCTTGAATCGCACCAGCCGTGGAGGAGGTAAATGTTTTTGTTTTGAGCTACAGGTGTCCGATCGAGGCGCGTGCATAGTCGGAAGGCATCTACTCGGCGATACGGAGGTGGTGTGCACGATGCCAGGGGGATCTGAGCTTTGCGCAGATCAAAACGATCAGTTTTCGATTTTTGGTAAGTGTAGGCTTGTTTTTTTGCAAGTGTTGACATTGAGCTGTAGGCAACCAAATCAAGCGTAGTTTGGCTCTAGACCACCTTTCTTCATGCCCACAGTGATTCCTACGGGGTCAGTTTCAACCATCACGGCATGCCTTGCGAGATTTGAACACCACAATTCAAATGCTTGTTTTTTTTTGCCATTTTCAGAAATTGACTTTTGGGCAACTGATTCAGGTGATGTCTGAGCCTAGAATGCATTTCCACATGCCCATAGAGACTCCTGTGACATCCATTCTACCTGTTTACGTCTGTAGCACAAATTTCAATTTTCTTGTTCTAATTCTATGTTTTTTAGGGTTTAGGGTTAGAGCATCGTGCAAGCATCCGCCAATAGCGTGGTTTAGGCCTGCACTGGACTCCTAGACGCCTGCAAGGACTCCCATGCTAGTGTCAGTCGCCCGTTTTTGCTCACACTGGAATTATTCTATCCCTTGTCTTGTCTCGTGTGTTTTTTGCCACTTGCTATGATCTTACGAGAATCAATGTGACGCGTGCTCGGATGTGTTCAGCTCTGTTTTAGGCTAGTATTGTTTTTCAATGCAGTGTGTTTTTTTCTACTGAATGATTGTTTGCTTGTTTTTGTTCATAGGTTTAATCTCGTGTTGACATGATGCCGGTGCAGGGTCGAGGCCTTTGGGACAAAATTGAGCTTATTGAGGGAGATGTGGCTACACACCATGGCTTGGGAGTCCGTATATGGAGATGCTTGCATTGTGGTGGTCTCTTCACAGGATCACTTACCAGGGTTAGGGCTCACTTACTGAGGGTCAGAGGGCCGGGTGGGCGGGCATTGGCCATATTTGATTGCCCCAGGATTTCCGATGAGGAGAGAGAGAGGTTGCGATTAGTAGTAGTGAAGGACGCATTGCGGCGGATGGTTTCCAGCGAGTCCTTCCGAGAGTGTATGGACATCCCACATGCGGCATTTTTTCGGTCCACTGTGTTCGGTGAGCAGTTTTGAACAGATGCTGAGGAGATTACTGGGGTTATTCTACCCATTTTCAGAGTGTTGTGCCTGGTAGACCGTGAGGGGTGCACTCAGCCTCATTTACGAGTTCATGGACCGCATCAGCGAGGGGATTATGACGTCAGCCTTGGTTGAGCACATGTATGACTCTCAGTGTCTAGTTTGTTGTTTCTCGCTCAAGTTCGATTTGTTTCCAAATTTACAAAAATATCTGCCACTTGATCTTCAGATTTACAGAAAACAAGATCAATGGCTCCATCAAGAATTTTCTCTCAAACAAAATGATAATGTATTTCGATGTGCTTGGTTCGAGCATGTAAACCTGGAATATTTGGCAAGATGAATGCAGCTTTCATTGTCACAAGATATAGTAGTCGCATCCACCTATGATGGACCTAAATTCACAAGCAATCTTCGTAACCATACCGCTTCAGCTTCCGTCGAGGATAAGGCTATTGTAGTTTGCTTTTTGTTGCTCCATGAAACTGCAACTTACCATAACTGAATGTATGACCAATGGTAGATCTTCTGTCATCAATATAACCTGCCCAATCAGCATCTGTATATCCTATCAATATTTGGCACTGGCTGATCATACTTCAAACCAAAATTCAATGTCCCTCGAATGTATCTGAGAATACGTATAGCAAACTTCTAGTGTGTTTGATTAGGATCTTGCATAAATTGACTAACAACACCAACATCATAAGAAATATCAAGTCGTGTGTGTATCAAAGAAATCAAACTACCCACTAGCTGTCTATACAAATAAGCATCCACTTTTTTAGATTCGTCATATGCAGTAAGCTTCGTGTTGACATCTATAGGTGTACTCAAAGGCTTACAATCTTGCATATTGAACTTATAAAACAAATCTCGTGCATATTTGCTTTGTGTAAGAAAGATCGCATTTTTCTTTTGCCATACTTCAATGCCAAGACAATAGTGCATCAATCCTAGATCGCTCATGTCAAAAGAATTGGAAAGATTTGATTTGATTTCATCAATTAAGCTCTCATTACTTTCTGTAATAATCAAATCATCCACGTACAACACAATGAACACTATATCTGAATCTTGCCTTAGAATGTAAAGATTAGGATCAGCATCACTCCGCCGGCGCCTCAAAGGGCGCTGGGACTTGAGCGGTTTCCCCAACACGCGCTTAAGTTTGACATTCATCCATCCTGCACTTACGTAAATGCCAACTTAGAAAATGTAACAAGCTTAACCATTTAGACTTAAGAAAATTGGACTCCCAACCAACTCGAAAGCCAACTTAGAATCTGTCCCCAAAAGGTAACCAAAGGCAAAGACAAGCCACACATGAAATCCATTCATAGTACACTGACAATGTGAGCCATACATGGATTTCTATCTAAATCTACACCTTTGATTACCAATATATGAGTTGCAAGTATTTCAAAATGTTACAAGAATATACCTTTAGATGGTCCGGAAGGACTGAAAATTGTGATGAAAAAGACAATTAGATACGTCTTTAAACATTCCAAACATAAGCTACTCTATTATAAATGGAATCAAACACAAGAGACATTCAAAATGTCATGTGATAAAAAGCAATCACATGAATGACATACTCTTAATATTAATTTAGTCTATGAATGGAATGATCTCCTGATCGATATTTGTATCGTCAAATTAGGGAGCAAGACCTAGAGACAAATACATGGTATACCTATGAGTTTTTCATGTTCACCAATCTGGTGTAATTGGTATCTATCCTTCTTTGACGCACAATTTAAAAAAAGACTTGCCAGACTAGGCCATACCACTTTTATGAATAACTTTATACACTCATTTAGATATATTGATGACATTTGTTTCATCAACAACCCTTGTATTGAGCTTTTTATGTATAAAACACAAGTAAGAACCCCTGAGAACCCATTCTGAATCTACCCTCTAGACTTTTTAGAAATAGAAAGAAAAACATCAGAGGGAAACTCTACCAGCTTTTTAAATATATCCGTTACCTTTGATCAAAATTTGGATCTGACACATCTCTCAAAGTTTGACAAAAAAAGAGAATTATCTTTTACATTTTTACAACATATACATCTGGTTTCAAATAATTCATATAAGGTTATTGTTTCACAGGTCATTGCTGCAATGTATTGTAAAGCGCGTGATCCTACTTACAAACTCAAAACAATTTCTAAAGTTTTGAGGAGTCAGCTATGGAACGACCCGTTTTGGTCATTTGATCTCTGATCTAATATCTTTGATTCTATTTCGTGATGATATACAGGTCTTCAATCGCTCATTTACATGTATAGCAGCTGAAAATCTTGTACTATTTTAATTTTACAATTACAAGATAGTTAATAGCTATTAAACTGATCAATAGACCGGTTTATTATTGGAACGTGAAGACGTAATGACTATATTTGGGATCTCTTGTAAATCTGTAGACCTTCATTTTTTTTTGCTTGTGCGGAATCTCGTGTAAAAATGTAGTCTCGCATTTTTTGCATTTTGTTGTCTGTCAAAAATCCCGTGTAAAAATACAGCTCACTTCTTAGAGTTGTTTTAGAGATTGTTATTGCGCTATTGCTTATCAGCATAGCTGTTTGTTATCAGACTTATTCTCAGTTACTCAGAGACAGCTTAGAGTGCACGATTTCTATTCGCTAATGTTTTGCGCTCATTAGCATTTGATTTTGTTTTTTAGAATCAATTCCTATCTTTTATTGCGTTCAGTATATGTCAGAATGCATGCATCTCTGTATTTCCTTTGTAACTGATAAAATTGTCTGAGAATTCAATACTTCGTTTGGCTACGCAATCACTTAGTATCTAGCGATTTCAAAGCTAGTTGCTAAAGATTGAACGTGATTCCCATCACTACTGCTTTGTTTAATTTTTGATAGGCGTAGTCATGCACTGGAAGTAGAAAGTTTTTGCTACGATTATCTAACCTATTTCCGATAGCTTGCACCTATCAATCTGATTGGCTAAGTGATTTGCACCCCTTAATATGATTGGGCCAAATAAGTTACACTTTGATATGTAATTGGCCTTATGATCTACACATCTTAACATGATTGGGTCAAACTTGGCATTGAGATGTGGATTTGGATGCATACTAGCAAAAAACCAATCTTCACATTTTATGATAAATGTCACCATCTCACTAGAACTCGAGTTGGAAGCCTTTTGACTTTTCAAAATCAACATTAAAATATGTACAAGGTGGTGGTGGACATAAATCCAACCCCATGTTGGCAACTAGCAAGAAAAATAACTAGTTTAATTTCACCAACTTTCACATATTTTAGAAAGCAAGTAAAAAATATTAAGAGAATAAAAATTTTAAATCCAGGCAAATCATAGAATAAATTAAAATTTAAACATGAATAAAAGCTTACTACCCAACATTTTATATTTTGCATTGTAGAAAGTCAAAAGAACTTTATGAACCGATGTAGATTGCCAACTTGATTTTCCAAAAATCCCTAGATTACATTTCAGTGTATTTGAATGGAGAATCATCATTTAGTAATTTTTTCTTTTGAAATCCATGTGGCATATCTACAATACACAGTGTGTAGGGTCTCTCTTTAAAAATTTGTTAATCTTTATAAAGTCATCTTCCTCAACTGTCTAAAAAATCTATGCCATAGATGGATTTACCAAGATGATAATTTCTTTTACTTCACAGTCCTCTTATTCTCCTTCTATCTGATCATCTTTCATACAATTTCTTTTTAAATCAAGTGTTATAAAGTGAGAAATAACTTCAAGTATTTCTGATTTAGTAAATTGTGAGATACCTATCTGGAATAAGAATCATATCTCAAATTTTTTTTCAATGGATTTATATTTTTATGTATATTTATATTAGCCTCACTAAAAGTACTAAAGCGTAGTAGCATTATCAACTTATGCTCCTAGATTTTTTCTTTGGAATTCTGAATGTCCCATACCACCAGAGATCTTCAACCACTTAATTTGACTTTGTCATGTACTTTTAGTACATCCATGATTATACATGCGATATAATATCCAATGTAAGCTTTGTAGGCCCAAAAGGAGCTATTAGCCTTAAGAACAAGATGGTTCTCTCTTTAGGCCGTTCAAAGTAATTAATAAGGATAATAGTCCACTAAGGGCCCAAAGAAAGCTAAATAATACTTAATAAAGGCTAACTATCTTTCAAGATAGTTATGTTTAGTTAAGTAAGAGCATTGTCTATAACTAGACAAGAGACATCAATTTTTGAATTTTTTGGCTCATTTGCAAGTGAGAGCTTCTTGTTTCCTCCTTGTGAAATGTGAGCCATAGGGATCACCATTACTAGGTCTCATGTGCCCTATCTACATGAATCCATGCTCACTTACATGGCTTTGTACTCTTCTTTTCATTTCTATTGTGATTTTATGGAGATCTTTGTGTTTCTAGCTTTCTATGGATATGCTATCTTGAATGCTTTGTACTTTTCTTGCTCTTAGGTTTACTTCCATTGTAATTGTTATTAGCTTATCAAATCCAATGAAATTCACATAGAATCATCATGAATTTAGAATCTATGTTCTGATACCAAGAAATGTCATGTGCCAAATCTAAGTTTATTGCATTTGTACCTTCTTCTTTTTTGACAATTTTTAACTATGAATTTTTCAGTTCTATTCAGACAAATTTTTGGCATTCAATTTTGTTTTTTATTTCTAATTTGATTCTATAGGTCTGTAGAGCTTTGTTTTAGCTTTCATTTGCACTAATTTGTAAGGCATTTGGATAAGAGACGCAAAAGTTATTGCACTTTTTCCAAAAGCTATCAAAATAGGTGGCTAGAATTTTCACTTCACTTGAATTTTTTAGATCTGATTTGAGTTTTTTTTTCTCAAGTTTATCTACATAGGGTTTTATAGCATTGTCTTATCTTTGATCTGATCTATATGGCAGGTCATTTGGATTAGTATCCAAAAAGTTATGACAAATCGACCTTCAGAAGATCATTCCAGAATGATGATAACTTTAAAAGATGGACGAAGATATGACAGAAGATTCGATACAAGAGTATAAGTTTGAGAAAGGAAGACACCTCATCCGATGATGAATATCATCAATCAGACCACAGATAGCAGGGAAGATCCATTAGGAGGGATCAAAAAGTCGAACTATTGAGCATATCTCTAAATGCTTTCAATGGATCCCATTCTAACAAAACCTTCCATGTGCAAGCATTAATCAATGGAAGGAAAGTATTTTGTTTAATATATAGTGGTAGTACACATAATTTCTTTAATAGTAGGTCATTACGAATCTGCGGTTTAGCATCTTTGGATCATTGTGATAAGATGGGAGTACAAATTGCCAATGGAGTAACCATTCCTTGTAATAACATCACCCTAGTGGTTAACTTGCAAATATACTCTTAAAATGAGTTTTCACATTGTGGAGTCGGGCCCAATTGATGTTATACTAGGGGTGAAATGGCTTAAGACCTTGAGAAATGTGACAATCGACTTCGATCAAGGATTAATGAGCTTTAGACAAGGAGAATGCCAATTTGAACTACATAGCATTCAATCTACTCGACAACGTTCAACTTTGCAGCTGATGTCTGTGGAGAAGGCTCAAAGACTGTCTAGATCAAATGTGGAAATGTTTGTGCTCAGGATCGAATAAGTTGATGGACAAGTTAAGGAAGTCGAAACAAAAGCATTGTCCTAGGTAAAACAAAGTGTGAAAGATCCAAAGATTTGGAAAATCTTGGGTAAATTTTTTGATGTGTTTGTTGATCAGTTACCCAAAGGGGAATCTCCTACCATATTTGTGGACCATCCCATTGAATTGGAATCGGGAACAAAACCGATCAAGTTACCACCTTACGGACTATCAAGGGCCGAAAAAGAAGAAGTTCATAGACAAGTTTAGAAGTTACTCTCACAAGAATTTATTGTTCGAAGTAAATCACCTTTTGTCTCTCCCGTGTTGTTGGTTAAGAAGAAGGATGAAACGTTCAGGATGTGTATTGATTATCGAGCTCTTAACAAAGTGACCATAAAAAACAGATATCCAATTTCTAGAGTGGATGATTTGTTGGATGCGCTAAAGGGAGCTAGCATCTTTTCAAAGATAGATTTACGTTCAAGATACCATCAAATTAAGGTCAAAGAAGATGATCAGCATAAAACAGCTTTCCGAACTGACAGGGGACATAATGAATTCAAAGTTACGCCCTTTGGATTAACTAATGCTTCTTCCACTTTTCAAGTTATTATGAATCGGATTTTTGAACCTTACTTTTATTTGTTTGTGTTGGTATTTTTTGATGACATCTTGATATATAGCAAGAACATGGAAGAGCATGTGAAACATTTGGATACAGTTTTAAGTATTCTTCGAGAATACAAGTTGTTTGCAAAGATAACCAAATGTGAATTCACTCGAGGCAAGGTGGAATACTTGGGACACATTGTGTCCAAGGAGGGAATCAAGGTGGACCAGAAGAAGATTGAGACAATCAAGAATTGAGAGGATTCTTGTGTTTAGTATTATAGAAGATTCATTCAGGACTTCTCAAAAGTGGTAGCACCGCTTACCCATTTTCTGAGAAAGGATAAGTTTGAATGGAATGAGAATTCTCAGATGGCTTTCGAAGCTCTAAAGGAATTGTTGGTAACGGCTCCTCTACTAGTGCAACCCAACTTCAACTTACCTTTCATGGTTACAGTGGACGCCAATGGCACAAGGTTGGGAGCTATTTTGAGTCAATCAGATGGAGTCATTGCCTATGAAAGTAAGAAACTCGTTGACAAGGAGACATCATATCCTACCCATGATAAGGAGATGTTGGCAATTGTGCATGCCCTCAAGAAATGACGACACTATTTATATGGTTCTAAATTCTTGATTAAAAGTGATCATCATAGTTTGAAATACTTTTTGAGCCAAAAGCAATTAAATGATAAACAAAAGAGATGGTTGTCATAGTTCAATCCTTTGATTTTAACATTGAATATCTTAAAGGGAAGGACAATGTAGCTGCAAATGCGTTATCAAGAATATGGTCTTACAAATGGATGCATCTTCAAAATCTATAGAGGAATATGTAGTTTATTTGGAGGAACACTAGAACGAAATTTTGGATCATCCTTTAATGGAGGAGCACAGAATGATGTGGTCAAATTTGAGATTCGGCACAATCTCCGCAATAATTGCATTAAGTGCAGATTGGATAAGAGACATTCAAGTGGAATATATGGGGGATCTAGACTTAAAAGAGATTTGGGAGGAATCTCAAGATTCCAATTTAGTTGTTCATTCCTGTTATAGGAAGCAAGGACAAACATTGTTGTATGACAATTCTAGAGTTGTGCTTTCCCCTAAATCCAAATTCATTTGGCAAGTATTGTATAAGCTACACTCATCTCCAAGTGCTGGGCATATTGGAATTTTAAAAACATATCAAACTATCCAAAAGCTATTCAAATGGGCTGGTATGAAGAAAGACATATGTGAAGGAATGTATCCCTTGTTAAGAAAATAAGGTGGAACATGTTAAACAACTAGACTTATTGCACCAGTTATCTATTCCCACACAACGTTGGACAAGTATTAGCATGGATTTTATACCTTTCTTGCCAACAGCGACTGGGGGATATGATCTATGTGGTGGTGGATCGACTTACAAAATATGCACATTTCCTACCTTATAAAACTAGTGATAGTGCAGCCCAAGTAGCACAAATATTCTTGAAGAATGTCTTCAAGTTACCTAGAATACCGAAGGAGATAATGAGTGACAGAGATAGTAGATTTATTTCCACTTTTTGGAAGGTCTTAATGGACAAGTTGGGCACTAAATTATGCTTAAATACATCATCTCATCCAGAAACTGATGGACAAACAGAAATGGTTAACCAATGGTTGGAGTGTTTTTTGATTGGATCACCAGACAAAGTGGGTCGATTGGTTGTACCTCGCCGAATTTTGTTATAACAGCACTTCACATGTGTCAAAATCGGTATGACACATTTCTTTGCATTATATGGCCATGAACCCTTACAACCCATTAGCGTGGATTTGTCAGAGGTTGTAGTTCCAACAGTTGTGGACCAAGTTCAGCACATGAATGATATTTTGAGAGCCAATCGAGAGCACATTAAAGCTGCTCAGATACAAATGAAGCAATATGCTGATCAAAAATGGACTTTTCATGATTTTGTTGAAAGGGATTATGTGTAGTTAAGGTTACAACCTTATAGATACACTAAGTTGAAGAAAACTCAAAGTGAAAAGCAGATTTTACGGACTCTTCAAGATTGTGAAGAAGATCGGGGAGTTGAATTATGAACTAGATCTACTATCAACAACTCGTATGCATCGTGTGTTCCATGTATCTCTTCTAAAGAGGAGTTTGGGAGAACACTCAACTACAACTGCTACCCTACCACCATTGGATCATGAGGGTAATATGGTTCTAGAACCAGCCAAAATCGTTGGATATCAAGAGAAGGTATTGCGAAATGGAAAGCTAATCAAAGAATACCTAATTCATTGGAAAAACCTTCCTGATGAAAACAATTCTTGGGTCAACAGCTCGTTTATTCAAAAGTGGCCACGACTATTACCATGAAGCTATTGGAAACGACATTCTCCATTGATACAATTTGAAATGTATCACTAGAGCTACTAAGCGGATGTCTTCATTTTTGAGGACAAAAATGTTTAAGTAAGGGGAGTGTCATCATGTACTTTTAGTACATCCATGATTATACATGTGAGATAATATCCAATGTAATCTTTGTAGGCCCAAAAGGAGCTATTAGCTTTAAGAACAAGGCGGTTCTCTCTTTAGGCCGTTCAAAGTAATTAATAAGGATAATAGGCCACTAAGGGCCCAATGAAGGCTAAATAATACTTAACAAGGGCTAACTATCCTTTAAGATAGTTATGTTTAGTTAAGTAAGAGCTTTGTCTATAACTAGGCAAGAGACATCAATCTTTGAATCTTTTGGCTCATTTGCAAGTGGGAGCTTCTTGCTTCCTCCTTGTGAATGTGAGCCATGATCTCCATTGCTAGGTCTCATATGCCCTATCTACATGAATCCATGCTCATTTACATTGCCTTGTACTCTTCTTTTCATTTCTATTATGATTCTATGGAGATCTTTGTGTTTCTAGCTTTCTATGGATATGCTATCTTGAATGCTTTGTGCTTTTCTTGCTCTTAGCTTTACTTCCATTGTAATTGCTATTAGCTTAAATTTGGCACATGACAGACTTTACTAGAGATTCAAATGATATATATGTACTTTTTATAGGCACGCATATTTCAAAACCAAAAAGTGAAGATCCTTTTATTTCGATGCTTCGTAGCCATTCGTAATGGATACAAATAATCCACTTATGGCTTTGTGAATCAACAAAAAGAATAAAACATGGTTTGCCATCACATAATCAACCTCTACTAGTTAGTAATAAGCTTCTCACAACTTTTAAGCTAAGAGTATCTAGTCCAGGGATAAGCCTTCTCATCCATAGGGCTAATGTGATCCATTTGTCAAAATTCCCACTTCTTTCACAATTCTCAAGTCACATAGACGACCTTATACTAGATCTACATCTAGATCTACAAAGCCTTTTTCAAGTTGTACATTTGGATATTTATGAAATTACTACAATTAGCCATAGTGGAGCTAAGATGCATGTAACTTTCACTGATGATTTTTAATAGATTTTGTTGGATCTATCTACTAAAGAGAAAAGATGAAGTGTATGATGTCTTTGTTAAGTTCAGGATGGCAAGAGAAAACCAATTTTTCACAAGGATCAAGTGCTTAAGGAGTGACAATGGTGGAGAGTACATATCTACCAAGTTCAAGGCTTTTTGTGATGAGCATGGGATCAAGAGGGAGTATACAACACCAAGGACCCCACAACAAAATGGAGTGGCCGAGAGGAAGAATAGGACTTTATGTGAAAGTGCTAAAGCCACGAGGTTAAGTGCTAACCTTGATATGCCAATTGGATTCAAACTTTGTTGTGTGCTAATTTCTTGTGCAATAGGTGATCGAGTGCTATTTTGGATGGAAGGACACCTTTTGAGATGCTATTCAAGAGGAGGCCGAGTGTCAACTTTTGGATGCACATGCTATGTCAACATAACTCTTGATGATAAGATAAGACCAAGGAGGATCCATCTTCAAAGAAATGTATATTTGTTGGATATAGTGAGGTGAGTAAAACCTACAAGGTTTACATTCCTTCTACTAATAAGGTGATTATTGGTAAAGATGTCATTTTTGATGAGAGGAACATTCCAAAAGTATTTTAAAAAATTATTGATGGTGATGTGGATGGTTAGATGGTGATGATGATGGACCTTCATCAAGTCAAAAGCCAAGAAGAACATCAAGGGAAAGACAAATGCCTTCAAGGATCACATATGATGAGAAAAGCAAGTTGTTGGAGGTACATACTTTGCTTTTCTAACCTCTTTTGATGAACCTACATGTGTAGATGAAGCAAGGAACAAAGAGGAGTGGATCCAAGCAATGGATCTTGAGTATCAAGTTTTTATGAAAAAACACGTAGATTGGTGGAGTTATCTAAGGACACGAAAGCTATTGGATGCAAACTGATCTTTAAGGTGAAGACAAACCAAGATGGATCTATTAACAAGTACAAGGCAAAGTTGGTGGCAAAATGATATGCTCAACAACATGGTATTGACTATGATGAAAGCTTTGCACCAGTGGCAAAGATGGTAAGCATTTGGGTCATCATCTCTCTTGCTACTCTTTATGGATGGGATCTGTGGCAATTGGACATTACAAATGCTTTTTTGAGTGGTGATCTTGAGGAGGAAGTGTACATGGAGCAATCCAAGAGCTACATTTCACCTACAAAGCAAATCATGCGTGTTTTCTACAAAAGAGCTTATATGGCCTTAAGCAAGCACCAAGGAGTTGATATACTAAGCTTAACACTTTTTTACACTCTCAAGGCTTTGTTATGAGTGAGTATGGTCATTCAATTTATTATAGGTTTGTTGGAAGATGTTACCATTTTGCTAATCTATCTGGATGATATCATCTTGAGTGGTGGAGACAATTAAGATGTGGAAGATATCAAGAGTGCTCTTAAGAAGGAGTTTGAAGTAATTTGTATTACATTTTAGTAAGAGAAGTGATTAGAATTTCTTAATCTACTTTCATTTGTCAAGAGAAGTATGCTAATTCTATTCTAGAAAGATTTCATATGGTAGATGCAAAATCTTGTAATACACCTATGGAGTCTCATGTAAAGCTAATTATAAGAGGTAATTTAAGATCCTTCAAGGACATTACTCTCTATAGAAAGCTAGTTGGTTCACTCATCTATCTAATCATTAGAAGACCAGATCTAAGCTATTGTGTTGGAATATTGAGCCAATTCATGCAAAATCCTAGTGAAGAGCATTGGAAGCTAGAGAAACGAGTTTTGAGGTACATCACTGGAACTCTAGATTTTGGCATATTGTATGAGGGATCATCACCTAACTTGTTTAAATTTTCAGATTCGGAATTTGTTGGAGATATAATGGATAGGAAATCCATTAGTGCTCATTGTATTTTCATAGGTGATGGAGCTATATTATGGATGTCGAAGAAACAAGCCACTATCTCATTGTTATCTAGTGAGACCGAGTACAAATCTCTTCCACATTGCACAAAGGAGATGGTATGGATCAAGATGATGATCAAGGATCTTCATTTGCTGGATTTGTTGGAGAGCCCAATCACCTTTTGTGACAATCTATCAGTCCAAAGATTGGCAACCAATCCTATCTTTCATGCTAGGGGCAAGCACATTGAGGTGGCATATCACTTTGTGAGGGAGCAAGTCATGGCAAAGAAGGTGGAGCTTCAACATGTGTCTTCAAGGGAATGGGTAGCTGATATCTTCAACATGTGTCCTAAAGGGAATGTGTACTGATATCTTCATCAAAGCATCGAGAAGGACTTGTTCATAAAGCATATGACTTCACTTGGAGTGTTTTCAAAGTCTATGCTCAAATTAGTTGAAGAGGGAGTGTGGAAAATTTCAAGTAGTTTTGTTATTTTGGTCATATTTGTATATTTGGTAATTGAGGCTAATTTTCATATTGGACTTAGAGTTTGACTTTTCAAAGTTATATTAGTCTAAAAGCATTTGAATAAACACTTTTGAAAAGTGTAGAAAACTATAGAACACGAGTTTTGGAGAGATTTAATTCTAGTAGATACATCGAATCTAGTCACAAAAATAGTAGTTTTCATTATGGAGGGAAACCAAAGTTTGAATTTAGGTTTGGAATTGTTATAAAAGGATGTAACTCATGGGAAGAGAAGACATTCTCCCTCTCTTATCTCATTCATGCTTATACATGGTTCTCTTTGGATTCTACTATCCATTGGTGCACCATATTGGTGATATCTTGCAATTTTGTGTGTAGAATGCTTACTTTATGCTATTTTCGGATCCACACATGTGAGATACAGTAGCTTACTGTTCTTGTACAGACAACAACTTCAAGATATCTTATGTTTGATGTTTGATCAGGTCGTTAGTGAGTTTGCATCTCTTTCATGAAGTATTTGTTGATTTTTTCACATTGGCAAGATTGGTAGATTTGATCTATTACCAACCCAAGATCATTTTATGGAATTGGATCTTAATTGATTCGAAATTCTTCACACTGGGACTTGGCATTTTGATGCTTTTGAGGATATTCAATGGGCGTCCTTTATGGTCCTTCCCAATGAGATATTTTCATGTGGCTCCAAATATTTCCTTTGGCATCAAGTGATATTTAGGCTTGTTTTGTTCCACTACCTTGTTTTGATTAGCTAGTTCCTTTTCTTGGTCACTACCTTCTTGATTTAATTGTTTCTCCTACGGCTTTTCGATGTTTCTTGGACTCATGATTTAGAGTTAAGCTTTCAGCAACAGAATGTCCCCTACAAAAACCTTGGGCATTTTATATAGTCATTTGTTAAAAAAGAAGTACATCGGTAAAATGCCAATGATCATAGTTGATAACTTAGCGAATGTCAAAAAGACCTAACCAGTTAGGGCCAGTTCTTAGGCCTCAACAATTCTAACTTACAGTTGATAGAAGTGTGTCCTTACCAAATGACAAGGATATCATTATTGCCTTAGGAAAGGTAGTAAGACCTCCAATGACATATTATTACTTGTAAATGCCAAAGGTACTTAATCAATATGTGAGGGCTCATCCTCCAATTGAGAGACATGTGAAGTGTTACATGGCATTTGACGATTATATGCATGATGAGTGAACATCAATTGTAATTAGAGTTAAGTCCGATTAGCATGATGGTTGCATGGACACATGCACATACTCCCAAACCCTACATATGATGGTGGAGAGTAGCCTTCCAATCGTATTGGTTTTTTTAGGTTATTTCTCTTATTAGCATTCACTTGCCATGGCTTGGAGATGAGGTGATGATCTTCTAAGAAGATTCATGTTTATTTGGTTGGATAGTTTACTTCGATTAGTCTCTCAAATGCTCATTTTCTAACTTGATCTTAGTTAATTTGTTGGGTGGACTTAGCATTGGTATCAAAGCAAGGCTAAGATGTAGATGGGATCAGAAAGAAGCAATTTCTATCTCAAATTTTGAAGATGAAAGCACTTGGACGTTTGAAACTGGTTGGAGTGCTGATTTCCCTATGGATGCTGCATGGATATGGACCTCACTAGTTTCTACTTGAGCAAATTTTATCAAAGTTGTGGTAGAGTGCACTATTGCATCTTGGATTTTTTTTAAATTGTCCTTGAATTAACGATTGATTTATGGTTTATGTGGGATTGTAGTCCATTCTTATGAGGTTTTGATGACATGTATATGTCCCTTATGTCCTAGATGATTGGTTCATGCCATAGTTCCTCCAAAGAAATATGAGAAGCAAAAGCACCATCACAAGAGTTAGCATACTCTTTGGGATCAAGCTTGTAGATTCCACCATATCTAGACCCAAATGCAAGGATCTCATCATGCTTCTTGATTGCACATGTATCAACATTGAAATTCACATCTAGTCCACTATCAAGCAATTGCCCAACACTAATAAGATTTTTTGTTAACTTAGGAACAAAAAGTACTTTAGACATAGAAAGAACTTTTGATGATGAAAGCTTTAAGGGAATGGTCCCTATGCCTTCAATAGCACACTCATTATCATTTGCTGTGTAGATGGACTTCTTGGCTCCTTCATAAGGTGTCATGGATGAAAAAGAATGCTTGGAGCTACACATATGTGAGGAAGCTCCACTGTCGATGTACCATGAACCATCCTTCTTGAAAGGTGATGAAGAAAAACTCGAGACCATAAGAGATCCCTCTCCATCACTTGCATGAGCATCTTCCTTCTCTTCATTGAAATGTTGGCTTGCTTGAATTGACTCTTCTTCTTGAAGCAATTGGTGGCATAATGCCCCTTCTTGCCACAAAGAAACACTTGATGTTTTTCTTCTTCTTCTTGGATGTGAAAGCTTGAGAGGACTCATCCTCTTCTCCTTTCTCCTTGAAAATAGAATTGTTCTTGCTTGAAGAGGGTTGGTGTTGATTCTTACTTCTTGACTTGTGCTTGTCTTTGGTAAAGAGGGCTTTACCATCAATGTTGAGAGACAGTCTTTCCATTTTCAAGAGTTTATACTCGTCTTGATTCTTCAGAAATGAGCACACTTTGGAGTGCTTCCAAACTTGGTAGCTCCTCCTTAATGGCATAACTCTGAACAAGGTTGTCATATTCCTCCTTTAACCCATTAAGTATGACTTGAACAAGTTCATTTTGGTTGATGGAGTCTCCTATGCATGACAATTTTCTATGGAGGTCTTTAACTCTCATTACATAAGTTGAAGCACTTTCATCACTTCTCTATACACTTTGAAAATTTTGGTTTCTTAGTGTTAGAAGTCTAGAAGTATTCTTTGCCTCATAGATGGACTTGAGAGTATCCCAAGCATCTTTGGCATTAGTACAAGCACCAATTTTTCTTAAGATGTCATTTGAGACATTCATTTTAATATAATGTAGAACCATCCTAGCTCTCTCTTTGTGCTTTGGAATCTCTTGAGGAATTTGTGGTTGTTCTTCGATACCAAGTACAATATCCATCACATCTTGTAGAATTAAGACAGATACCATCCTAACCTTCCAAATTGATTAATTGGAGGTTGACAATCTTTCACTTGCTTCTAATAGAAAGGCACCCATTGAAGCCATAAAAAATTTTGGAAATAAAAAAAGATGGATGAAAAAATTGCTTATCTTCTCACTATAGGAACCAATCAAGGACAAAAAACCAAATCCTATGTAAGACTAAGCAAAAAAATTGTGAGATAGGTCTCACTAGTTTTGACAATCTCTCTAAAATAAGATTTGAATCATAAAAAAAGATGAAGTATGGCAAAAGTTATGGTTCTCTGAATTTCACACCTGTGAAATACTCCAAAAATGTCAAATTGACTCAAATACAATCTATTTGTATGAAACAATTTGCCTAGATCCTCTAAATTTTGCCTAAATCACATATAAATGAGATTGGCAACTTCTGGGTGATTTTTGTGATCATTTAAGCAATAAATGACATGTACTCAAGATTTGCCATAGGTCAAGACGCCCTACCTACACCTATTCAAAAGCTTATAACTTTTGATTGGCTTATCTAACTGTCATGATTCAAATTGCATCAGATTCTACACATTTCTAGCTTTCTAGTGGGCTAAATTGCATGAAATTTGGATCTAAGGTGAGAGAGAACCACCAAACTGAAAATGGGCAGATTTCACACATGCCTGCACCTAAAAATCCGTATAATACCAGATCTGAACCATTCAAAGTGGTTTGAAGCTCTAAATCACCAAAAAACTACAAACTAGCTAGGAAGTAGAATCTAGACAATTTCTAGCTTGACATTCGATCAAATTTGCAAACTTTTTGATTAGATTTGCTTGTAAATCTTAGGTAGGCTCTGATACCAAGTTAAATTCACACGTGTGGGATGCCCTACACATGTACTTTTGATCTCCTAAGCCCAATAATACCATAAAGATCAAACTAGCATTGATTGACAATAGGAAAGCTGATCATACAAGAAATATTATTGTGCAAGCAAGATCTATCAACAAAATATGAAACTAAGTACAATGAATGCCTCAACTCGGCTAGAGAGATAATATGAATGTACAAACTCGAGTAGAAAGAGAGGGCACAAAGAGCTTAGTCTCCAAATTTGCATTACACACAAAAATCATCATCTTCTCAATGAGAGTACATCACATATATATAGATCCATGGACTCTCCTCCTACTTTGAGTTGAATTGGAGTTATGAATCCACCTCTCAAGCTATCTAGACTTATTCAAGCCACCTCAATATGTCTAATTGTGCCACCTAGTATTTTCATGCATTAAATGTGGCATGCAAAGTATAAATGGCAATTCCTATGTTAGCTCGAGTTTCTACTTCTACCTACCTTGAATATTTTATTCGAAGATGAGTCTTTACTAAGCCAAAAGAGCTCAATTCATCTTTGGCATTTTTAGGACCCCTATTTACAACATTAGATAGATTTTTCCAATATTTCAACAAGCCAACCATTGGACCTTCTACTGGTTGGAATGCTTCTTGGTTTCCAAGGGGAGGCTCGAACCTAAGACCAAAGAAACTTTGGATGTCAAGCTAACCAACTAAGCCAACCCCATTGGTTTACTGGTTGGAATGCTTCTTGGTTTCCAAGGGGAGGCTCGAACCTGGGACCAAAGAAACTTTGGATGCCAAGCTAACCAGTTGAGCCAACCCCGTTGGGTTACTGGTTGGAATGCTTCTTGGTTTCCAAGGGGAGGCTCGAACCTGAGACCAAAGAAACTTTGGATGTCAAGCTAACCAACTAAGACAACCCCGTCGGGTTACTGGTTGGAATGGCATGATTAATCTTTGTAAGATATTATTTGACTTTTCTTGCTTTTGTTATGCCTACTTCTAAGAACTCAAAGTTCATATGTTGATTTTGGTGAGCATTAGAAAAGCCTAAATAGAATTAAGTTTTCTAGAGTGATTTAGAATAGCAAACTTCATTAATGCATGCATTTTCAAATGGGCTGGGAGATTATTTTACTTCATTCGTGTGGTAAGAATGGAAGTAGATTACCACTAATCTATCATGGTTAGGAAACTAAGCATTTTTGAATGAAATTGAATTGCTTAAGCATTCAAGAGCTGAATAATTGCAAAATGTGAAAACCCAAAAATATAGAATGAAAAAATTGAAAAAAATTTGAAATTGAAAAACAAAATAAAAAAAGTGCCCACCTTCACATGTGTGGCATTACATAGGGGAAGGCCCTCTTTCCCTCGGGTCTTCCGCCCCACATAAAAGGAGAGGCATTAAAGAGCATGTCTGACTCACCCAAGAAGATGAATGTAGAATCTACCAAACCTTGATGTGAAAAACATGGCTATAATTATGAATGGGTTATGTGTTACATTTTTTGAAACAGTAAGGGTATAGAAAGCCTTGGATACATGGATTAGGAAAAACACACGTGTTGAGGAAAACATGAGGACTATGGGATCAAAAACTTACTATAATGCAAGGCATGCATAGAGAAAAGCCATATATTTTGGAGTAGGTAAAGAGTAATGCATGCTTCTAAAACAAAAGACCAAAAGTTGAATGCACCTATAATCTACTTGAAGCAAGTCTCTAGGTTCTGAGACACCTCCTATAAGATTGACTATTTTTTCATCTTAAGTGAGCTTTTCCCTATATGGGGGCAAGGAATTAAACATGAAAGTGTCTTGAGCAACCATCCCGACGACAAAGGGATGTTCCAACACCACACATACACGGGCTTTAAGGCTGACTTGTTTAAAGACATACACCACCACCCGTGTATGTGTCACATCACACATACGCGAGCCTTTAAGGCTGACTTGTTTAAAACATTGTTACTTCCTTGAAGAGAAGGACACCAAAATAGAGATAAGCTCTAGCTCTAAGGTAAAGAAGCACGCCAAAGGGGCACATGCTTGCATCTTGCGTATCTTGCCGTTGATGGTCTTGTTTAACGGACATTTCACGAAACAGGCCCCATTATTTTTGGGGTGACAGCCACTACTTATTAATCATATTTTAGTTTTAGTTTGTAGTGAGACCAAAGAAACGGTGAACTGGTTCCTCCAATTGGGTTTTTGTTTAAGCGTCGAGTGGTCATGTGACTAGTGCCATCCCTAGGTGAGATTCGATAAAACGGCTATCTCCGCGGACAAAACTTGGTCACGCGCTGGACAAAATGGACGTAAGGCCAAAAGGTCGATCGCCGCTCGATCGTATATAGCAGTTTTCGTCCATTTCGTTCCGATCCATATCGTTTCTCTCGCCTTGCGACGACGACGACTGCTCTTCTTTTTCGTTTCTTTTTCTTCTACCTTTGGCTTGTGGCTTTGCGCTCCTCCTCCCTTGTGGTTTTGAAGCCATTGCTTATGTCTGAAGCTTACGAGTATCATCAAATCCGGGCTTTCTTCCACGCCTGGTGATCACTGTCGGTGCTTTATGAGCCTGTCCTTGTGCATCAATTTTCATACAAGGTTTGTTGGCTTGTGCTTTGCATGCTTAAGTCGTCTTTGCTTTCATACTTTGAAGCGCTGCATTCAGTATTTTCCGGTTCGTTTTTGGTGTTTTTGCTGAAGTCCTACTTGCAAGGTTGGTGGTTGATTTGATTGGTTTGATTATATCAGGCCTTGGATAGCTCAGAGGCTTTGGGAGCTTAGCGCAATATGTCTCTGTTCGGATGCATGTTGTCATAGTGGGCAAGTTATTGTCCAGGCTCCTGGTGACTGGAGCCAGTAACAGGAAAAGAGCAAACTAAGATAAGAAAATACATGATGTCAGACCTCAAAGATAGCTCGCTGGAGCGAGCCTTTGCTCCCGATGACATATGGACCTCCTGTTATTCCCCTAAAGTTTTGCTTTCCATGCGTAAGCTTCAAAGCCAAAAATATTCAGAGTCTTGGAGCTGATTTTTTGATTTAAAGGATGGAAGGGAATTCCATGAGTCTATTTCACCTGCTGAGGCAATTGAAGGCAAGCAATCCTGCTGGGGATGTGTGCAGTTTAGATTAATTGGCGGCCGCAAAAAGTTGAACAAGTGGGTTGAGATTTTGGTGCATGAAAAGCCGCGAGGAGGCCAAGAGAGTGCAAAGGAGGGGCTGAATCAAGGGTACTCAAGGCCGACCAATGTGGAAACGCATCTATAGGAAGCTCA